>CM060088.1:974672-1275437 GCA_030522485.1 Stenchaetothrips biformis | reverse complement strand
GGGGGTGGTGCCAAGGGTGGGAGTGACCAAGGTGGGCCTAACCTAACGTGCAGAGGGTAACTAAGGATAGGTAAGACCAAAAGTGGTACAGGGTAGGTTAGACCAGCGAGACGACCCAGGGGGTGGGTGCCAAGGGTGGGAGGGGCCAAGGTGGGCCTAACCTAACGTGCAGAGTGTAACTAAGGATAGGTAAGACTAAAAAGTGCCTCACAGGGTAGGTTAGACCATCGAGATGACCTAGGGGGTGGGTGCCAAGGGTGGGAGGGACCAAGGTGGGCCTAACCTAACGTGCAGAGGGTAACTAAGGATAGGTTAGACCAAAAGCTTCACAAGGTAGGTTAGACCAGCCAGACGACCCAGGGGGTGGGTGCCAAGGGTGGGAGGGACCAAGTTGGGCCTGACCTAACCTGTGGAGGGTAACTAAGGATAGGTTGGACCAAAAGCCTCACAGGGTAGGTTAGACCAGCCAGACGACCCAGGGGTGTGGGCCAAGGGTGGAGGGGACCAAGTTGGGCCTAACCTAACGTGCGGAGGGCAACTAGGAAAGGTTGGACCAAAAGCCTCACAGGGTAGGTTAGACCAGCCAGACGACCCAGGGGGTGGGGGCAAAGAGTGGGGGCGACCAAGTTGGGCCTGAGCTAACCTGCGGAGGGTAACTAAGGAAAGGTTGGACCAAAAGCCTCACAGGGTAGGTTAGACCAGCGAGACGACCCAGGGGGTGGGTGCGAAGGGTGGGAAGGACCAAGGTGGGCCTTACCTAACCTGCGGAGGTAACTAAGGATATGTTTAGACCAATTGCCACAAAGGGTAGGTTAGACCAGCCAGACGACCCAGGGGGTGGGGCAAAGGGTGGAAGGGGGGGGACAGGCTGGCGGTTCAAGACGACACCCGGTTGGGGCAATGTTTTTTGCTTTGCGAAAAAACTTTGAAACCTCAAGGGTGGGTGGGGTGGGTGGAGACACACTGCGGAACAAAATATTTTGGACTCGCTAGCGACAGGGCCATCCAGTGATGACGCAGCCTAGCACAGTATTATATATATATGGTCATCAGTGCGCTCGGGTGTCATATATAGTTTTTCTTGGCTGTAACGGGTGAGATCTGTCATGATGGGGTATTTATATTAAGATCTGTCGCGATAGGGTAAGATCTGTCGCGATAGAGTAAGATCTGTCGCGACCCCGTTAGGTTAGGTTAGGTTAGTATGGGTTGGCCCTGGTGCTACCAGCCGCGCACCTTATATCCAGCCCTGAGATGCGTCAGGTCCGCCGAAATGGCCCTGCCAAGCGGTCCACTACGGCTCGCCTCGCCGCCTCCGCGCCGCGCCATGCCGCAGCTCGTCGCCGCGGAAGAGGAGAGAGAGACGGCGAACGTCTCGGCCGCTCGGCTCCGGTGCTCCCAGCGAGGCGGCGTGGCGAAGTGGGCAGAGGGCCTGGGTGCGGAGCGGAAGGTTGGGGGATCGAATCCCGGTCGGAGCAATAACGTTTTTCACGGCCTGCCCTATTAAGGGGCTCGAAGGACCCACGCACCAAGACACACACACACATACACACACACTCACACACAAAAAAAAACACCCACACACACAGGAAGGGGAAAAAGGCAGGCCGAAGGCCTGCCCCAGCGTGGCCCGAAGGGCCACGCACCGGGGGGCCTGGGGGGGCGGAGCCCCCCCAGCGAGCGAAGCGAGTCCATATACCCTACCCCCCAGTTCCCTACTCACTCACTCATTTCCCATCGAATTGTTCGACCCCTTCCCGACGTGCTAGAGCCCTGCGGTTTTTTCCATTCGACGCGGAAGGGTCGAAAACATTCGGAAAAAAATTGCCAAAAAGGCGAAAAAAGGGGCGGATCCAGGTCAAAAACCGAAAAAAGGGGGGTAAAACGGAGAAGGGGCCCGTTTTTGAAAAAAAGCTTCAGACGAAAGTCGTCCGTCTCGTCGAGGAGGACGAAAGCCACCCTCGGGCGGGCTCGTACCTCCAACCGTTTTCGAGATATTTCGGAAAAACCGCGCCGAGGGGGTGGGGGACACCTTCCGGCCCCGAAAAGGGGCACAAGGAGGCGGAAATCGTGGGGGGTCAAAGCGAGGCGATTGTGGGGCTGGGCGAGACCTTTCTTCCGGTGAAACCCGATTTCGAAAATCTCGCACCGTTTTCGAACGAGGGGGGTTTTCCTTTTCGAAAAACTCGGCACTCGCGCCGTGACGTCATCCGCCGTGCGATTTTCTTCATTTTTATTTGTATATTGCGTCTCGACGAGATCTACAACTTTTGCTTAACATTTTTTTTCGTCCGACGGCCCCGTTCACCCGGGTGGGGCGTTGCACGCCCTTTTTGAGCGCCGCCCCTGGCTGGCGGCGCGGCGCCGGGGAAAAGAAGAGGGGAGAGAGTGCCCGCCGCTCCACACGGCTCTGCTCAGCGAGGCGGCGTAGCGGAGTTGGTTGAGGTTCAGTCGGCGGAGCGGAAGGTCTGCGGTTCGACTCTCGCTCGGGGCTTAAACATTTTTTTTTTTTTTTTTAAATCTCGCAAGTGTTGAGAGAGATGTAGCGCCTCCGCGTCGAGACGGAGAAAAATGTCTCGGCTGCTCGGCGCCGGACCTTCCAGCTTGAGGGTAGGTTAGACCAATAAATAAAGGGAGTGTCTGAAGGCCAATGTGGTTTAACCTTCCGAATCCCAAGCAGGATAGGTTAGACCAAAAGTGTTACAGGGTTAGGTTAGACCAGCGAGATGACCCAGGGGGTGGGTGCCAAGGGTGGGAGGGACCAAGGTGGGCCTAACCTAACGTGCAGAGGGTAACTAAGGATAGGTTAGACCAAAAGCCTCACAAGGTTAGGTTAGACCAGCCAGACGACCCAGGGGGTGGGTGCCAAGGGTGGGAGGGACCAAGGTGGGCCTAACCTAACGTGCAGAGGGTAACTAAGGATAGGTTAGACCAAAAGCCTCACAGGGTAGGTTAGACCAGCCAGACGACCCAGGGGGGGTGCCAAGGGTGGAGGGACCAAGGTGGCCTAACCTAAAACGTGCAGAGGGTAACTAAGGATAGGTTAGACCAAAAGCCTCACAGGGTAGGTTAGACCAGCCAGACGACCCCGGGGGTGGTGCCAAGGGTGGAGGGACCAAGGTGGGCCTAACCTAAACGTGCAGAGGGTAACTAAGGAAAGGTTAGACCAAAAGCCTCACAAGGTTAGGTTAGACCAGCCAGACGACCCAGGGGGTGGGTGCCAAGGGTGGGAGGGACCAAGGTGGGCCTAACCTAACGTGCAGAGGGTAACTAAGGATAGGTTAGACCAAAAGCCTCACAGGGTAGGTTAGACCAGCCAGACGACCCAGGGGGTGGGTGCCAAGGGTGGGAGGGACCATGGTGGGCCTTACCTAACCTGCAGAGGGTAACTAAGGATAGGTTAGACCAAAAGCCTCACAGGGTAGGTTAGACCAGCCAGACGACCCAGGGGTGGGGGCAAAGAGTGGGGGGACCAAGTTGGGCCTGACCTAACCTGCGAGGGTTAACTAAGGATAGGTTAGACCAAAAGCCTCACAGGGTAGGTTAGACCAGCCAGACGACCCAGGGGTGGTGCCAAGAGGGGGGGACTAAGTTGGCCTGACCTAACCTGCGAAGGGTAACTAAGGATAGGTTAGACCAATAGCCTCACAGGGTAGGTTAGACCAGCCAGACGACCCAGGGGTGGGGGCAAAGGGTGGAAGGGGGGGGGCAGGCTGGCGGTTCAAGACGACACCCGGTTGGGCAATGTTTTTTTCTTTGCGAAAAAACTTTGAAACCTCAAGGGTGGGTGGGGTGGGTGGAGACACACTGCGGAACAAAATATTTTGGACTTGCTAGCGACAGGGCCATCCAGTGATGACGCAGCCTAGCACAGTATTATAAATATATGGTCATCAGTGCGCTCGGGTGTCATATTTTTTTCTGGCTTTAACGGGTGAGATCTGTCACGATAGGGTATTTATTATAAGATCTGTCGCGATAGGGTAAGATCTGTCGCGATAGAGTAAGATGTGTCGCGACCCCGTAAGGTTTGGTTAGTATGGGTTGTCCCTGGTGCTACCAGGCGCGCACCTTATGTTCGGCCCTGATGAGTCTGGTCCGGCAAAAATGGCCCTGCCAAGCAGGTCTATACTACGGGTCGCCACGCCGTCTCCTCGCCGCGCCATGCCGCACAGCTCGTCGCCGCGGAAGGGGAGGGACGGAGAATGTCTCGGCCGCTCGGCGCTATAGCTTTTAGCGAGGCGCGACGTGGCGAAGTAGACAGAGGGTTCGGGTGCGGAGCGGAGGGTTGGGGGATCGAAACCCGGTCGGAGCAATAACGTTTTTCACGGCCTGCCCTATTAAGGGGCTCGAGGGACCCACGCACCAAGACACACCCACACAGACACCCACACCCACAACACCCACACCCACACAGACACTGCGGCACAAAAAAAAATAACACCCACACACCCAGAAGGTGGAAAAAGGCAGGCCGAAGGCCTGCCCCAGCGTGGCCCGAAGGGCCACGCACCGGGGGGGCCTGGGGGGGCGGAGCCCCCCCAGCGAGCGAAGCGAGTCCATATACCCTACCCCCCAGTTCCCTACTCACTCACTGACTCACTGATTTCCCATGCAATTGATGGGGCCCTTCCCGACGTGCTAGAGCCTTGCGGTTTTTTCCATTCGACGCGGAAGGGTCGAAAACATTCGGAAAAAAATTGCCAAAAAGGCGAAAAAAGGGGCGGATCCGGGGGCAAAATCGAAAAAACAGGGGGGGACGGGGAAGGGGCCCGTTTTCGAAAAAAAGGTTCAGCCGAAAGTCGTCCGTCTCGTCGAGGAGGACGAAAGCCACCCTCGGGCGGGCTCGTACCTCTAACCGTTTTCGAGATATTTCGGAAAAACCGTGCCGAGGGGGTGGGGGACACCTTTCGGCCCTTAAAAGGGGCACAAGGAGGCGGAAATCGTAGGGGGTCAAAGCGAGGCGATTGTGGGGCTGGGCAAGACCTTTCTTCCGGTGAAACCCGATTTCGAAAATCTCGCACCGTTTTCGAACGAGGGGGGTTTTGCTTTTCAAAAAACTCGGCACTCGCGCCGTGACGTCATCCGCCGTGCGATTTTCTTAATTTTTATTCGTATATTGCGTCTCGACGAGATCTACAACTTTTGGTTGACACTTTTTTTCGTCCGACGCCCCGTTCACCCGGGAGGGGCGTTGCAAGCCCTTTTTGAGCGCCGCCCCTGGCTCGCGGCGCGGCGCCGGGGAAAAGGAGAGGGGAGAGAGTGCTCGCCGCTCCACACGGCTCTTCTCAGCGAGGCGGTGTGGCGGAGTGCGTTGAGGGTGAGCGGGCTGAGCGGAAGGTCTGCGGTTCGACTCTCGCTCGAGGCTTAACAATTTTTTTTTTTTTTTTAAATCTCGCAAGTGTCGAGAGACATGTAGCGCCTCCGCGCCGCGCCACGCCGCAGCTCGTCGCCGCGGAAGGGGAAAAAAAAGAGACGGAGAAAAAAATGTCTCGGCCGCTCGGCGCCGCACCTTCCAGCTTAAGGGTAGGTTAGACCAAGAAAGGGAGTGTCTGAAGGCCAATTTGGTTTAACCTTCCGAATCCCAAGCAGGATAGGTTAGACCAAAAGTGTTACAGGGTAGGTTAGACCAGCGAGATGACCCAGGGGGGTGGGTGCCAAGGGTGGAAGGGACCAAGGTGGGCCTAACCTAACGTGCAGAGGGTAACTAAGGATAGATAAGACCAAAAGTGTTACAGGGTAGGTTAGACCAGCCAGACGACCCAGGGGGTGGGGGCAAAGGGGAGGGGGGGACCAAGTTGGGCCTAACCTAACGTGCAGAGGGTAACTAAGGATAGGTTGGACCAAAAGTGTTACAGGGTAGGTTAGACCAGCCAGACGACCCAGGGGGTGAGTGCCAAGGGCGCTTCAGAGTGTGAAAAAGAACTGGCGTCTCTCACCAGGTTTATTTTTTATTTTTATTTTATTTTTATTGGGACAAGACAAGTCGATTGGCTATTCTGTGTAAACGACTTGTGCTAATCCTCTGTAACCGTAAAACCAGTATATATATTTCTTGTAGCCTCTTTACAGTTCACACTGTGCGATGTGCGATTCACAGTGTTCTCTGCACTCTAAAATAATGTTACTGAATGTTGTAATATTTTTGAGGCAGGCTTTTGTATCACCTGCATTGGCTACAAACATTTGTAAAAGTTGTACAGAATTTTGTAACATATGTTGCGGGTTACAGAAAAATGTATCATTTGCCGCTTGTTACAGAAATGTGTAACACGAATGTTCCAAAATTATGTTTGTATCATTAATGCTATAAAAAATCGTAACTGGTGACTAAATTTTGTATACATCGGAGATCAAACAAAAATTGTTTCCATGACAAAAATTGAACAGCAGTGCCTATAGATAGACAAGTTAAATAGTGACTTTTCATCTACTTGGACTTCACTCGTCTTTAAATCAAAGGTTCAGTTTCACCGGCCCTTCCCGCGCGCGCTTTACGTCACGGCGCCCCTGCGCCGCTGCCTCCGTAACGTCCGCATGCTGCGAAACCATGTTACAAAATTCTGAATTAATTTTATTTTTTTTGGGGTGTATAGGACCGACAGTGGTCTCCGTGCACCTCAATAGTCTGCAACGAGCATGTGGAGAATTCTCAGAGTTGCACATCAAAAACTGCAGAGAGGCTGCTGGAAATACTGGGTTGACGGATACAGAGAGTCCTGGCACAAGAAGTAACCGACTTTACAGTTTTATTATTTTGCCCATAGTGTATATATTTTGGGCTTATCAGTGGCCTCTGAGACTCTGGGTGACAAGTGGAGAGGAAAAGAAGGGTTTTATTAAATTATTTATTTCGACAAAATCGGTTGTTTGGTGGGAACTAGCTTGACACGTTTTTGTCAAGTTTTGAGTGTGCAGTCAGAGTTCTGAAGGTTTCTTCTTGCAGGCTGCGAAGCCGCCGTTTTCGTTGAATGGCGGGAAGCGTTTCTTGGTGGGCCATCAGGTGTTTGCAGTGAACGAATCGACTCCTTTCATGCAAAGTGAGGGGCAGTTTCAGAGCATTTACAAGAAAAAAAATTCCCTGTTCAGGTTATCGAAACATTATAAGGAAATCGGTGCTTCGCTGCGTGCTAAAAAAAATCGTGTGCAAAACAAAGTTTTTTCATGAATTTGATTGCTCTGCTAACTCTTCAGTGTGGCAAGAACGCACTTCTTACACGGTAAAAACGGTTCCTGGTTTGCTTAGGAGGCCTGTAGAAAAGCCATAAGAAATTTCCAGAGAGTTCCTGGGAAAACCAAAAACCGTTTTTACCGTGTAGTATACATGCTCGCAAGTTTACAATTTCTTGGCTCGTTGCGGTGGGCACGTATCTCTTTCGTGCATGCCCGCAGGCACAAGCGAAGGAGTGGGTCTCCGCAGGCATGCAGCAAGCACAGAGTGCGTGCTTGTCACAGACCTAAGTTTCTATAGAAGTGAGTGTTAGAACGACTAGGCACGTTTGAAGGATTTGTAAAAATTATCTGTGATGGGACAGGCTGCTGTTACGCAGGTTTCACGCTGATTGGCAGCGGGTCACGTCAGAAGAAGCCTTTTTATACCCATTTGCTCACGCGGGCCAAGGTAGGTGTAACGCCAGGCGTGGATTGTCGAAACTGTCGCAGCATCGCAAAGCCTGTTACGACAAGACACGGTCTGGCGTACTTTCACCTTGTACTAGATTATTCTTGTCGAGGTAGCCCCGTTCGTGGTTGATTGACATTTTGGTCAGGGGTCTAAATGGATTTCTCTCTCGTCATTAGCATCCTCTGAACCATGCGAACCCATAAGTTTTCGCATTAGGTGGGTTAAACAATGAAGGGCTGGTATTGCCGGTGTTGAAGTTCGTCACACCCCCTGCCAACATTTCAGTGGGCCAGGGAAAGAGGCCGGCGGCAGAGGGCCAAGAGTGTGAGGGCGTAATCTAAAAAAAGTAAATTGATGAACATTTATGGCCAAGAAGCCTCTCAAGCGGGGTGAAGCAAAGTCTGTTGCTAGAGTTAAATAAAATTGATTTCAATGTCGTCATCAGCAACTTTGTATCTATAGCAAAGGCAATGAAACAATTTATTTATTAATAGGGTGCGCCTTGGAGCGGCTTCAGACGTTTGAAGGCTTTGATAAAAATTAACTGTGTTGGGACAGGCTGCTGTTACGCAACGTTCGCGCTGATTAGCGGCGGGTCACTTCAAAAGCAGCCTATTTTCGGTAGTTTTCTCTATTCTTTCACAAGCAAAGGTACTTGCATACAACAAAGTACTTTGAGCATACGAAAGTTTGTGTACAATGACGGACTTTTGAGTGCGATGCACCAAAGACATTTCTTGGCACTGTGAAAAGTTTTTGCCATCGCGGCAGAGCTGTTTATAGTGAGGAGTTTGGACACGCGCGCATTCTGAACGATTCATTTTCACCTGATTGACTGTTTCCGCTTTCGCCTACCTATTTACTTACATCATCATGTTGTTTGAACTCATCGGTGTATAACGATAGGAGAACTTAAATCTGTCGTTAAGAAGGAAACCTTATGCACCCACGTTTGTGTAATGGTTGGTGTCAATGATCTTCTTGCAGGCCGCTCTGTAGAGGCTATGATTCAAAGTTATAAATCATTGGTCGGTGTTCTGCGACGTCGGTCAGATTTTATTGTGTTGTGTGAAATTTTGCCCATCACTCACTCAACCAAACTGGGATTGAATGAAAAAGTCAACGCTGTCAATAGATTCATAAATTCGTTTTCAGGCGTGACAAATATTTACATCGTCCGTTGGAATCAGGCCTTTACGCCTGCAATCCCGAATCACCCTCATTTCTGTCACAGATTGAGGGATCGAGAAGATGGAGTTCATCCCAATGAATCGGGACTAGACATTATGTTTGGGTTCCTCGTTGCGTTTATAGACCAGTCTGGATAGTGAGGTGAGGTGAAGTGGGTTCAGGACAGGAAGTCAACGAATTCTTCATAATTTTATATTAGGACATATGCTTGAGTCTCAAAATGTTACTCACAATTTGCATTGGCATGAAAGTGACTTACTACGTGGGCCTCTAAAACATGAACCAACGAGCTCCCTTACTGCTAAAACATTAAGTTGTCTTGAAATGATTAGCATGAGATTGTTGCCCCAGAGAAAAGGATACAAGCTTGTGAGGCGGCATTAAATTTTACTTACGCTCACCTCCCACTGTATGGACCGTTTTAAAAAGTTTTACTGGTTTTCATCCAGGAAAATCTTTTTGTGCGGCTGTTTCGGTCTGCCACTTGGTATCAATTTTTCTGATGACTTTGGCGTTACGCAGGTTGAACGGTTCTTGATAAGGCGCGTAGCGCATTGAGTGTAAATTTCTATTATTGAAGTGTTACGCAGGTTCAACGGTAGTTGAATATAAATTTCTATTATTGAAGTGTTACGCAGGTTCAACGGTAGTTGAATACGCGCGTGATGCAATTGGCTAGAATTTCTTGGGTGGTGAAGGCGGTGTTAGGAATAGGAAACAAGTTACTTTCTGTTTTATTTTTAATTACTCTTCCTGTTGATTTCAACATCGTCTCTTCATCCTATCGGCAATGGCGCAATCGTCTGACAACCATTGTTCACCTTCTCTGGATTCTGTTCATGACGTTGTTGATCCTTCTTCCATTGTGATCCCTCCTCTCCCGGAAATTAGTGCCAGTGAAATGGAGTCATTTGGGCCCAAGGTTATGGCACCAAGAGCTAATTCTTCTGAGGAGGATTTGTCTGCAGAAGATATGCTCAGTGATCATTTTCTTCCTAATTCTTTGCCTCCTCCGTCGACGTCCGTGTCGATGGGTACCGTTTCAATCGCACAGTGATTCTTTAAGGGACCCCCACCCTCAAAATGCCCCAAAATTGGGTTTGGTGCTAAATTGGCCTTGTATACCAGTGATTGTGGCTTCTTGCACACCTTTTCCAAGTTGTAGCCCTCATCTATGATGACGATGTTTTGAAGAAGGACAAGTAAGTGACGTGTATTGTAATGGACTACTTCTCCATTCAAATATAACGGGGTTAAATACAATAAAAAATTACAGACAAATTCATGTGGCTCATTCTTTTCTATATTTGAAAAGTGAAGGTGAGGCACACGTTAGGCTAGGTTAGGAATCTGCAGAGGGTGTGTTGGCCACATTGGTGGAGGTTCTCCAGTCAGTGCGCCTCGTACCGCGCGGCGTCCATTGCTCTGACGGCGTCTAAGGCAAGCCGCTTGAGGACTTTCAGGCTCTAGGCACCGAAAGTTGGCCACGAATCGGACATGCAAAAAAGAAAGATTATGTTTACACACTGATTGCTTGTTGACCCACACCCGCAATGCCTCAAAATTGGGTTTGGTGCTAAGTTGGGCTCACTCGGAAGCAGTGGCCTTGTACACCAGCGAATTGTGGTTTCTTACACACCTTTTCTAAGTGTTGGCGGCGTGGCGGAGTGGGCAGAGCGTGTGCGGAGCGAAAGGTTAGGGGGGGAACGAATTTCGGTCGGAGCAAACGTTTTTCTAGGCGAAAAAAAAGGGGGGGGGAAACAGCGGAATGAGGTTTCGGCTGCCCACGCAACGTCCCCGAGGAGGCAGAGTGGCAGAGTGGCCAGAGCGATCGGCTGCGAACACTCAAAGAAGCTTACGGTGAATTTCACTGTAAGCTACGGCGGACCCTGCAGCACTGTAGCTTACGGTGAGTTTCACTGTAAGCTACGGTGAATATCACTGTAAGGTACGGTAAATGTCGCTGTAAGCCACGGCCATGCACCCTGATTCACCGAAGCCAACAGTGACATTTACTGTACCTTACAGTGATATTCACCGTAGCTTACAGTTAAATTCACCGTAAGCTACAGTGCTGCAGGATCCACCGTAGCTTACAGTGAAATTCACCGTAAGCTTTTATTAGTGAAGTGGGAGATTGGGGGTTGGACACTCGATGTGGGTCATTGTTCTTCTTTGCGAAAAAAATAAAATAACGAACGCTTCTGGTTTACTCAGCGTTCGCAGGTTTTGCGGTGACGTATCTCAAAGCGTTGAATCCGTTAAGGGAGCATGCAGAAGACAGACAGGAAAAGTTTTTCAACCCCAGTGAAGTAACTGGCTTCGCCAGGCACTTATTAGAAAAAAAAAAACTAAACTACACGGACTTTTGATGACGGGACAATGGCGAAACAACAGGCATTCTCTTTCGGTTTATGGATTATTGACCGCGGAACGAAACTGCAGCCGGTTTCGTTCAAAGCGGGGCGCAAGGCAAGGCGACAGTCGGTAGAAAGCTGCATTTTGGCGTGTGGCGAGCCAAGGGCATACCAAATAACCCCGCAAAATATGTGCCAGATCGGCCGAGCCGTTCAGGAGTAGTGCGGACACACGCACTCAGAGACAGACAGGAAAAGTTTTTCAACCCCAGTGAAGTAACTGGCTTCGCTAATCGCTCAGCCAATTATAGTCAGGATCCTTACTGAAAGACACTTATTATTGGTTGAGCGATTAGCGAAGCCAGTTACTTCACTGGAGTTGAAAAACTTTTCCCGTCTGTCTCTGTGTGTGCCTCCTGAACGGCTCGGCCGATCTGCCTCAGATTTGTTTGTTGAAAGTGTACGGTATGGCGCCGGGAAAGACAGATTCTTTTTTTGTCGTTCATCAGCTACCATTTACAACTCTGGCGTCATGAGCAAAGACTACTACTGCAGGCGGCGTTTCTCATAAATGACACACTCTTCGTGTCTTATGAGTTTCGCTCGGGGATTAGCGGCCCCGCGGTTAGCCAGCTACGAAGGTGTTGTGTAGGGAGGCACCTTATTTTAAATACATTACATTTCCTACGTGCTTTTAACACCAGGCACTGATGACGGTACCATGGCGAAACAACAGGCATTCTCTTTTGGTTTATGGTAGGGATGGGAACTTTTCGCTTTTTGGGGGTGTCACTGGGAGGGGTGGGTGGTTGTGAGTGGGTCCTCTCATATCATTTTTGATTTCTTTCTTTGGCGCCAAATCGAAAATTCTAAATTGTTTTATAAAAGCCTTTTTTATTTTATTTTTTAAGAGGTCGCAGGGCTTACCTCAATCGGGCCCTTCTGTTAGTAGGTTGCTCCTTGGCCTCTCCTTTCATCAGTACCTCAACTCGTAATGAGTTGGGGGAAAGGTTGGGGAGAGGCCGTTAAAAGGGTTGATTCCTGCTAACAGAGGGGTAACCATTACAATAGTAGCGAAAAGTTCCCATCTCTATTTATGGATTATTTACCGTGGAACGAAACTGCAGCCGGTTTCGTTCAAATCGGGGCGCAAGGCAAGGCGAGAGTCGGTCGAAGCGGGGGTGACAGACCTGCTGTGATTGCCTCTATAACCCGGCCCTTAGCAATAACGGGGCAGTGTAGTGCTGCATAACCACCCGTTCCAGTTGAGGCTCCATGGTGGGTGTTGCGGGGGCTGGGCTGAATATAACGGACTTTTCTCATGGACAACTACATTACAATATACAAGAACGGACTTTTTGACGACGGAACCATTGCATGCGCCGCGGCAGGCACTATCCATCAGGGGAATGAATTCTTCCCACAGGGACAAAATGCTTCGTGTGTCCCCACCTCGGCGTGTGCGCTTGCAGCCAAAAATACGGACAATGGGTTTGATCCCGCAACGGTTAACCAGGTCGTTAACGACGGTTTTAACTATTGGGTGCAATGCAAAGAACAGCAATTGACATCTGCTGCCGGGTTTCTCTTCCCCGATCAATTGCCCCAAGAATTTTATTGTTGCGGGAAACTATTTATGATTGTAGAAGCCTTAGAGTGGCCTGGCGGGCTTTACCCACAGTCGGGAAGTCAGGCTGACGCTGATGCAGCCCTCGAACGGCTTGAGGACATATTATCTGAGTGTTTTAGTTCGCCCTCAATCTCACCCTCTACGGGATTTCTTTTTACTGGGCAAAATAACACCATATCATTCTGGGAGGCGGATGGAATCTACTTTATGTTTAATAGCCACGGTGTTAATGCCAGGAATTCTCATGATTGTTTTCGTCCTGCCTTGAACGTTGCGCGCCTCTTTAAAGCATTATCTCAACGTGGCCTTGCTCTTCTTCTTTTGTCTAATTCAGCATGTGACGGTGTGGAACGGGGGTATACTATTTATAGTATGTGTCCGTTGGAAGATCCGGACCAGGACCTCATGTATGACAGCCCGGTTGTTGAATATGACCAGCGAAATCCGGATGTCGATGAACTGGGTGATTTCTGGGCCATAATCAATGATTTTCAAAGTGATGTGTGTCGTTCACCCGTTCAGAGCTTCGGCGAATCAGTTGCAGGGAATGAGAATCAAGTGAGTTCGCCGTCTCAGCAACATCCTAATCTTCCTCCGGTTTCATCAGCTGGTTCCCGTGATGAAGTTTCTTCAGCTTCTTTACTGTCAAAAAAGGCATCAAAGCGTAAGGTAGTTGAACAGAGCGGTGAAAATACTCACAACGTTGTGTCAATTAAGAGACCAGTCGTTGTTTTGGAGCGACTAAGCGATGATGACGTCCCTCTTGGTTTTAGAATTGCTTCCCCGGCATCAATCAATCGTCTTCAGGACGGCTGTTCTGATAGGTCGACACCTGGTTCCCAGTCCGTCATTTCTGCATGCAATGAAGAGACATCTTCATCCAGTGATAGGGATGTACCACTTTCCTCTCGATTGGGTCGAAAGTCGGCACAGATTTCGATCGAGCAGAACAGTGGTCAGAAGCGGGGTCCAGGGCGTCCTAAACGGAAAAAAAGGGGTCGGAAAAAGACATCCACTTCTTCAACCCGAGAAAAGCAAAAAGCGGCTCAGAAAAAATACTATGAGAAAAAGAGAGCTGAAAAGATAGAAGCCGCCAAACGGTACGCTTTAGCACATCCAGAAGTACATCAGGAGGCTGTGCGTAGGTATACAGAGACGCACCCCGAAGTAAATCAGGAGGCTGTGCGTAGGTACACAGAGACGCACCCCGAAGTACATCAGGAGGCTGTGCGTAGGTACACAGAGACGCACCCCGAAGTAAATCAGGAGGCTGTGCGTAGGTACTCAGAGGCACACCCGGAAGTAAATGAAGAAGCGACAGAAAGGTACAGGGAAAGGAATCGGGAAGCGGAGAGAGAAAGGTGGCTTGAATATGCTGGCAACAATCCACAGCATCAAGGCAATTACGACCTGGTGCGGCACTTGCCGCGTGCCATGAGGGAGGGTCCAGTGGTTGGAACTTGGCGGGGTGACGCCCTAAATGCCGTCCCCACATTTACGTTGCAGCAGCCCAACCTAAATTTGGGGCCACAATGCGTGCACTGTCACGCCCGCTTCTTCCAAGAGGAAGTGGGCAGGACGCAGTGGTGCTGCCAATCGGGCCGACTGTGCTTTTTGGCACTCCCTCCCCTTCCCGCCGATGCAGATTTTTATGACCACCCTCATTTTAAAGAACATCCTGGTGCGTACAACAATCTGTTTTCCATGTGTGCCTCTTGTGTGAAGGGAGAGTGGCTCCACACGCGGCATGGGCCTGGCCCCGCTTACGTCAAGCTTCAAGGTCGCACGTACCATTTGGTGTATGATGGGAGGCGTCAGGGCACGCCCGGTCGTCCCAATTATACTCAATTTTATTTTGATGATGGTGCCGAGCGGCTCAGGGAGGCTCAGGGGCAGCACCTAAATCAGGTGGTTATTCGTGCCATCCAGACCATGCTGGAGGCGAATAATCCTTATATTCATTGCTTTAAAAGACTTGCCGACGAGCCTGGGGAAAATGTCTCCCTTTGTTTTCAGCACATAGAGAGACGAAGGGGGACACATAATTTTATCGATGGTGACCCCAACGCAGAGGTGGCCGTCATTTTACCCACCGAAGATGTGCCCTACGAGCGACGAAAGCTTTTTATTTCGAAGTTCGGTGACGGGTCGCATTTCATCGACTACAGAAGTCCCCACGTAGAGCCCATGCAGTATCCACTTTTGTTCCCCAGCGGTGATCAGGGGTGGAGTTACGATTTAAAAAGTGAAGATGGGAAAAAGGTCACCCCCCTCGACTACGTGCGATACCGCTTGTTGGCGGAACCACGGTTTTCTGAGTTTTCCCGCCTTTCGGATACGTGGTTGGTCGATTCGTTTTGCAGGGTGGAAGAAGAAAGGTTGCGATACATAGAGTATTGTCAACGAAATCCTGCCGACAATCAACTACGAATCGGACCACGAGACGAAGTGCAAGCGGTCGTTGACGCTCAGGATGCTGGCTTTGGCAAGGGGATCTGATGAAGGTCAGCGGGGCAGGGGCGGCCGGGGAGAGGCCTTGGTAGGGGCCGGGGGAGGGGCCGGGGCAGAGGCCGGGGGGCGGCGGGGGGTCCTTTTCCAATGGGTGGCGGTGGCGGTGTCATGGAAGACGTGCTGAATGATGAGACCGTCGAAGGTGACGGAAGGCAAGCCGGCCGTGTCTATTTGCCCAGTACGTTTGTGGGGTCCAAACGTTATTATAAGCGGCACTACATGGACGGCATGGCGGTGGTGCAGCGAAAGAATGTACCGCACTACTTCCTCACAGTATCTGCCAATGGCTCTTGGCCAGAGTACCGCCAGTCGCGTCGGGGACGTAGCACAGAGGCGCATTTGTCAAACAGGGTGTTCAAGCTAAAGCTGGCTAGGCTTATCAAAAATATTAGATCTGGCCGCTATTTTGGCAAACTCTGTTACATTATATATGTTGTGGAGTTCCAGGCTCGTGGACTTAGCCACTCGCACCTTGTGTTTAGAATCGCCGACGAAAATGCCCCAACGCAAGCTGCAGACGTCGACAGGTTTGTAAGGGCGGACATTCCGTCTGCCGATGAGGCCAACGGCAGACTCCGGGAACTTATTTTGAAGACACAATATTCACGGCCCCTGCGGCCCTCCGAACAGGACTAATCTGCCATGTTGGGATGCTGAAAAGAATTCATGCAAAAAATACTTTCCTAAGGAGGCCACCCCTGTGACGTATTGTGATGAGCGCGGTTTTTATCATTACAAAAGGGATCCAGAAAACACGGCGATCATACAGATCAATGGCAGGGACGTGACGATATCAGACTGTGATGTCGTTCCGTATTGTGCTGCTGTTTCGCTGGATCTCGATTGTCACGCAAATCTTGAAATTGCTTCAGGGAGGAGAAGTTTGAAATACCTATTCAAATATCTGTGCAAGGGCAATCCTCTGACTCGGGTAAGGTTGGTGGGGGACGCCGAGGCTGACGATGGCCCTATAAATGAGTGCGAAGAGTACAGAACGCACAGAATATTAGGAGCAACGGACTGCGCCTGGAGAGTGCTCGAATTCGACATGGTTGGCAGGAGCCCAAGTGTGACTGTCCTTCCAGTCCATTTGCAGAATAGGCAGACTGTTCGTTTCCGACAAGGTCAGGAGAGGGAAGCACTCACTCACCTCGACGGAAATTTGGAATTTTATTTCAAACGGCCTCTCATCGCGGAACTGGATGACGTCACATATATCGACTTCCATGAACGATATATCGTTCATTCCAGGCGGCCGACGACAACGCGTGTGCCGGTTTGGGAGTGTGTTGGCGATCCAGTGACGCACTACGTCACGAGGCGGCAGATGAAAGAGAGGATTTGCCGTTTGTTTTGGCAGGCACCCAACCGCGGTGAACTCTTTTATCTGAGAATGCTGTTGATGCGGTTTCCCTGTCGTGGCTACCACGATCTTTATCTGTTGGGCGGACCGGAGTGCACCACGTTCCAAGAGGCTGCTCGCATGCAAGGTTTGCTGGATGACGAGCGAGAGTATTCCGACAGCCTGGTTGAGGCCCATTCATTCATGACCGGGTACAGGTTGAGGTCCTTCTTCGTGATGCTGTGTTACATCGGTGCTCCGGCATTCAGCCTGTGGGAACAGCACAAAGACCTTCTGTCTGAAGATTTGTTTGAGGGGGAAGAAAATCGAGAGCGTGCCTACCAGGTCGCTCTCATTCAAATCGACAGAGGGCTTAGGCGGCAGGGAAGCAGCGTCGTCGATCACGGGCTCCCTCAAGTTGAGGACCTCATGACAGAGTTGGGCAGGGAGCAAGTGGCCTACGACCGGACCGCCTCGGCAAATTATGTAGCCGAATGGCTGCCACGTTTGTCAGCTGAACAGCGCGGCGTATTTGACTACGTGTGCGCCTTGGTGGAAGGGTCTGAAGATGCTCCCGAAAACAACGGCATGTTTCTCGATGCACCTGGCGGATCGGGGAAATCGTTGCTGGGATCCGTTTTGGCAGCCCACTTTAGGTCGAAGGGCCTCATTGTCCTCTGTGTCGCTTCGTCCGGTATTGCCGCTAGTGTGTATGTGTGTGGGATTACTGCCCATTCCATGTTCAGGTTCCCTCTCAGTCTCGATGACGACCGTGGTGTTTGGGGCATCACCAACGGATCACAGAGGGCGGAGCTTGTAAGGGCGGCACATCTCATTATATATGATGAAGTGAGCATGGCACACCGGTTCCTCATTGAAATGTTGGATCGAGGGCTCCGTGATTTGTGTGATCAAACAAAGCTGTTTGGAGGAAAACCGGTCCTATTGGCTGGCGATTTTAGGCAGTTGGCACCGGTGGTGCGTGGGGCAGAGACGGCCAACGAGATCTGTGCCGTGTCGCTCAAGTCCTCACACATTTGGCCAGCTCTCCACAAGATGGCCCTCACCGTCGGCCAGAGGTGCACTGACGCAGTGTATTCCAACTTTGTGCTGGAGGTTGGAGATGGAACAGCTGTGGAACATACGCTGCCTGATTTGAGTGCGGGGGAGCGGGTGATTGCTCTGACAGGCATCGAGCATGTTCCCACTGTGTCAGCCTTGATTCAGTCTGTCTTTCCTGACGAATTGCTGGACGATCCCGACGAGTGTGCTGTTCGGGCTGTTTTAGCTCCACACTTGGTCAACGTTCGAAGCGTCAACGAAACAATCCTGGAGTCACTGTCTGGTATTGATCAGCCTCAGTACAGTGCCGACGCTTTGGACGCAGAGGAAAGAGAGCTCGGTAATGAGTTCTTTGATATGGACACACTAAATCAAGCGTGTGAGAGTGGTGTTCCACCGCACGTTCTGCACCTAAAGGTCGGTGCCGTGTGTATGATCATCAGGAATCTCAATTTCGAGGAAGGTCTTCTTAACGGGACAAAGGTCATCATCGTTGAAATTGGCCAGAGACTTATAATAGTGCGGCGCCCTGGAAGTCAGGTTCGCTTTGGAATTCCACGCATTATTTTTAAGTTTCCCGTGTTCCCTCGGAGTGAATTTATGATGTCTCGTCGTGCTTATCCTCTGCAGTTGGCTTACGCAATGTCCATTCACAAGGCACAATCTCAAACCATTAACAAATGCGCAGTAGATTTGCGTTCTCAGTGCTTCACTCACGGCCAATTATGTGTCGCTCTGGGTCGCGTGAGGAGGCGTGAGGATTTGGTTGTGTTAGTGTTGGCTGCGTACGTTCAAGACGGTGTGGCGTATACGAGGAATGTCGTGTATCGCTCACTGCTTGACTAATTCAGTAATTCGTTCAGGGTTTTAACTTAGGCATTTTAAGTGTGTGTGTGTGTGTGTGTGTCTCATCATGTTTCTTTCCACAACGGTCTGAATGTTTCGGCATTCAAGCCTAGTGACTCAGCAGGGTGGTGCCTGTGCGAATGTGATTTAGTACAGCTGGGCCCTGCTTCTAAGCTGCCGCAACATTTTTGTTTTCGTGTGTGTGTGAGATTCATCGATGTAGCAAATAAGGGTTCTGGCCCCATTTTTTAATTTGTGTGTGTGTGTGTGTGTGTGTGCGATGTTTTTAATTGCGTGAATGATCATTTTTTTGTGGTAAATATCGTGGTGTCGGCTTCCACTAATAATAGTCTGTGTGTTTGAAAATCATCCCTCCACAATTTTAAAATCCCTTTCCCCTTAATTTATTGTCCCTCTAATTTATTCTTTTATCATGTCATTCATATCCATCACATCCTTTTTTTTTTCATTGGGAAAAGTTTTTAAAATTCAAAATTCAAAAAAAGTGTTTCAACTCCGCACGTAAAGTCGAACAAAAATTAAATTTTCGCTGTTATCCTGGCCCTTTTTTTAGTATTTGGGGCGGTGGTGAAAACTGTGTATGGTCCGCCGGGTGGCATTCGGCCCGGGTAGGACCAGCACTGCTTTTCACCGCCGCCCCATATACTCTTGAAATGCATTTTGTTTGCATTTCATCTACCGGCTGCCGACGGGTAGTGGGGCCAGGATTCCTAACATCGAGATCGTGCCCTCCGACGCGGCGAGGTCACTGCAATTCGATTGTTAAGTTTGCTTGCCACTCCAGCGGCGCTCCGTTTTGAATGCCAAAATTTGGCCTTCTTGTCCGGATTTTTGCCTCTTGGAATGCCAAAATTTGGCATTCCGGTCAACTTGGATGCCAAACCTTGGCATTGTAAAAGGCCACTTCGGCCCAGAATGCCAAAATTTGGAATTCTTAACAGAGCGCCACTGGAGTGGCAAGCAAACTAACCAATCGAATTGCAGTGGTGCGTGGACGCAAGTGCGTTTTTGCCTAGAGGACTCGTGTTTCACTACCTTTGCCGGTGCAAGATGGGGTGAATCCATCTTGGATCGGTGGAGTAGTGAAACGCGGGTGGCTTGAAGGTTCAAACGCATGGCGACACGTCCTCGTCGCTGCCGGAGGGCTGGGTGATCGAAAAACATTGCCCGATCCTGGCGTGACGGGTGGACGCCGGGACATGAAGGCGGTGTGTTTTGGCAGGGGTTTGGCACCACGGCGCTTTCCGGGCGCTCCTTGTGCGGTGGCGAGGCCCGGGTTCTCCACCACCGCCCCCAGCCGGCTCCGCAGCATGTTGGGAGCCGAGGTGACCGCCTCGAAAAGAAATTACTTTTTTTCAGACGTATTTTGCTGGCCGATGAGTCTCGCTTGGAGTTGGTTTCCCGCACGTTCGGGAGATCAAACTGCATGCGAGACTCTTTGGCCGTCAAAGAACGTCTGAAAAGAGTATTTGAGATTTCGAAGCGGTGAGCTCGGCACGCAACATGCCGGCACCGGGCTCGGCTGGTGGTATGGAGGGGACCTGGGCATCGCCATCACACGGGGCGCCTAAAAGCGCCGTGTGTTTCCATCCCCTGGTTTCGGTCACTCAGCGATCCGATGTTAGGCAGCGGGTGGGGGCAGCCGGTTGGTGGGGGGACGTCCGGTACCTGGTCGCCGCACGTTTCCCCACCACCCACTTTTCCCAATGTCATTCATGATCATTCGTTTCATCTCATTTTGGAGCAGCATGGTCCAAGACGTTCACGTCGTCTGCTCTGAGTGGTAAATATTAACACAAAAATGTGTCAGTATTTTCCAGCTAACGTTGGACCGAGACAAGGGGGAAAATGAGGGGGGGGGGGGCAAAAATATAAGTCTTAATGTGAAAAATATTTCAGCACGTGTGCTCGGCGGAAAATGATGGTTTTTTTTTTGTGTGTGAGTGTCTGTGTGTGTCGGTGGCTCGCTTCACTCGCCAATGGGGGGGGGGGGGAGGAGGGGCTCCGTCAGACACTCACACACGGACACTCTTTTTATTCTTTATTTAAATAAATGAACTGATTTTCTTTGCGTCTTGGGACCTGAGGTATCTGAAAAAAAAAAAAATTACATTTACATGTGCTTCAAAGTCAACTTACCTTCATCCTGAATTAGTTTTCTCTTGTCAATCGTCATAAGCTCCTGCTGGAACATAGGAAAGGATGTAAAGCTTTTAATTAAATTGAAAGTCACCTTGAAGTTGCGCTGTTTTTGCCGTCTTTAAGTGTTTTTTCGCTGGTACGATTGAATGGATTAAGATCGAAACCTGAAATTTTGGGGTGCGGCAAGCTAAAGACATATCTAACAGGCGTGCAATGTGTAAACCTCCCTCCCCCATTAAACCTCGCAGGGGGGGGGTGTTTGAAAGGGTCGCGGAGGTACGATAGTTTAATAGGTAGCGCCTGCCAGGCATGCTTTCATAAGTGCATACTTGCCATGTACACGCTGACTGGAGCAGACAACTTTAACAGGTGAGATCTGTCACGATAGGGTATTAATATGATAAGATCTGTCGCGATAGAGTAAGATGTGTCGCGACCCCGTAAGGTTTGGTTAGTATGGGTTGTCCCTGGTGCTACCAGGCGCGCACCTTATGTTCGGCCCTGATGAATCTGGTCCGGCAAAAATGGCCCTGCCAAGCAGGTCTATACTACGGGTCGCCACGCCGTCTCCTCGCCGCGCCATGCCGCACAGCTCGTCGCCGCGGAAGGGGAGGGACGGAGAATGTCTCGGCCGCTCGGCGCTGTAGATTTTAGCGAGGCGACGTGGCGAAGTGGACAGAGGGTTCGGGTGCGGAGCGGAGGGTTGTGGGATCGAAACCCGGTCGGAGCAATAACGTTTTTCACGGCCTGCCCTATTAAAGGGGTCGAGGGACCCACGCACCAAGACACACCCACACAGACACACACACCCACACAGACACTGCGGCACCAAAAAAAAACACCCACACACCCAGAAGGGGGAAAAAGGCAGGCCGAAGGCCTGCCCCAGCGTGGCCCGAAGGGCCACGCACCGGGGGGTCTGGGGGGGCGGAGCCCCCCCAGCGAGCGAAGCGAGTCCATATACCCTACCCCCCAGTTCCCTACTCACTCACTTCCCATCCAATTGTTCGACCCCTTCCCGACGGGCTAGAGCCTTGCGGTTTTTTCCATTCGACGCGGAAGGGTCGAAAACATTCGGAAAAAAATTGCCAAAAAGGCGAAAAAAGGGGCGGATCCAGGTCAAAAATCGAAAAAAGGGGGGTAAAACGGAGAAGGGGCCCGTTTTTGAAAAAAAGCTTCGGAACGAAAGTTGTCCGTCTCGTCGAGGAGGACGAAAGCCACCCTCGGGCGGGCTCGTACCTCCAACCGTTTTCGAGATATTTCGGAAAAACCCTGCCGAGGGGGTGGGGGACACCTTTCGGCCCTTAAAAGGGGCACAAGGAGGCGGAAATCGTAGGGGGTCAAAGCGAGGCGATTGTGGGGCTGGGCGAGACCTTTCTTCCGGTGAAACCCGATTTCGAAAATCTCGCACCGTTTTCGAACGAGGGGGGTTTTTCTTTTCGAAAAACTCGGCACTCGCGCCGTGACGTCATCCGCCGTGCGATTTTCTTCATTTTTATTCGTATATTGCGTCTCGACGAGATCTACAACTTTTGCTTCACTTTTTTTCGTCCGACGCCCCGTTCACCCGGGAGGG
The DNA here is from genome assembly GCA_030522485.1 of Stenchaetothrips biformis. Taxonomy (NCBI): domain Eukaryota; kingdom Metazoa; phylum Arthropoda; class Insecta; order Thysanoptera; family Thripidae; genus Stenchaetothrips; species Stenchaetothrips biformis. The sequence continues at coordinate 1,253,135 of CM060088.1, read as the reverse complement.
GCGTTGCAAGCCCTTTTTGAGCGCCGCCCCTGGCTGGCGGCGCGGCGCCAGGGAAAAGGAGGGGGGAGAGAGTGCTCGCCGCTCCACACGGCTCTTCTTAGCGAGGCGGCGTGGCGGAGTGCGTTGAGGGTGAGCGGGCTGAGCGGAAGGTCTGCGGTTCAACTCTCGCTCGGGGCATAAAAATTTTTTTTGGTTTTTAAATGTCGCAAGTGTTGAGAGAGAGATGTAGCGCCTCCGCGCCGCGCCGCGCCACGCCGCAGCTCGTCGCCGCGGGAGGGGAGAAAAGAGGCGGAGAAAAATGTCTCGGCCGCTCGGCGCCGGAGCTTCCAGATTAAGGGTAGGTTAGACCAATAAAGGGAGTGTCTGAAGGCCAATTTGGTTTAACCTTCCGAATCCCAAGCAAGATAGGTTAGACCAAAAGTGTTACAGGGTAGGTTAGACCAGCGAGATGACCCAGGGGGTATGGGTGCCAATGGCGGGAGGGACTAAGGAGGGCCTAACCTAACGTGCAGAGGGTAACTAAGGATAGGTTAGACCAAAAGCCTCACAAGGTAGGTTAGACCAGCCAGACGACCCAGGGGGTGGGGGCAAAGGGTAGGGGGGACCAAGTTGGGCCTAACCTAACGTGCAGAGGGTAACTAAGGATAGGTTAGACCAAAAGCCTCACAGGGTAGGTTAGACCAGCCAGACGACCCAGGGGGTGGGTGCCAAGGGTGGGAGGGACCAAGGTGGGCCTAACCTAAAACGTGCAGAGGGTAACTAAGGATAGGTTAGACCAAAAGTGTTACAGGGTAGGTTAGACCAGCGAGATGACCCAGGGGGTGGGGGCAAAGGGTGGAAGGGGGGGGGGACAGGCTGGCGGTTCAAGACGACACCCGGTTGCGGCAATGTTTTTTCTTTGCGAAAAAACTTTGGAACCTCAAGGGTGGGTGGGGTGGGGTGGAGACACACTGCGGAACAAAATATTTTGGACTCGCCAGCGACAGGGCCATCCAGTGATGACGCAGCCTAGCACAGTATTATATATATATGGTCATCAGTGCGCTCGGGTGTCATATAGTTTTTCTTGGCTTTAACGGGTGAGATCTGTCATGATGGGGTATTTATTATAAGATCTGTCGCGATAGAGTAAGATCTGTCGCGACCCCGTTAGGTTAGGTTAGTATGGGTTGGCCCTGGTGCTACCAGCCGCGCACCTTATATCCAGCCCTGAGATGAGTCAGGTGCGCCGAATGGCCCTGCCAAGGGGGTCCACACACTACGGCCCGCCTCGCCGCCGCCGTGCCGCGCCATGCCGCACAGCTCGTCGCCGCGGAAGGGGGAGAGAGACGGAGAATGTCTCGGCCACCGGCGCCGTATCTCATGACAGGGCGACGTGGCGGAGTGGACAGAAGGCCCGGGTGCGGAGCGGAAGGTTGGGGGATCGAATCCCGGTCGGAGCAATAACGTTTTTCACGGCCTGCCCAATGAAGGGGCTCGAAGGACCCACGCACCACGACACACACACACACATACATACATACACACACACACACGCACACAGACACTCTCACACAAAAAAAACCCACACACACGGAAGGGGGAAAAAGGCAGGCCGAAGGCCTGCCCCAGCGTGGCCCGAAGGGCCACGCACCGGGGGGCCTGGGGGGGCGGAGCCCCCCCAGCGAGCGAAGCGAGTCCATATACCCTACCCCCCAGTTCCGTACTCACTGATTTCCCATCGGTTCGATGAGGCCCTTCCCGACGAGCTAGAGCCTTGCGGTTTTTTCCATTCGACGCGGAAGGGTCGAAAACATTCGGAAAAAAATTGCCAAAAAGGCGAAAAAAGGGGCGGATCCAGGTCAAAAACCGAAAAAAGGGGGGTAAAACGGAGAAGGGGCCCGTTTTTGAAAAAAAGCTTCAAACGAAAGTCGTCCGTCTCGTCGAGGAGGACGAAAGCCACCCTCGGGCGGGTTCGTACCTCCAACCGTTTTCGAGATATTTCGGAAAAACCGTGCCGAGGGGGTGGGGGACACCTTCCGGCCCCGAAAAGGGGCACAAGGAGGCGGAAATCGTGGGGGGTCAAAGCGAGGCGATTGTGGGGCTGGGCGAGACCTTTCTTCCGGTGAAACTCGATTTCGAAAATCTCGCACCGTTTTCGAACGAGGGGGGTTTTTCTTTTCGAAAAACTCGGCACTCGCGCCGTGACGTCATCCGCCGTGCGATTTTCTTCATTTTTATTCGTATATTGCGTCTCGACGAGATCTACAACTTTTGCTTGACACTTTTTCTCGTCCGACGCCCCGTTCACCCGGGAGGGGCGTTGCAAGCTTTTTTGAGCGCCGCCCCTGGCTGGCGGCGCGGCGCCGGGGAAAAGGAGAGGGGAGAGAGTGCTCGCCGCTCCACACGGCTCTGCCCAGCGAGGCGGCGTGGCGGAGTGGTTTAAGGTTCAGTCGGCGGAGCGGAAGGTCTGCGGTTCGACTCTCGCTCGGGGCTTGAACATAATTTTTTTTTTTTTAAATCTCGCAAGTGTCGAGAGAGATGTAGCGCCTCCGCGCCGCGCAACGCCGCAGCTCGTCGCCGCGGAACTGGAGAAAAGAGACGGATAAAAAAGCGTCTTGGCCGCTCGGCGCCGGACCTTCCAGCTTAAGGGTAGGTTAGACCAATAAATAAAGGGAGTGTCTGAAGGCCAATTTGGTTTAATAACCTTCCGAATCCCAAGCAGGATAGGTTAGACCAAAAGCCTCACAGGGTAGGTTAGACCAGCCAGACGACCCAGGGGGTGGGTGCCAAGGGCGGGAGGGACCAAGGTGGGCCTAAAACCTAACGTGCAGAGGGTAACTAAGGATAGGTTAGACCAAAAGTGTTACAGGGTAGGTTAGACCAGCGAGATGACCCAGGGGGTGGGTGCCAAGGGTGGGAGGGACCAAGGTGGGCCTAACCTAACGTGCAGAGGGTAACTAAGGATAGGTTAGACCAAAAGCTTCACAAGGTAGGTTAGACCAGCCAGACGACCCAGGGGGTGGGTGCCAAGGGTGGGAGGGACCAAGGTGGGCCCAACCTAACGTGCAGAGGGTAACTAAGGATAGGTTAGACCAAAAGTGTTACAGGGTAGGTTAGACCAGCGAGACGACCCAGGGAGTTAGGGCAAAGGTGGGGGGACCAAGTTGGGCCTAACCTAACGTGTTGAGGTTAACTAGGGATAGGTTAGACCAAAAGCCCCACAGGGTAGGTTAGACCAGCCATACGACCCAGGGGGTGGGGGCAAAGGGTGGGGGGGACCAAGTTGGGTTTAACCTAACGTGCAGAAGGTAACTAAGGATAGGTTAGACCATAAGCCTCGCAAGGTAGGTTAGACCAGCCAGACGACCCAGGGGGTTGGGTGCCAAGGGTGGGAGGCACCAAGGTGGGCCTAACCTAACGTGCAGAGGGTAACTATAAGGATAGGTTAGACCAAGAGCCTCACAAGGTTAGGTTAGACCAGCCAGACGACCCAGGGGGTGGGGGCAAAGGGTGGGGGGTACCAAGTTGGACCTTACCTAACCTGCGGAGGGTAACTAAGGATAGGTTAGACCAAAAGCCTCACAGGGTAGGTTAGACCAGCCAGACGACCCAGGGGGTGGGTGCCAAGGGTGGAAGGGACCAAGGTGGGCCTAACCTAACGTGCAGAGGGTAACTAAGGATAGGTTAGACCAAAAGCCCCACAGGATAGGTTAGACCAGCCAGACGACCCAGGGGTCGTGGGCAAAGGGTGGGACGGACCAAGGTGGGCCTTACCTAACGTGCATAGGGTAACTAAGGATAGGTTAGACCAAAAGTGTTACAGGGTAGGTTAGACCAGCGAGATGACCTAGGGGGTGGGTGCCAAGGGTGGGAGGGACCAAGGTGGGCCTAACCTAACGTGCAGAGGGTAACTAGGGATAGGTTAGACCAAAAGTGTTACAGGGTAGGTTAGACTAGCGAGATGACCTAGGGGTGGGTGCCAAGGGTGGGAGGGACCAAGGTGGGCCTAACCTAACGTGCAGAGGGTAACAAAGGATAGGTTAGACCAAAAGCCTCACAGGGTAGGTTAGACCAGCCAGATGACCCAGGGGGTGGGTGCCAAGGGTGGGAGGGACCAAGGTGGGCCTAACCTAACGTGCAGAGGGTAACTAGGGATAGGTTAGACCAAAAGCCCCAGAGGGTAGGTTAGACCAGCCAGACGACCCAGGGGTTGTGGGCAAAGGGTGGAGGGGCCAAGTTGGGCCTTACCTAACCTGCGGAGGGTTACTAAGGAAAGGTTAGACCAAAAGCCTCACAGGGTAGGTTAGACCAGCCAGACGACCCAGGGGGTGGGGGCCAAGAGTGGGGGGGACCAAGTTGTGCCTTACCAAACCTGCGGAGGGTAACTTAGGATAGGTTAGACCAAAAGCCCCACAGGGTAGGTGAGACCAGCCAGACGACCCAGGGGTCGTGGGCAAAGGGTGGAAGGGCCAAGTTGGGCCTTACCTAACCTGCGGAGGGTAACTTAGGAAAGGTTAGACCAAAAGCCTCACAGGGTAGGTTAGACCAGCCAGACGACCCAGTGGGTGGGGCAAAGGGTGGAGAGGGGGGGGACAGGCTGCCGGTCCAAGACAACAACCGGTTGGGGCAATGTTTTTTTTCTTTGCGAAAAAACTTTGAAACCTCAAGGGTGGGTGGGGTGGGGTGAAGACACACTGCGGAACAAAATATTTTGGACTCGCTAGCGACAGGGCCATCCAGTGATGACGCAGCCTAGCACAGCATTTTATATATATATATGGTCATCAGTGCGCTCGGGTGTCATATATAGTTTTTTCTTGGCTTTAAAACGGGTGAGATCTGTCATGATGGGGTATTTATTATAAGATCTGTCGCGATAGGGTAAGATCTGTCGCGATAGAGTAAGATCTGTCGCGACCCCGTTAGGTTAGGTTAGTATGGGTTGGCCCTGGTGCTACCAGCCGCGCACCTTATATATCCAGCCCTGAGATGCGTCAGGTCCGCCGAATGGCCCTGCCAAGCGGGTCCACTACTACGACCCGCCTCCCCGCCTCCGCGCCGCGCCATGCCGCACAGCTCGTCACCGCGGAAGAGGAGAGAGAGAGAGACGGCGAACGTCTCGGCTACTCGGCTCCGGAGCTTCCAGCGAGGCGGCGTGGCGGAGTGGGCAGAGGGCCTGGGTGCGGAGCGGAATGTTGAGGGATCGAATCCCGGTCGGAGCAATAACGTTTTTCACGGCCAGCGCCCTATTAAAAGGGGCTCGAAGGACCCACGCACCAAGAAAGACACACACACACACACAGACACTCACACACAAAAAGAATCCCACACACACGGAAGGGGGAAAAAGGCAGGCCGAAGGCCTGCCCCAGCGTGGCCCGAAGGGCCACGCACCGGGGGGGGCCTGGGGGGGCGGAGCCCCCCCAGCGAGCGAAGCGAGTCCATATACCCTACCCCCCAGTTCCCTACTCACTGATTTCCCATCGGTTCGATGAGGCCCTTCCCGACGGGCTAGAGCCTTGCGGTTTTTTCCATTCGACGCGGAAGGGTCGAAAACATTCGGAAAAAAATTGCCAAAAAGGCGAAAAAAGGGGCGGATCCAGGAGGAAAATCGAAAAAAGGGGGGTAAAATGGGCAAGGGGCCGTTTTTTGGGAAAACGCTTCAAACGAAAGTCGTCCGTCTCGTCGAGGAGGACAAAAGCCACCCTCGGGCGCGCTTTTAGCTCCAACCGTTTTCGAGATATTTCGGAAAAACCGTGCCGAGGGGGTGGGGGACACCTTCCGGCCCCGAAAAGGGGCACAAGGAGGCGGAAATCGTGGGGGGTCAAAGCGAGGCGATTGTGGGGCTGGGCGAGACCTTTCTTCCGGTGAAACTCGATTTCGAAAATCTCGCACCGTTTTCGAACGAGGGGGGTTTTTCTTTTCGAAAAACTCGGCACTCGCGCCGTGACGTCATCCGCCGTGCGATTTTCTTCATTTTTATTCGTATATTGCGTCTCGACGAGATCTACAACTTTTGCTTGACACTTTTTCTCGTCCGACGCCCCGTTCACCCGGGAGGGGCGTTGCAAGCTTTTTTGAGCGCCGCCCCTGGCTGGCGGCGCGGCGCCGGGGAAAAGGAGAGGGGAGAGAGTGCTCGCCGCTCCACACGGCTCTGCCCAGCGAGGCGGCGTGGCGGAGTGGTTTAAGGTTCAGTCGGCGGAGCGGAAGGTCTGCGGTTCGACTCTCGCTCGGGGCTTGAACATAATTTTTTTTTTTTTAAATCTCGCAAGTGTCGAGAGAGATGTAGCGCCTCCGCGCCGCGCAACGCCGCAGCTCGTCGCCGCGGAACTGGAGAAAAGAGACGGATAAAAAAGCGTCTTGGCCGCTCGGCGCCGGACCTTCCAGCTTAAGGGTAGGTTAGACCAATAAATAAAGGGAGTGTCTGAAGGCCAATTTGGTTTAATAACCTTCCGAATCCCAAGCAGGATAGGTTAGACCAAAAGCCTCACAGGGTAGGTTAGACCAGCCAGACGACCCAGGGGGTGGGTGCCAAGGGCGGGAGGGACCAAGGTGGGCCCAACCTAACGTGCAGAGGGTAACTAAGGATAGGTTAGACCAAAAGTGTTACAGGGTAGGTTAGACCAGCGAGATGACCCAGGGGGTGGGTGCCAAGGGTGGGAGGGACCAAGGTGGGCCTAACCTAACGTGCAGAGGGTAACTAAGGATAGGTTAGACCAAAAGCTTCACAAGGTAGGTTAGACCAGCCAGACGACCCAGGGGGTGGGTGCCAAGGGTGGGAGGGACCAAGGTGGGCCCAACCTAACGGGCATAGGGTAACTAAGGATAGGTTAGACCAAAAGTGTTACAGGGTAGGTTAGACCAGCGAGACGACCCAGGGAGTTAGGGCAAAGGTTGGGGGGGACCAAGTTGGGCCTAACCTAACGTGTTGAGGTTAACTAGGGATAGGTTAGACCAAAAGCCCCACAGGGTAGGTTAGACCAGCCATACGACCCAGGGGGTGGGGGCAAAGGGTGGGGGGACCAAGTTGGGTTTAACCTAACGTGCAGAAGGTAACTAAGGATAGGTTAGACCATAAGCCTCGCAAGGTAGGTTAGACCAGCCAGACGACCCAGGGGGTTGGGTGCCAAGGGTGGGAGGCACCAAGGTGGGCCTAACCTAACGTGCAGAGGGTAACTATAAGGATAGGTTAGACCAAGAGCCTCACAAGGTTAGGTTAGACCAGCCAGACGACCCAGGGGGTGGGGGCAAAGGGTGGGGGGTACCAAGTTGGACCTTACCTAACCTGCGGAGGGTAACTAAGGATAGGTTAGACCAAAAGCCTCACAGGGTAGGTTAGACCAGCCAGACGACCCAGGGGGTGGGTGCCAAGGGTGGAAGGGACCAAGGTGGGCCTAACCTAACGTGCAGAGGGTAACTAAGGATAGGTTAGACCAAAAGCCCCACAGGATAGGTTAGACCAGCCAGACGACCCAGGGGTCGTGGGCAAAGGGTGGGACGGACCAAGGTGGGCCTTACCTAACGTGCATAGGGTAACTAAGGATAGGTTAGACCAAAAGTGTTACAGGGTAGGTTAGACCAGCGAGATGACCTAGGGGGTGGGTGCCAAGGGTGGGAGGGACCAAGGTGGGCCTAACCTAACGTGCAGAGGGTAACTAGGGATAGGTTAGACCAAAAGTGTTACAGGGTAGGTTAGACTAGCGAGATGACCTAGGGGGTGGGTGCCAAGGGTGGGAGGGACCAAGGTGGGCCTAACCTAACGTGCAGAGGGTAACAAAGGATAGGTTAGACCAAAAGCCTCACAGGGTAGGTTAGACCAGCCAGATGACCCAGGGGGTGGGTGCCAAGGGTGGGAGGGACCAAGGTGGGCCTAACCTAACGTGCAGAGGGTAACTAGGGATAGGTTAGACCAAAAGCCCCAGAGGGTAGGTTAGACCAGCCAGACGACCCAGGGGTTGTGGGCAAAGGGTGGAGGGGCCAAGTTGGGCCTTACCTAACCTGCGGAGGGTTACTAAGGAAAGGTTAGACCAAAAGCCTCACAGGGTAGGTTAGACCAGCCAGACGACCCAGGGGGTGGGGGCAAAGGTTGGGGGGGGACCAAGTTGTGCCTTACCAAACCTGCGGAGGGTAACTTAGGATAGGTTAGACCAAAAGCCCCACAGGGTAGGTGAGACCAGCCAGACGACCCAGGGGTCGTGGGCAAAGGGTGGAAGGGCCAAGTTGGGCCTTACCTAACCTGCGGAGGGTAACTTAGGAAAGGTTAGACCAAAAGCCTCACAGGGTAGGTTAGACCAGCCAGACGACCCAGGGGGTGGGGGCAAAGGGTGGAGAGGGGGGGGACAGGCTGCCGGTCCAAGACAACAACCGGTTGGGGCAATGTTTTTTTTCTTTGCGAAAAAACTTTGAAACCTCAAGGGTGGGTGGGGTGGGGTGAAGACACACTGCGGAACAAAATATTTTGGACTCGCTAGCGACAGGGCCATCCAGTGATGACGCAGCCTAGCACAGCATTTTATATATATATATGGTCATCAGTGCGCTCGGGTGTCATATATAGTTTTTTCTTGGCTTTAAAACGGGTGAGATCTGTCATGATGGGGTATTTATTATAAGATCTGTCGCGATAGGGTAAGATCTGTCGCGATAGAGTAAGATCTGTCGCGACCCCGTTAGGTTAGGTTAGTATGGGTTGGCCCTGGTGCTACCAGCCGCGCACCTTATATATCCAGCCCTGAGATGCGTCAGGTCCGCCGAATGGCCCTGCCAAGCGGGTCCACTACTACGACCCGCCTCCCCGCCTCCGCGCCGCGCCATGCCGCACAGCTCGTCACCGCGGAAGAGGAGAGAGAGAGAGAGACGGCGAACGTCTCGGCTACTCGGCTCCGGAGCTTCCAGCGAGGCGGCGTGGCGGAGTGGGCAGAGGGCCTGGGTGCGGAGCGGAATGTTGAGGGATCGAATCCCGGTCGGAGCAATAACGTTTTTCACGGCCAGCGCCCTATTAAAAGGGGCTCGAAGGACCCACGCACCAAGAAAGACACACACACACACACACAGACACTCACACACAAAAAGAATCCCACACACACGGAAGGGGGAAAAAGGCAGGCCGAAGGCCTGCCCCAGCGTGGCCCGAAGGGCCACGCACCGGGGGGGGCCTGGGGGGGCGGAGCCCCCCCAGCGAGCGAAGCGAGTTATTTTAACTAAGCATGAAAATCCATGTGTGAAATCCATGTCAAATGGATGTCGAGGATGCCTGTTGGTGGCCACAGTGGGGTGTCCTTCTCTTCCCCTGCACATTTCTTTTCAAACTTACCCCTATTCTTGCTGTAGTGTGCATTTCGAAGATATTTACGTGCAGTGTGTGCACTTAGTTAGGTTTGAAGTGCACTTTTAACGAGCTCTTCAACGACGTGGTTCACAGTGTGGCCGGTCACGTGGTCATCAACCCACCGATGATCTCGGTTTCTGCCTACGCGTCCAGTAAGCACGCCATCACCGCCCTGAGCAAAGGCCTGCGTTTCGACTTGCAGCGGATTCCCGACTTCAAGATCCGAGTCACGGTAAATATCAACATCCTTGATATGCTCTGCAAACTTAACAAGTGCACTCAATACACTCTGTTACGAGGGGTGAATCACTCAGCGTTTTCGTGTACACATGAGTACATGAGTACAGGTGAGTACACCTGATGATACTCAGAAATTGGGGATATTGTTGACGTTTTTACGCCTTTTTAGCCTTTTAAACGAAAAACAATACCGAATCCTGAATTAAGTTGGTTATTTTTGCTCTTTTAAAATTTGTGAGTACACTGAGTACGGGCTAATGTGTACACATGAGTACACTAGTGATTCACCCCTCGCTCTGTTAAGTGTGTACTCACAAGTACACTCTATTCAGCGTGTACTCACAATATACTCCCAGAAAGAGTGTACTCAGATGAGTAGACTCCCAAGAAAGCGTTTACTTACTCGGATGAGTAGACACCCAAGAGAGTGTCCTCTGATGAGTAGACTCCCATGAGAGCATTTCAACCGGAATTTAACCACACTGCTGTGTAACTTTGTGGCAACTTTCCGAGTGTAACAATCCATTCTTTTCAGAGCATTAGCCCCGGGAGTGTTAGCACCGAGATGATTCCCGAAGAATTCAAAAACGCCATGCCTCCGGACATGTTACTTAAACCAGCGGATGTGTCGAACGCCGTGCTCTACGCTCTGTCCTGTCCCAGCTCAGTTGAAGTAAGACCTGTCTCCCCAATGAGTGAGGGACAGTTTAGACTAGAGGACCGATGCTGGCGGCCAAAACTCTTGAAGCGTTTTGAACCCCAGAGTTTCTTTTTATGGGACTCGAACTGAACGTGTGACGCCACCAATGGATTGCCCTCCAAACAAGGAAGCCATTGGTAGGGTTACGTTCGGTTCGAGTCCCATTTAGCGCCTTAAGAGCTCGAAACGCGTGTAGAGTTTTAGCCACCTGCGCCAGTCTTCTGGCCCACTCTATGAAGAATTCTTTTATGGTGTGCTTTACCGTACTTTCTGTGTCGCAGATCACGGAGCTCACGATCCAGCCTACCGGAGAGGCGTTGTAGCAGAGAGGGCTACGAGAGCACCCATGTTAGCCACCAATAGTTTCCTCCCAAGAAAATATCAACAGGATATACAAACAAAAGATGATATGCCATCTGTCTTTTCACACCGTATCTCAGCCAGTAACAGTTTTAAGGAAATTACCCGTGGGTTTTCGTTCGCGCTCTCAACAAGTGCGTCAACAACCGCGTTGAACTTACCGTCGCTTCTTAAATAATCTCTTATCTGTAAACTCTATTGTGACAATAAATGAATTCTTTTTATCCATAATTTACCAACAGAACATAAGGTAGAGTATCTTTGAAAAAGGCATGCCCTTCGATGCAAAAGCACACTTTGAATTCTTACAATTTGGTCGCACGGTGGCCGTCCTGCCGCACAGTGAGCTAGAAGTCCAGCGCAGGCGGCCAAAGCTCTACATGCGTTTTGAGCTCCGACCTAAGTCGCTAAACAGGACTTGAACTGAACGTTTGACTCCGCCAATGGATTCCTCGTTCGGAGAGGAATCCATTGGCAGCGTCAAACGTTCGGTTCAAGTCCTGTTCAGCGACTCTGGCTGGAGCTCAAAGGACGTCTAGAGTTTTTGCTGGCAGGGCCAGTCTTCTGGCCCACTGTGCGCCGCGCTGCGCAGCATCTCTTAGTGACCCTGACCATGGCCGCCGCAACAGCCGTGGCCATGAGGCTCGTGTGTGGCACTGGAGGGAGTAGTTGGCCTTCCGTCACGTGACTTCAGACTGTCTACGGCGGGAGCCGAAGTTGATGTGTGGGAGGGGGCATCTCTCTCTCTCTCTCTCTCTCTCTCTCTCTCTCTCTCTCTCTCTCTCTCTCTCTCTCTCTCTCTCTCTCTCTGTCTCTCTATGTCTCTCTCTCCCTCCTCTAGAAAGAAGTAGAAGAGGCCACACTCGACCTGAGCAATTTTATCTATCAAAAGCGCCAGTAAATTTAGTATATCGCTAATTCATACAGCGGCCTTCGCACAGTGAGCCGACAAAAAGGTGACTGGAAAGCAAAAAAGGACAAGTCAGAGTGGCCGGCCGGCCACACGCGCGCAGACAGACCAGACCAGTCAGTAGCCAGCAAGCCATGGAGCGCTTCGCAGGCCGCGTCGCCGTGGTGACCGGGGCCAGCGCCGGCATCGGGGCCAGCATCGCCGCGGACCTCGCCAAGGCGGGCATGGTGGTGGTCGGCGTGGCCAGGAGGAAGAACCGGCTGCTGGTGAGCGGGACGACGCGCTTCACAGTGGGTCAGAAGGCCAGCGCGGACGGCCTAAACTCTAGACGCGTTATGAGCAATAGAGTCGCTGGATGGGACTCGAACCGAACGTTTGACCCCACAAGTGGAGTCCTTGTTCAAAGAGCAATTCATTGGTGGGGTCGCATGCTCGGTTCGAGTCCCGTTCAGCGACTCTGGAGCAAACCCGTCCGGAACTTCAACTGGTCTTTTGGCCCACTGTGCACTTAGTGTGTGAAAGAATGTGTGAGTGGGTGCGTGTATCTGTGTGTTTGTTCGAGACTTGCTGTAACGCTATCCAAGTAGTACAGTTGTTATCACCATTTTGGCAGTGCCGCGAGTTGTACACACACTTCTCACTCTCCCAAAAATATTTTGACAGTCAACCAAAATAAGACGTTGTAGAATAATTGCTGAGTCAGACAAAAGATATTAATCGCAATGCAAATTTTCCACCTCCATCTTGGAACCGGCAGAATCACCGTAAACAGCTTTTTCGCAAATTGATTCTTGCAAGGACGAGGATGATCATCATTGGCTGAGCGATTAGCGAAGCCAGTTACTACACTGGGGTTGAAATCTTTTCCTGACTGTCTGCCTGTGTGCGTGTGTGGCCGCATTACTCCTCCTGAACGGCTCGGCCGATCTGGCTGAGATTTTGCAGGGTTATTAGGTATGTTCTTGGCTCGCCACACGCCAAAATGCAGCTTCCTAAATCCATCCATTCAGTCGTACCAACGGAAAAACACTGAAAAAAACAGCAGAAAATGTGCAATTTTTTTTGTGACTTCATTTTAGAGACATTTTTTCATGGTTTCGCATGGGTTCAAAGGTGCTGATTTTGATGACGAAAATGAAATCCATTATGACCCCTGACCAAAGTGTCCACCACGTAGGGGCTACCTCGACTAGAATATTCTAATATAATATACTTCGACCATTCATCACGTAGTGCACTACTCATTGCCTCAATGAACCTTAAAACAGCTTGCCGAAGGCAAGCAAGAAGCGCCGCAGGCCAAGGCAGGTGTAACGCGAGGCGTGGATTGTTGAAACTTGCGCAGCATCGCGAAGCCTGTTGCGACAAGACACGGTCTGGCGTAAATCTACCTTGTCTTATAAGATAAGCGGAAAAACTCATCTGCGCTTTCCTCTGGTAATAAATTCTATCGCAAGGAGCGAGAGTGTTTCAAGGTAATTTAGAGCTGATTACCACAGGAAAGCGCACATGAGTTGCTCCTCTTATAACCTTGTCCTCGTGTGATTTTATGCCTTTCGGAATTCGCACACCTATTAGACAGCACTGTCTTGCGTTCAATTTTTCCGAGCATTATTGTTTCTTCAAGTTCTTTCTTTCTTTCAAGGCCCTGCGTTCAATTTATTGAGAATTATTTTTCTTTCAAGGACCTTCTTTCAAGGCCCTGCGTTCATTTTTTCTGGGAATTGACTTTCTTTCAAGGACCTGTCAGCGTCGTTGAAGGCGGCGGACGCCAAGGGTCGCCTGGAGGCGGTTCAGGCCGACCTGTCCAGCGTGCAGGAGGCGCGGAGGGTCTTCCAGTGGGTGGAGGACAACTTGGGCGGCGTATCCGTCCTCGTCAACAACGCCGCCATCCTGCTGCAGAAACCGCTGCAAGGCAAGGCACACAGTGGGCCAGAAGAAGGGTTTTTAGGTCCAGGTCGTTCAATGAGACTCGAACCGAACGTCCCAACCACGGTGGAGGGAGATACGGTGGCGGCACGAGGCCCACTCCGCCTGTAGCTGTGCTGAGGCAAGTTTGGGGCGAATCGCTAAACGGCTGACTCGAGCACCCGTCCCGCCTACCTGCAATCCGGGCACACTAAATTACTATGTACTTTTTTGTGCGCAAGATTCGCACAAAATTGTGCATGCGTTTTGAAATGCACGAATTTGTGCGTAACTGCGCACGAAAGTGTGCGTTGTTGCGCATAAAATTCGTGCATATTGAAACGCATGCACAACTTTGTGCAAAGGTTATGCACAAAATAGTACATAGTAATTTAGTGTGGAGCGCGCACCTTTCGCGCTGCGGTAGAGGGCTCAGCTTATCCGGGACACTGTCTGGGCAATCCTCACCGCTCCGCCACGCCATAGCCGGCGGCGATTGACCAGTCGGGTCCAGCCGAACGGGTGATCGAGTCCAGCCGAACACTGGACGGCCCGGACTAGCCCGTTGCCGGCACCTCTGGGCTAAGCTGAGCCCTGACCCGCGGCGAGAAGAGTGCGCGGCTCGGAACGCAGGTTGGCGGGACGGGTGCTCGAGCCAGCCGTCCAGCGTCGCGCGCGCCATCTCCTGAGCGGTAGGGGAACCCTATCTCGCCCCAAAACATGCTTCAGCGGAGCGGGCCTCGTGCCGCCACCGTATTCCCTACACCGTGGACCCAGCCAATAAATTCCTCGTTCGGAGAGCAATGCTTTGGCGGGGTCACACGCTCGGTTTGAGTCCCATTTAGCGACTCTGGAGCACAAAACGCGTCCGAAATTTTGGCCGCCTCCACCGGTCTTCTGCCGCACTGTGAGGCGGATAACGACATTGCGACCTGCTCTGCAGTTGTCATAATGATTGCGTGTGAATCATAGATGATTTGTGTCTCAGATTTGGACTCGATGGATGTTCAGAGCCTCGTCAACACCAACTTGACGGCGGTCCTCACTGGCTGCAAAGAGGTCGTTAACAGCATGAAGAAGCACGACATCAAGGACGGGCACATCATCAATATCAGCAGGTGCGCCACAGTAGGGCAGAAGACCAGCCCAGGCGGCCGAAACTCTAGACGCGTTATGTGCTCTAGGTACAGTAAATGGTACCAAATCAAACGTGTGACCCCACCAATGGCTCGTTCCACAAATGAAGAATCCATTGGTGGGGTCACACGTTTGGTTCGAGTCCTGTGAAGCGACTCTGAGCTAAGAACCCGTCTAGGGTTTTGGCCACCTGTGCCGGTCATTTGGTCCACTGTGCATCGCATAACTGAATACAGCCCTCCACTTGGCGACAGCTTCTCAACGGACTTTCTTGCAGTTTGGCGGGGCACGTGGTCGTGAACCACCCTTCCTTCTCCATCTCCGCCTACACGGCCTCTAAGCACGCCATCACCGCCTTGTCCAAAGGCCTGCGCTTCGACGTACAGCGCATCCCTGGCTTCAAGACCCGCGTCACGGTAACACAGAGACCGACGCAGGCGGCCA
The DNA here is from genome assembly GCA_030522485.1 of Stenchaetothrips biformis. Classification (NCBI taxonomy): domain Eukaryota; kingdom Metazoa; phylum Arthropoda; class Insecta; order Thysanoptera; family Thripidae; genus Stenchaetothrips; species Stenchaetothrips biformis. The sequence goes on along the minus strand of CM060088.1, from coordinate 1,238,126 downwards.
AACCTTCAGACGCGTATTCAGCTGTAGAGTCGCTGACCAGGACTCAAACCAAACGTGTGACCCCAGCAACGGATTCCTCGTTCGAAGAGCAATCCGTTGGTGGGGTCACACGTTCGGTTCGAGTCCCATCGGGGATTTTGACCGCCTTCATCGGTCTTCTGGACCACTGTGGGTAAACTCGCTGGAAGTATGAATTCTAGCGGAATGGGTGAAGAAAATTTCTCATGTTTCAAATAGCAGAATAATGGTACAATTGGTAACTTTTTGATCGCCAAAAGTTGTTTGCCATACGCTGTGAGTCCCAACTTCGTTCTACTTGTTTTCCTTTTCACTGTCGAAGATTTATTTTAACTCTCGCAGAACCTCAGTCCTGGAGCCGTCGACACGGACATGATCCCTCGAGAATATGTGAATTCCTTGGCTGACCCAGGGCTTGTACTCACGGCTTCTCACGTGTCCAATGCCGTCCTGTATGCTCTGTCCTGTCCCCCATCTGTCGAGGTGAGGCTTTTAATGTCGCAAATTATAATTATTTCAAGCGCTGCGCTGCGGGTTACGGACTCTAGCTAGAAAACGGCCGTATGTTTTTGCAGATCACCGAACTCACCATCCAACCGGTCGGAGAAGCATTGTAGCTATTTCGAAGAGTCGCCGCATAGTGGGCCAGAGGACCAGTAGAGGCGGCCGAAATCCCGGACGGAATTTTGGCTGAAAGTCGCTAAATGGGACTGGAACCGAACGTGTGACCACACCAGCAGTGGATTTCTCGGTCGGAGAGCACTTCATTCATGAAGCGACCCTAGAGCTCAAAACGCGTCTAGAGTTTTGGTCGCCTGAGCAGGTCTGCTGGCCCACTGTGCCTCCGTTTTGACGTTCTGTCCCTCTCGCACCTCTACGGAGTGTTCCGTTTAAGCGTGGCAGAGGCACAGCGACGCACGGCGTACGGCTATTCCGAATCAGCCCGCTGGGTGGAAGAGACACGCCAACTGGTGACCTTGGCAGAGCATCAGTGCGACTAGGCTGCGTGACGAGGCGGTTCTAGCGTCACGTGGTCCAGCACTGACCAATCCAACTCCGCATCATTCAACTACAGACACGAAGAGCCGGCGAAAATGAGGATCATAACAATGTCCGTGACATGCTGCTTCTGCTGTACACATCCGTTCCGTGTTATTGTTAACTCATAATTGTCATTAGTTTTGTTTATTAAATAAAGTTTAATAGCGTGCACAGAAATCACACTCACACAAAAAATATTTCATACGCGTAAAATAAAATAAATTATTACGGACATTTCGTTGAGCCCGAAAACGATCTTCGGTGATGCAAGTAACAGCTTACTGCTCCTTGCGTTGCAGTCGGACGTGTTGGCGAAGCTTGTTGCAATAGTCGCCTGCAACGAACAATATAAATATAAGTTAAAGAAGTAAGTAAATAAATAAATAAAATTAACTGTAGGAGTTAAAAATCGCAGAAGATCGGTCGGCACATCTTACTGTTGGTATTCTATTCCTTCTCCGGGCAATTCTGTAAAGAGCATTTCGTCTTTTGTTAAAACCGTTTTTATTATTGTTGTCGATGCCATGTGTTCGAAGATTAACTCCTCAAGGTACTTACCACCTGCAGTTCTTCCCACAAGCAATAGCTAATATCAAGGTACTGGTCAGGACAGGACATCGCCTCGGCGGTACTTCTTGTAACTGTAACTGAAGTTAGAAAAATACTCTTTTCTTCAAAGATTTCCTGCTAGGATTTCCTTCTCGGTTTTAATGGTTTCTTTCTATCCACACCACCACTCACGTGTCTCTGTGCACTTAGTCACAGCTCTGTCATAAACGTGCGCCCTACATTCCACCGATTCCGAAGTGCGATGAAATTTGCGTAGTTGCTGAGCCTGACTGCATCTGCATCGGAATCGGAAAACCAACGGGCGAAGCCCTCCGCTATGTCGGGCGGTGGTGGGGGTAGCATAGCGGCTCGCTAGCTCGAGAGGCCGGATCGCCTGAAGGTAGGCACACGCCATGCACGGCTGTGTGGCGGGCTAGCATCGTCGCCCCCTGCAGCCAAGGACGTTTTTCGCAAGTTTAAGTACCTTCCAGACCCTTGATCGCAACGTGGTGTGCACCATTCGATGCGGCGTACTCACATTGACTCAAGGACCCCATGTTTCTTGAGAAATGGGGGCGAATTTACGTAGAAAAGCGAGAAAAGCAAGAAAGGAGCCCCCGTATGTAGATAGGCCCGCCATGCACTGCTGCGTTGCGGGCTTGCATCTAACGGCGCGCACGAAAAACGCCCCGCATGCGTAAACGGCTGAGATTTTCGAAAAACGTCTTGAACGAAAGTTGTAGGAAATAGAAAGGGCAATCAAAGCCATCGCCACCCTATCCGAATAAGATGCGAGCTCAAAATTTTTCGACAACGAAGAAAAACGTTTTCTGTTACTTCGGGACAAGTTTTTGGAATGAAGAAGTCATTTTAGATGGGGGGTCAAAGCGAGGCGTTTGTAGGGCTTTTCACAAGCTTCCACCCAGAGAAAACCGTTTGTTGATATGTTATTTAGTTTGGTCAGGAAGGAAGATTGAATCGGGAGGTGTCGGTGCCGTTCGCGAGCAGCGGCCCAGGGCGTGGAAATGGCCAAGGAGATCGTGAAGCGATGCTCGCGCCTTCGGTGCAGGGGTTACGCACTTCTTTGAGATGATGAAAACGAGGCCTTTGTTTTCAAAACGCTTTGCACAGATGGAAAGAGCATGAAATGAAGGGTGCATTAGGCTAATTGCCTTCCTCGATACTTCCTGTTTTACCCATAATAAATTGAAGGGTTTTCACCGAAAAAAAAAAAAGAAAACTCGAAAATTTAGGAAAAATCTTGGCCGCGCCATTCCAATGTAAAAATTGCCTCCCTTGTGTGGGCTAAATTGAGGGGACTCAGGCAGGCCACTAGGCCTAATGCACTATAAATTTCATGCTCTTTTGATCTGTGCAAAGCGTTTTGCAAACACCGACCTAGTTTTCATAATCTCGAACAAGTGCGTAACCGCTGCACCTCGCTCGAGCATAGCTTCACGCGCTTCCTTCGCCGTTGCCACCCCCTGAGCGGCCGCGGGCGAGAGGGGAACCCCATGGGAACACCCACGTTCAATCCACGTAGAATCCACGTGGATCCAGGTGGATTAGGTGGATGAACTTTTTCGACCTAAAATCCACGTGGAGTCATCGCCGATTTTGCGGCGACACAGAGCGTCAAGAGTTCGACATCGATTCCACGTCGATTTTGCAGCGAAAAAATGCTGCTCTAATTCCAGGTTGATGCCACGTTGATTTTGCAGCGAAGTAAGTGCTGACACATATCGACGTTGATTCTACGTCGACTCATTGCGGATTGAATATTCTATGTTTTTTGAGCTACGAAAACGAATAAGATAGGTGAAATATGTGTACATGCCATACACCACTGCCAAGTCAGAAATATACCCCAGCTTGAGAAATAAAAACGTTTTGAAAGTTGTATAACTCTCGCGTCAACCGAGGTGCGCGGACAGCACGAGCCACATCGCCCATCGTGGTATCATCTCTCAGTTGTCTTCGTGGCGCAGACGGAAGCGTTGCGGTGCCGTAAGGAAGAAGTCCCGGGTTCAAATCCCGTCAGTGACCTGCACTTCCACCACAATAAACAATTTGAGGCAATAAGATGAAAAGTAATATCAACAATTTGAAAGGGGCAAGGACATTTTTTTTGGAAAAAAGTGAAAATAACATAAAAATATCGTTTGGTGGACTAGCTTCCTACATCCACGTCTCCTCCCCGTCGCCTCGAGCGTCACTTAAGGCTCGATGTCGACTCGATGATGCACGTCGATTCAACGTTGGTGGTCAACATCCCCTCAACGTTGCATCCACGCTCATGTTCCCATGGGGAAGGGGCATGGAGTCGGGGATGGAAGGGAGGGGGAAGGAAACAAGATGGTCCGTTTTGGTGCACGCATGAGTTTATTCATTTATAAACCGGTCACAATTTGATTCATAATCCGACGTGCGCAATGGCGCAAACGCGTCAACTTCTGTAACTGCACCTCAGCCAGCAGGCCTTAGTTGCGGGACGCGCACCTGAGGGATACTACGGATAGTTTCAGGTTAGGTTGAGTTATGCTAGCGTTAGGTTTGTCGCGAGTACTCTACAAATCTAAAAGCGTACATTGTACGCTCTACCTGGAGCATGCCTGCAGAAAACTCCCTATCTCTTATGCACTAGATATATGCTCCAGTAAGTGTGTACATGGCAGCTATGCACTTGTTAGTGCATGCTTGGCAGGCATGCGCTAGCCAGAGCGTGCTTGCAGGTATGCTCCAGGGAGAGCATACAATGTATGCTTTTCGATTTGCAGAGTAGAGTAAGACCTGTCGCGACCCCATCAGGTTAGGTTAGAGTTGGTTGGACCATTTAGTTATGTTAGGTCTGTCGCGAGAAGAGTAAGATCTGTCACGACCCCGTTAGGTTAGGGTGGGTTGGACCATTTACCTTGGTTAGGGTTGCATTATCACACCAAATTATTTGTCTCAATTCCTAGCATTCAGAAGTAAATCCACATGGAAAAGAGGCATAACTCAACTGGGCCCCTTACACGCTCCCCATTTAGCAGAAAATGGAAACAACTGAAGTCTGCATGACTCCGTTGAAAAAGTTAGCAACAGAAAATAACTCAATCTGTATGTTTATGAATCTAGTGCAAAAAGAATCACTTCAACTTAACCCTCTTTATTTTTACAACTCAAGTTGCACAAAAGAAAGCCAAAAAATATACCAGACTAATAAACACTTTACGCAGACCATAATTCTAGTTGTATTGTCTTTGAATTCCACTTCGCTTAGAAAAATTAAGTTAAGATGACTTCGTTATCCTTTTAACGGATATTGATAAGTTGAAGAACCCTCTATGGAGTGACCTGATACTTTGATGTATTTCTCAAAATTTTACTTATACTTTTTCAATTTCTCATCATCCGCAACTTTTTTTTGTTCTTCGAACAGTCTTCTGTTTCTCCTGAAAAAATTGGTGGCCAAAATGGAGTTTAGCAACGGAAAAAAATAATCGTCTTATGCGCTGCATTTATAAATTTTTGGACTTTCCTGATATTTTATGTGTTTGTTGAGATATCCAATTTTCCTTTAATGGCTGACAGGTCCTTGTGGCACGTTTTGAACCCACAAAGTTTGAAACGGGGCCACGACTAAATCGTGTATATTGGTTAACGTTTGAGTGGAGTTACTCTAAAGTAGAAATTAAAAGCATCGGCACCAGTCTCTTGGTCTTTGCATCTACAATTGGAAAATGATATTCCATTCCGAAGCTACAACCAACACCGTTTCGTGGAGAGGAAATGGAAAGCACTTGTGAGAATACTTCAGTTTTAATAAAGAAGATTTGGTGATTTGATGCACTTTTTCAAAGCAATAACTTATCCCGTAAGAGTCAAATCCAGCATCCTGTAATGGCGGACGAAGAATTGGGTATTGGCTCAGCCCCGGAGCTTGCTTCCGCCTAGTTGCTGTCTAAAGCGTTCCCCTCAGAATCACTCCCCGCGCCATTCTCGGTCTCGCGAGCGCCTGGTGGGTAGGCAGCCCCGCACGCACGCCTGTTCAGCGGGCTGGCCTATGCTGCATCCCGGCAGGCGCTCGGCCGACCAGCGCACAGTGGGCCAGAGGACCGGTGGAGGCGGACACAATTCCGGACGCGTTTTGAGCTCCAGAGTCGCTCAACAGGACTCGAACCAAACGTGTGACGTAAAACAAAAAAAAACGTGTGCATGATCATACAATTAGAACGTGCATATTTGGAACATAAAATCACAGAAAATTAATGTTAACTAAAACAAAACCATAGTCTAATCAAGTCTGTTGAGCGTGGTCGTTAATGGCGCTTATTTCCGCTGTCTTTTCAGAGGCAACTTTGGCCTTTTTGGCTTTCAGATCGGCCAGTTGTTGAGACAAAGACCGTTTTTCTGCAGCTTTTAAGTTTTGCTCTGCATTCTCCCTAGACTGGACCGCAAGTGCCTCCTTGTGATTACGCCGAGCCAGGCGATACGCGGCTATCATTTTCTTTGAAATTTCAAAGGATTTGACACCGCCAGCTGCCTTTACTGCATCATAGACGTGCCTTTGGGCAACAAGAGATTCTGCAACCTGATTTTCAACTATCAAGTTCTTATTTACAGAGAAGCCTCTCTTAACGAAAGCCTGTCCATGACTTGAAATTAACACCTTTTTAAGGAAGGAAAAAAGATTTGCATAACATTCTTGACCTTCCAAGTGAAGTCTCCAGAAGTGATCAATCCGTTGATCCTTCTTTACATAACTTTTACAGTCAGTCTTCAACTCGGCCTTTGATGTGATCTGTTTAAATTCTAACTCTATCTGATCGCCAACAGACCCAGCGAACCAATTGTTGGCTATAAACGCCTGTACAGCGTTACCCAGTCTTATTTTACTAGCACTTAAATTACTGCTAATTAGAGCAGGATCACAGAAGGTCACATACTTAGCTATTCTATATTTCTTACTGAGAGGAGACTTGTCAACGACGATTTGGCACATTTTGACCAAAATTTTCCTACATTCAGTCTTAAATTGTTTCATTTCTTCGGTACTGACACTCACTTTACGTTACTCAGCTTTTGTAGCATTACCTAGCTTTACCTGAGTGACAGGCAGTAAGTTTTCCTCCTTAGACAAGTCAACGTCCGCTACAGAAAAAGCAGAGTCAAGGACATTGTCTTTTACAAAAGGTCCTATGATATCTTTGATTACAGAACTGAGGTCAGTGTACAGAAACGGGATCATAGGTCGCGAACACTGGTAGTCCGTTAGACATGGTTTCAACTGCTGAGCTACGAAAGAAAAAAAAGCAATCCTTGCGGGCAGAAGCTTTCTTTGACAGCTTTGCGTACAATGTTGAAGCTCTTAGAATCTATTTTTATCTTTTCCTCTTCAGCCCCATCAACAAATTAAATCAAGAATGGAATGCATTTTATCGCATTAGCAGCGACTTCAACATTCTCCAGCCACCGAACTGCGCAAAATTTAGCTGGAAAAGGAGGATGACTTTCCCCGCTAAACCTAACGTAATCATTTCTACGAGCGGGGACATCCTTGAAAACATTGTAGCTACTGCGAAAAAATTCGAGTAACTGCCAGAGGACAGACTTGAAACCTTGCTTGAAGCCATTGTTCACGGTGTGCAGTCCGCATGATCCCAAATTTAAAAACATAGGACGCCGTGAATGCTCTTCTGAGTTCCCTCATTGCAGCAAAACTTACATTCGGACCATCCATGGACACTTGAAGGAGTTTGGTGATAGTAAATTGGTCTAAATGTTTCTGTAAGGCTTCAGACAAGTCCCTGGCCCTTGAGTGGCCCAAGAAAACAGATGAGTAGTAACGAATATCGACTTCGTTCGTACTTAAACTCCAGTAGGACACACACATGTCAATCTGAAGTTTTTGAGACCTTTTGTTAAGACTCTCATCAAAGCCCACTACAAAAGCATCAGATTGCCGAATTTCATTGACAATTTGCTCAAAAAAGTAAGGACCTAAGCCAAAAGTAATGGAATAGCCCACTTTACTGGCACCAAGTTCCATCTTCTTTGCAACAATACTGTAAGGAAACATGCGCTCAAACAGGGCGGCCTGCCTGCCGGACGCCGCCAGAGAAGCGCTGTTCTCAACTGCTTGCAGACACCAAACAATTTCAGCGCGCGAAACATCGTCCCCCACACAGTAGTCCGCAATACGGCTACTTGTAAGCGCACTTTGGGCTCCGGATAAGGCGCGCCATCGAAACCGGCCGTGGGCCCAGCAGGTGGACGCGATGGCAGAACCGCGGGCGTAGTGTTCTCCAGTGCAGCAGTTGGAGGGTCATCCGGATCTACATCAGCAGAAGTGGACGCTGAAGATGGACCCGGGGCCTGCAGAAATACAATAACGTTTTAACTACTCGTTTACGAAACACTACCACAGCCGTATTTTCCGAAAAACAAATCGCGCTTCAACTACAACAAATGGCGGAAAAACCGTGTTCCCTGCATAAAACGAAACACAGGTGACGAATTAGATGCGTACCATGCGCATTGAGTGCGTACCGTGCTCATTTAATGCGAACAATGCGCATTCAATAATGCGCACAACAATGCGCATTTAATGCGTACGAATGAATATGTTAACTTAAACAAGCTTGGTCCACACTATTTCGTGCATACTCGTTATACAGTTGACTTGCCAGTGTTATTACGCAACGAGCGAACCGTACTTAAAGTCACACTCAAACTACATTGGGGAATGATTATTCTCAGATGAATGTGTACAGGCACGCACTTTAATGTTCTATTTCACTCCGATTCAAAGAGTAACGAACATTTGAGGTTGGCTTTGTTGATACCAACAACGCCTTCGCGCAGGCGCGTGGGACACACACTGGCCAACAATCACCGACCGACCAGCCAATCCAAATGGCCACGTTCGGAAACGTCTATACCATTGCTAGAGCTCATCTAGCTGGGTAAATGACAATTTTGATTCGAACGCGCTTTTTCAAGGGAGCGAGCGTTTTTGGTGTAAGCTATACAGTAAGGGTTATTGAAAAGACGACTTTTTTGAAATGTATACCGGCCCACGCGGAAAATGTTTCCTCTTCATGTTAAAACTATCCTAGGAACAAGGCGGGCCCGATCGAAAAATGTTTAGGGGTCGCCCTACCTTTTTTAAGGTTGAATATCGGCGTAGTTTTTCAGAAGTCTGAGTTTTGAGGCACCAGGGGCTCTAAAGGACCCGAGGTGCGTCTCAGCCGCTGCGTTTCGACTGGCACTTCTTTTACTAAGGTTCCGGAAGAAAATGAGACCTACTGGGGTTGATTTGGTCGCACGTACAAAAATCTATACAATTGTGCTTGCTCTAAAAACGCGATTTTTGTACATTGGTTTGCATGTTGCGCGCTGTTAAAGCTTCTGGTATAGTTAAAAAAAAATCCAAAGTCAGTGTGTCTTGTAGAGAAAAGTCTGTCCTTTCCAACGAGCCTAGGCGGAAGGTTGTGCAATTTTTTGTTTAGGCGCTACATGAATTTAAAGTGTTCAAATGATTTTAGTTTTCCTAGAAAAACAGTGCTATTGCATTTGTAAGACAAAGAAAATAGTCAAAATACAGGTAAACAGTGAAAAGTAAATTGATTGCAGTGTATTTTCTTCTCATACTTTTTCTTCTCTTGCAGAGAGACATGCATTTATCATATTTTCAAAACATAAGAAAATAGAGCTAAATTAAATTAATTAACTTTTACAGTTACTGTTAAAATTAAAACATCTACTTAAAGTCTTTGTTTGTTCTAAACTGTTTCACTTTGGCCCTAAATTCAATGGTCTCTAAAATTGCTTCGTGTCTCTTTTTTCCTTTGCACTTAACTCTAGCTTTTTGGGACGTTCCAAAGCCAACTGACAGCCGATGCGTTCAATCGCTCTGCCGGCCGGTAGCAGCAGCGGCCGCACTGCACTAGCCACCAGGTGTTCCGGAATTTTGCGCCAGCACCCCCACCACCGGCAGTCTTCCCCCACTCTACCTCACGTATCCAACCGTCACTACTCCGCGCGCGAGAACGTCCACAGAAGTGTAAGTTTGGAGGGACGCTATGGTGCGGTGGGTATTCACGGCCTCAATTATTCGCACTCATACACCGCAGACAATTATCTTTTCACTGTGCCCCTGTATTTTGGCCATTTCCTTCGTCTTACCAATGTGATAGCTTTGTTTTCTAGAAATGCTTAAATCATTTACACACTTTAAATTGCTATAGCGCATAAACTAACAATAGCTCAATCTTCCGCCTAGGCTCGTTGGAAAGGCTAGACCTTTCTCTACAAGGCACACTCACTTAGAATTTTTTTTAACCATACCAGAAGCTTTTACAGAGCGCAAAATGTAAACAAATGAACAAAAACCGCGTTTTTAGAGCAAAAAAAGTGGTACGGATTTCAGTACGTGCGACCAAATCAACCCCAGTAGATCTCATTTTTTTTCCAGAACCATCGTAGAAGAAGAACCAATCGATGCCCAGCGGCCAAGACGCACTGCGGGGCTTTTAGAGGCCCTGGTGCGTCAAAACTCGGACTTCTAAAAAACTACGCCGAAATTCAACCTTAAAAAATGTAGGGCGACCCCTTAGCATTTTTTGATCGAGCCCGCCTTTTTCCTAGGATAGTTTTAACATGTAGGGGAACCATTTTCCGCGTGGGCCAGTATACATTTTAAAAAAGTCGTCTTTTCAATAACCCTTATTAGACATGAATCATGAAAAAATGTCATTCACCCTTTACACTTAGTCAAAGATGTAGCAAAAAATGTAATTGAATAGAAAGAACGTTGAATGAAACGTTGAATGAACGTTCAATGAAAAAAATGTCATTCAACAATGGGGCCTCTCTAGGTCCAGTAGGCCCCAGGTCGCGGACCACGAACTGTAAAATACGGGGGCTATGCACCACATGGCCAATGGTGAGGGAAAGGACAAGATGTACAGTCTTCCATCACAGGCATAGAGTTAGGATGAGCCCCTAGCCGACTGAAAATCGAAGGCCGTCCACTGTGACGGACTCCACCACGTGTGCGCACTCCTCTGACTGATCCTTGGAGAGACGGACCTTCTCGGGGGTCAGGAACACTATGGTCATTCAATACGCCCATTCCCATGTCAACAGAGTTGTTATCACCGATATTATCCAATCCTTCATTTGTATGGGATTCCACAGAAGATCCTGGAGAAACAAAAAAGCCAGTTAATGTTTGAGTAAATACAAGGTAGGTGTACGCCAGACCGTGTCTAGTCGTTACAGGCTTCGCAATGCTGCACCAGTTACAACAATCCACGCCTGGCATTTAAACCTACCTTGAGTGGTTTACCCCCTTTGGGGTAGCTTTCAGGTGCGCCATTCGAGGAATCGTAATGACACCCCTTTGAGTGTCTCTGTGCCAAATAAGAACCACTTTGGTCGCCGGATGAGAAAGTTATCGTGTCAAACAAAAGTGGGGCGCTAATTTTGATGCCCAGTGTATTAGCGTGTGGCTCTGTGCGGTGAAACGTCTCCCGTTGCGTGAACAGTTCCGTGCCTGGGACTCGCTGCCAGACCCCTCCTCGCAAGCTAGAGTTTTGGAGGAGTGGGAGAGATGATAAGAATAGGGCGACACGTGTTTGAGAGAAGCACACAGTGGGCCAGATAACCGGCGCAGGCAGCCAAAACTTGAGACGCGTTTTGAGTTCCAGAGTCGCTTAACAGGACTAGAACCGAACGTGTGACCTGACCAATGGATTGATCTCCGAACCAATGGATTGATCTCCGAACCAGGAATCCACTGGTGGGGTCACACGTTCGGTTCGAGCCTCATTCAGCGACTCTAGGGCTCAAAAACGCGTCCAGAATATTGGCCGGCTGCGGCGGTCGTCTCGCCCGCAGTATAGCGGCGGGACGTTGGGGGACTGCCTCTACTCTTGAAGTGAGCCGGGACACGCCGAAAGTCAGACCGGCCGGCCCGCACGAGGCGCGCAGTCAGACCAGACCAGTCAGTAGCCAGCAAGCCATGGAGCGTTTCGCAGGCCGCGTCGCCGTGGTGACCGGGGCCAGCGCCGGCATCGGGGCCAGCATCGCCGCGGACCTCGCCAAGGCGGGCATGGTGGTGGTCGGCGTGGCCAGGAGGAAGGACCGGCTGCTGGTGAGCGGGACGACGCACAGTGGGATGAAACGCTAAAAAAGCGATGGAAAGTGGTATTTTTTATAAGGGAGTGGTGAGTCCTACAAACTATTGGATATTGGCAAGAAAGGTCTGAGCTAAACGGAACACTTATTTGTATCACAAAAGGACACGCGGGTGAGCCACTGCGGAGCTCCAACCTGGCCCCATTTTCGAATTTTTGTGTATCTTTTGCAAAGGGTGCACACTTTTCTTTCTGGCTGTCGCATCTTTTCAGATTGAAGTTTCATGTTAAATGATTTTGGAAAGCTCGCGACTTAACGAATCTTGCGCAAACCTTGGATTTACCAATGTAACACTTCGTTTTAAGTGTTCAACTATCAACGATTTTCTATGTTATTCGATGAGATAAGTTGAGTTGCAAAAATTTGCGAACCGTTCTGACATGTGTCCGTGGTAGACAAGCCTCTTCTTTTTCCGGCCCATATCGCCAATAGCCGCCTTTTCTGAGAAAACGGGCGTCAAAAGTGCCTCGCAAACTCGCTTTCAAGCCGTATTTCTTCGGCGTTGGCGAGCCTCCTTGCCTCAAACAAACTGACGAATGCTGTCTTGACTTGCAAACACTTGGGAAAGAAGCCTTCCTAAGGCGGGCTGGCGCCACAGGACATGGTTAGTGTAAACATCACGCGTGGATTGTTGGTACTGGCGTAACAAGGCGATGTAATTTTTCTCGATTTTTCCAGAAATGAGTTTTCTGTCTTCAAATACCTCCGATTTCATATTTTGGTGATAATTTGGAGACTCCTAAGATTTCCACAACTGTTTTCGCGTTTCATTCCACTGAGCGACGCCGCTGCGCTGCACAGTGGGCCAGAAGAACAGCGCGGACAGCCAAAACTCTAGTCGCGTTTTTAGCACCAGAGTCGCTAAATGGGACTTGAACCGAACGTTTGACTCCACCAGTAGAGATTTGAGATTACCGGCGAGATTCAACGTGACGGTAAAATACGTATTTTTCGGTATTTTACGGAAAAATTGGGTAATATTGGTAAAATTATGTGAAAAGGCAGGTGTTTCATATTTTACACTACCAATGAAATCTTTTGGTTCTGAGGGCGTCACGATTACACACAAACCTGTCAGTACACACTTACAAAGGAGTAATTGCAAGTACACACTTGAAATACATACTTGGCGAACTTTACCCTTGCACGTGCACACATGGCAAGTACCGAGGAATGAAGATACTTTGCGTAGCATGCAGTTGTGTGTCAAAACTGTCATTTCCTTGTTTTCATCCAAAATTTTGCATTATTAGAATGTCTTAGGAAGCACTAATAGTCTTGTTTTGCTGATCATATTATAATCATGTTAGCTGAATTGACTTTTCGGTTAAGTTTGTTACGGGATGTACCAAAACATACAAGTTTCGGAAAAAGCAGAAATTAACTTGACATAAAGAGTCACATCGATAGAAAGTTTTCCCAACCGGACAGAAACGTTTAAACGGTTGAGTAAAAAAAAAAGTGCGTTGACATCTTCCACCTCTACCTCTCGTGGCGAAACCGCCACAGTTTTCTGGAAGCGTAAACGAGCTACCGTGACGGGTGTGAACATAAAACGCCTAATTACCCCAATGGCGAATTCTTTTGAAGTGGCAATCGCCCAAAATGTTAAATAACACGTTGTCCTCTATTTCACCAATATTACCGTCTTGGAGTAAAATACCGTATTTAACGGGTAAAATACTATTTTTACCGGTAATATTACCAGCCTTTAAAACCCTATCCACCAGTGAAATCCTCGTTCGAAGAGCGATCCATTGGTGGGATGACACGCTCGGTTCGAGTCGCATTAAGTGACTCTGGAGCAAACCCGTCCAGAACTTCAACCGGTCTTTTGGCCCACTCAGCACTTCTGGTGTGAGAGAGTGTGTGAGTGTGTGCATGTGCGTGTGTCCCTGTGTTTGTTCGAGATTTGCTGTAGTGCTAATATATCCTAGCTGTACAGTTGTTATCACCACCATGGCAATGCCGCGAGTTGTAACTATCAGTCTCTAAAGTTTTGTCTGGGCGATACCCTACGCGCGAGAGACTGCTCATAAGGAGACCGTTGAGAATCTCTCGTGCATGGGGTATCGTCCAGACAAAACTTTAGAGACTGATAGTACACACATTTCGATACCGCCCAGCAACAGACGCGTACTTCGGGGACGCTTTAAAACTCACGTATGGGAGCGTTCGACTGAAGGTCTTAAGGTCCCCGGTTCGATCCCGGGTTTCGGCAAATATCATTTCTCCTTTTTGACGGCGGCGCGGCACGGTGAACTGTGCTCCCGGACGGCGCGCGCTCTCCGATGGTCCCCGCTATGAACTAGGGGTGTGCGAATCGTGAATTTTGTTTTCGAATCGAATCGAATCGAATCTGGTTTTAAATGACCCGAATCGAATCGAATCGAATCCGCAATTTTTTTCCGAATCGAATCGAATCCGAATATCTTCATAAAATTTTCGAATCGAATCCGAATATTGCCATATTTTTATGCTTGTATTAAATGTCATGTAATGCCTACTTGGCATGTATTTTTGACAATCTAGGAAAACAAATTGGTCCCAAGACAATTTATTTGGGTGAATGGAGGAGCGAAGGATCGGTCGATTCGAGGACGAAACGCGTTGATTCGATTTTTCGAATATTTCGGTATCGAATCGACGATTCCGTGAGCGAATCGAATCGAAACTACGCAGATTCGATTCGATTCGATTCGATTTCGAACAATTCGCACACCCCTACTATGAACAAATACAGTCCTGCATCGACTCAAGTTCCTTTGGTTACACTTTAAAAAGTAAGCAGCGAAATTCAGGTTAAGTTAGGCTCGTTAGGTAAGGTAAGATTCGGTTAGGAGAGGCAAAGGAGGGGAGGGACTTAGGTGTAAGGTAAGGCCCGCCCAAGGTGGCGGCATGTGAGCGGTTCTCGCGAAATGGTTAATTTTGGGCCCCGAAACTTTTTGAAAAAAAAGTTCAATTGAAACCGGGTTTTTTGCATTTATCTTGTTAAGAATACCACTAGGGATCATGGATTCATCGGGGCGAGCTTTCACCCCACTAATATAGAAAATATCGCAATTTTAATTTTTTTGCTGTCCACGGAAATTACACAGCCTCAGAAATTGTCCACGGAAATTACATTTTAATGGGCCCTTAGAATAGGTGCGATACGAACGCAAACGCCTAGCAGTTTAGGCAGCTCCCTCCACATCTGTGCATTCTGGTTCCATGTTGCGTGCCTCACAATAAGATTTCGGGCTAGACCACAGTTTGATCGTATGCCGTTTCCGGCCCGACATATGCCCGCGTGCACTGCCAAACAGGACATGGCCGTCCTTACTAGGGTGCCACTTTTTGCTGGAGGAGGAGAACCTCATGCGGCTACAAGGTCCCACTCGTAGTGTGACCAGTAAGTGAGGAGGTATACATTTCCCGGGAGGGGTGCGGGGCCCCCACCCTAGAACAGCCTTTTTGAGCAGGACTGGGTCTGGTGTCCACCTCCCCCGGCTTAATTCCCTGTCTCGGGAACAACTGTGAATTCATTTTCTTCTGACCACGGTTGCATAGTGTTTACCTCCCAGGCGGTACCTCTCACACTTGGCAAATGATGGGCCCTACAATGGACAACGGAGGAAAGTCCCACTTGATCAGCTCCGGCGTGTCCTCTATGTTCGGAAAATATTAAATAATGGGTGCGGTCAGTTAAGGAAAAGTTGATCGGCGGTGCGGTCTATTTAGCCCTCCTAGCATATGGCACCAACGTTTACTAACCTATATTTTCGGAAAGAGTAAAGTTTGAGAAACAGATTGCTGTAATTTATTCGATAAACTGGGTCTTAGCATTTGAACGGCAAGCTTAGGAAAGACGACATGTTGCTTAACATATCGGTCAGGTTAAGTCCACCGCAAGTCTTAAATGGTCTGGTCAGCTAGACCCCAAAATACAGCGAGCCTATTTTTCGCAAGACTCAAAGCTTTCGGTTAAGCTCTCCGATCTGAATAATCAACGTTGAACGGTTTCACTGACTCGCAGTCAGAACTGTCATGGCAGTACGCCGGCCGCGCCGAACAAAGCAGCATAAAACCGCTTGGTTGTCCAGAAAATACATTGTTTGACCAATCTGATGAGTGGAGTCGAAAGCTTAGACTCTTGCAAAAAGTCGGGTCGCTGCTCGTTTGGGTCCATTTTGTGACTTGCGGCGGGTTTAACCAGATGGATGTTGTGTTAAACTACGCCACGACTTTCCTCAGCTTGCCTTTTGGGTGCTAAGACCCAAAACGTCAAATAGATTACAGAAACCATTTCCCCTTTTAGAATATGTATAAATTGTTAACTTTTGTGCCTGAAATGCCTGAATTTGCATTTGAGACGGCTAAAAATACCGCGGCGCGAGCAGTGGGCCGCTTGATCGACCTGCCGATCAACTTTTCTTCAAGTAAACGCACCTATGATTGGCCAGTGACCTATATTCAGTGCATGCTTTCTTGGGTTAGGCCATAAGAATGGCATTCCCTCAATAAGAGAGGTTTAAAACAGAAAAGTATTGACATACTTTAGAGCTGAGGCCCATTACGAGGCGAAAATCACGTGAAACGCAACGAAAACCCCATTTTGTCCACGGAAATTACAGTCCACGGAAATTACATTATTGCATGAAATGGGGTTTACAAGCCAAATCAAAATTGGCACCGGAACCAAAATTTTACTGGAACAACTTGTCTACAAGGCAAACACACAAGGATTGGTTCGCAATCAAAATTTTGAATGGTCTGCTAGCAATGGGTGGAACGGAAATTACACTTATTGCTTGCTAGGCCAATTTTTTCGCCGCTTTGAAACATATTTAAGTTTATATTTTCCGTTCTAATGGTGCCACATTACTCCGCCACTTTGCATATTGTGTAGAACGAATGCACCAACAATATGAGAAAAGTTTTAGAACAATCGCGCATAAGGTAGAAAAACCGTCTCAAAAAAAAACGATTTTAGACTTTTCGAATGTTAGTTGTGGAGGACAATTTTCGGAGTCATCTTGTGTCTGCAAATTTTACCCGAGAGATACGTTCTACACGTCAAAACGTAGCCTCACTTGCGTAAAACAAAATGCACTTCGCGAAAGTGATTTCTCATATTATCTTGGGCTGTAGTAGAGGCGCGAAGCCCCAAATCCAGAGCGTAGGACATCAAAAAGTGTCCACGGAAATTACATTCTGGGGTAAAACTTGCAATTAAATGGTGGAAGGAGGCAAAATTTCATCCTGATAAGAATTGTACCTTGTCCGCAAGGTCAAAAAACATTAAGGTAGAAAAAGACCCCGTTCAAATCGACTTCAGGTTGGAAGAACCAGAGAGAGGACACGAAATTATCACATTTCGCGAGAACTGCTCATGTCAGAATGTCTAACCAAGGTGGCGCGTGTCGGAATACCCCACCTTTACTACTTACAAGAAGGTTAGTGTACGCCAGACCGTGTCTTGACGTAGGCTTCGCGATGCTGCGCTTGTTTCGACAATCCACGCCTGAAAAAAACAAACCATTTGTTGTGGTGATAAGCCTTGTTTGATAAGCTAATTTCAATAGCTGCAATCGAGAAGTCGATACCTGCAACCAAAAGCTGGTTGCAACGACCAGCCACTTGCAATAGGACAAATAAAGTGGGGTTTGTTGTCCTCTTACTAGTGGCCGGTCGTAGCAAGAAGCTTTTCGTTGTATGTATCGACTTTTCGATTGCAGCTATCGAATAGGCTATTCCGCTGCTTGTAAAAGAGGAAGAAAAGAAGTACGCAACATCCGTCCCCTCGCCTGAGAAGAACGGAACTTCCGCTGCCTCGGCTGCCCCTCTTGTCCCCCCGCAGGCGAGGGGACGGATGTTGTGCACTTCTTTTCTTTCTCTTTTTCAAGCAGCAGAATAGCCTATTCAGCCTATCAAACGAGGGTGATCACCATAACAAATGATAGATTATGAAATTAGAAATAGATTATGTGAGAATATTTAGGTTCCTCCGCGGTTGAAACTTAAGTCGGGGGTCGAAATGGATTTCATTTCCGTCATCAGCACCTTCCATAACATACAAATCTGTATAAAAATGTCTTGAAAATGTAAAGTCACTTAAAAGTTGCACTTTTTTTTTTGCCGCTTTTAAGTGTTTTATCGTTGTTACGACTGAATGAATTGAGATTGGAAGCTGAATTTTTGAGTGTGGCAAGTCAAGGACATACCTAGAGTAAAAATAATTAAGAGGTGACAGGGTTGGATTTCACCTCTCCGATCTGGCTGATTTTTGGTGGGTGTTTTAGTGTCCTAGAGACATGTAAAAAGCTAGAGTTTCAGGTCCCGCCAAAAATTATTGCCCTATGTGTAGCCATGTTTCTGATTTTTCGGCTTTTTCGACTTAAATTTGGGTATTTTGCCCTTTGTCTTGGGTTTTCCAGCCAGTTGGTCGAGACATACTTTTGCTGACGTGCATTGAGCCAAGGAGCCCGCCCCCTGTCGAACGGAGTTGCCGGCGCAGCGAAGCGGAGCTGGCAACTCGGTTCGACGGAAGGGCGGGCACTAGCTTGTTAAAATATGCACACTATTGGACAGCGTCCTGCGTTAAATTTTTTGAGACTTATTTTTGTTTAAAGAACCTTGTCTTAAGGCCTTGCATTCAATTTTCTGAGAATTATTTTTCTTTCAAGGAACTGTCGGCGTCTTTGAAGGCGGCAGGCGCCAAGGGTCGCCTGGAGGCGGTTCAGGCCGACCTGTCCAGCGTGGAGGAGGCGCGGAGGGTCTTCCAGTGGGTGGAGGACAACTTGGGCGGCGTATCCGTCCTCGTCAACAACGCCGCCGTCCTGCTGCAAAAACCGCTGCAAGGCAAGGCACACAGTAGGGTGCCAGAACAAGGGTTTTTAGCTCCCGGTCGTTCAATGGGACTCAACCGAAATGGTGTCCCCACCAATAAATTCCTCGTTCGGAGGGCAATGCATTGGTGGGGTCACACGCTCGGTTCGAGTCCCATTCAGTGACTCTGGAACACAAAACGCGTCCGAGACTTTGGCCGCCTCCACCGGTCTTTTGCCGCAATGTGAGGCGGATTGCGACTTACTGTGCAACCGTCGTAATAAATGCATGTGAATCATAGATGATATGATTTTTAGATTTGGACTCGATGGATGTTCAGAGCCTCGTCAACACCAACGTGACGGCGGTCCTGACTGGATGCAAGGAGGTCATCAACAGCATGAAGAAGCACGACATCAAGGACGGGCACATCATCAATATCAGCAGGTGCGCCACAGTGGGACAGAAGACCAGCCCAGGCGGCCGAAACTCTAGACGCGTTTTGTGCTCAAGAGACACTGAATGGGACCAAAATCAAACGTGCGACCCCTCGAATGGCTTGCTCTCCAAATAAGGAATTCATTGGTGGGGTGGTGGGGTTACACGTTTCGTTCGAGTCCCATTTAGCGACTGTGAAGCTCAAAACGCGTGTAGGGTTTTGGCCACCGTGCCGGCCTTTTTGCCCACACTGTGCATGAGCGCAGCTGAATACAGCTCTTCACTTGGCGACAACTTCTTAACGGATTTTCTTGCAGCTTATCGGGTCACGGGGTCGTGAACCACCGTTCCGTATCCCTCTCCGCCTACGCGGCCTCCAAGCACGCCGTCACCGCCTTCTCCAAGGGTCTGCGCTTCGACGTGCAGCGCATCCCTGGCTTCAAGACCCGCGTCACGGTAACACAGTGGGCCAGAGACGGGCGCAGGCGGCCAGACCTTAGACGTGTACAAATTCGTGAACTGTGCACGCTCCAAAACGCGACTGCGGCGGATCTGGTCGGCACTTAGGTAGATGATTAACCACTTGACTATTAGGATAAAGTGACACATTTTAGGCCTAACGTTAGCCGTTTCCGAGATAGGGGCTGACGTCGACATTGGTAGGTAACACCGGATTTGCGCATAAATTCGGTTGTAGTTTCGATACCAATTGAGATAATTGAATTCCGTTAGCAGTGTTGATAGGAGGTTGAAATTCTGCTTTAATTGAGATTCATTTTATTTTCGTCGCAAGCTTTTCAACTTTTTGAAATTTTTACTCTAATATGAAAGTTAGTGTGAAAGTACGTTCCCCTCGATCAAATGAGGCATACTATGGCTCAAAATGTTCCCCATTCCTTTCTACAAACGAAAATGCCAACCGCACACAATATATTTTTCTTCAATCTGTCACAATATCGATTCTCCTGAACCTCTGCTAGCGCATTTGGGTGATTCCCCGGCAATTCACCGCAGGCCCTAAACCTTGAAGTATTCGACTGGGACGATAATACTTTTTTAGGTTTGCCTCGCCACCAAGGGACCTGATACCAATGGGTTTTGCGATAGGGCACCACCTTTGACTGTGAGAATGTTTCGAAGTTTCCCCCTAGTCTCAACGTTGTTCGATTGACATGATTTTTTCCTCGGGACCTTTATACTTAGATAAATTATTGAAAATACTGTGGAAGATGGCAACAGTAACGAAGAAACCGGAAAAAATACTTTCGAGATGGTTAGTTGAAAATGAGGGTCACTTTTAGATTTTTTTTTTTTTTTTAAACAATTAATTCTTAGAGCTGACCCAAGTATTGACCACTCCATCTCGGAAATATTTTTTTCGGTTTCCTTGTCACTTTTTTACATATATATCAGTATTTTCATCAATTTATTAAATTATGAAGGACCCGAGAAAAAAAAAATTGTCAATTGAACCAACCAGTGGGTGGAAAATCTGTTAGCAAAAAGGGTATGCAAAGGTTCATTACACACCTTACATATTAGAACCCACAAGTAATAGGGGAAATCCGAGGGCATATTTGGAATCCTCATAAAATTTCACTCTTCTAAGGATATGGAATATAAGGAAATAGTCGGTCGGTCTGCCGTGGGAAAGTAAAAAACTTGGTGAAAAAGCGCTTTGGGACCAGTATGGAAATTTACGCTTTATCCTGAAAAAGCTATTTTGTTTTGTCATGCTTGATGTGAGAAAACGGAATGGCCAGTTCAAAATCTAAGGACAGATATGCATTCAACGGGCTTTTTTGTGTGCATTGCACTGTAAGGGTTTAAAAAAAGAGAGTCTTTACTCTTGGAACATGCGGTCAATGGTTGACTGTTCTGTAATGCAATGCAATCGCCGCAAACATTCTCTTAGTTTTACGTTAACGGTTTGCTGTTATAATGCTGTGTTGACGACTTCATGGTAGCCTAATGCACAAAAAATTTCCTTAGGATTCAGAATATGACCTCAGAATTTACGTGCGAGGTCCCGCTCTGTTGCATGAAGGAATACCTTGAAACACTGTCCGTAACGATTGCTCGAAATCAACAAAACTGTCAACAACATGGTCGTTTTCCTACAACATCTTTGTTTTAAACTGAAACGACGGAAAAGTTGACTTCCAACAAGTACTTTGTTTTAGAATGACCCAACTGTCATTTATCAACAACATTCTCTGTTCGTAAACGACTGCTGTCGTTTCAAAACAACTGTTGTCAGAAAAAAAATTAGCAATAGATTTGTTGTTAATTAACAACAAAATTTCTGACAGTGAACAATGCAACGTTTGGATCCTGATCCCAAAGCGTTTTTTCCCCTAGTTTTACTTTCCCATAGCAAAATGACTGACCATTTCACTAATCCCCGGCACTAAACATATCATTTGCAGAGCGAAATTTTATGAGGATT
Source organism: Stenchaetothrips biformis (assembly GCA_030522485.1). NCBI lineage: Eukaryota > Metazoa > Arthropoda > Insecta > Thysanoptera > Thripidae > Stenchaetothrips > Stenchaetothrips biformis. The sequence goes on along the minus strand of CM060088.1, from coordinate 1,216,636 downwards.
CCAAATATGCCCTCGATGTCCTCGGCTTACCTACCACTGCTGGGTTCTGAGATCTAGGGTGTACAAAGTACTTTTGCATGCCTTTTAAGGCAGCAAAGTTTTCACCCTGGGATACCTGTTGTGAATTGACCTGGAATCACCAAAATGCGTTTGCAGAGGTTCAAGAGAATTGAGATTGTGAGAGAACGAAGAAAAATGTCTTTTGAGGTTGACATTTTCGTTTGAAGGAAAGATTGAGGAACATTTTGGGCCAAAGTATGCACCACTTGATTGAGGGGTCCGCACTAACTTTTATAATTGAGTAGAAATTTCAATAAGTTTAAAAGCTTGCGACGAAAATTAAATGAATCTCATTTAAAGCAACGCTGCAAACGGTCTTCTTGCCCACTGTGGGTCAACTCGCTGAAAGAAATTATTTCTGTCGGAATGGATCTAGAAAATTATTCATTTGGTTCATGTTTTGAATCGTAGAATTATGGTGCAGTTCGAAAATTATTGATCGCTAAAAGTTGTAATTGCTACAAGCTGTGAGTCCCAACTTCGTCCTAGTTGTTTTCCTTTTAACTGTCGAAAATTAAGACTTATTTCAACCCTCGCAGAACCTTAGTCCTGGAGCTGTCAACACGGACATGATCCCTCGAGAATATGTGAATTCCTTGACTGATCCAGGGCTCGTACTGACGGCTTCTCACGTGTCCAATGCCGTCCTGTATGCTCTGTCCTGTCCCCCTTCAGTCGAGGTGAGGCTTTTAATCTCCCAAGTTATAATTATTTCAAGCGCTGCACTAAGGCAAAAAAATACGGCAAAGTCAGTGAATTTTTTTGGCCAGGATTTTCTGCAACCCTAAACCCAGTATTTCCTGTAGCCTGTTTACAGTATTCACTGTGCGACTCAGCGTTTCCCCTGCATGCCCGTTGCAGACCATTGATGTACTCGGAGACGACTGTGAGTCCTATAGTGAATGTTGTAAAGAGGCTAAACGAAATACTAGGTTTAGGTTAACAGAGAATTAGCACAAGTCGCAAACAGAATTCTCTGTAAATTTCTGCCACACTGTGCGTAGCGTGGGTTACGGACTCTAGAAAACAGCGGTATGTTTTTGCAGATCACCGAACTCACCATTCAACCGGTCGGAGAGGCATACTAACCGGGACCCGTTCAGCTATTTCCAGTGACGCCAATGGGAATTTCAACAGAGGGCGCACTCTAAATGTCTTACAATGAAATTGGACCTATGTTATTCGTATGTTACAGTGAATGTGGCGCAAGCATAATACGAAGCAATATTTCTTCGTAATACGAATCTTTTTAGCGTTTTCATTGCAAGATACACTGTTAAAAAAAAAATGTTGTAATTTAACAGCACTTGTGCTGTGTAGTTTGATAGCAACACATCTTGTTGTATAACAGACATGTTGGAGCTATTGGTGTTGTTTTCTGATGATTCGATTGTATTACAACAATACTTCTGTCCCGTCTTCGATCATGTCTCTGCCAAATTTGTGTTCGCCTCAAGTGTTGTAATTTAACAACATCCTTGTAATCTGATAACGTTTTTTGTTTAAGGATTGCACAATGGTTGTTTTTAAACAGAAAAACTGTCGAACGAGAACATCACTGTTTTAAATCAGAATTACATTACTGTTTCCAGACAGGGAAGTTGTAAAGAAACAAATGAGTTGTCTATAGATGTATTTCCCGTTCTGGAGACGAACAACACTGTTGTAATTTAACAACATTCCTGTAGGTGATTGTGTTGTAATTTTACAGTGGATTTTTAACATTGTACAAAGAAAAACCGGCTTCTCGCTCCCTCCTGCGCGGGATCTTTGCTCCGTCTTTGTCCGACGCACTGCCCCCTCCACCACGTCCACATAACCTCTCCACCTCCTCCGCAGGCCACGCGCTCAAAGCTGCACATGTTTGTGACCATGCAGCTCATTCCTGCGACTTATTGGTCCCAACCCATCCTAACCTGACCTAACGGGGTCGCGACACATCATACCCTACTACCGACTGTCTTACTCTACACTGCTAAAAAGAACTATAGGAAAACAACACATATACCAACGAACGATTTGCTTTAAGGCAGCACGTCTCATCAGAACTTATAACGGAACAAATGCTGTTGGGAAACAGCAAGTTTTGTCATTGGAGAAAACAACCAGAGTAGTGTTATAGAACGATTATCTATGGAGGAAAACAGTACATCCTGCTTTCTAAATAAATGATATCAGCTTATTAAAACACAACGCCATACCATCAACTAGTTGCTGGACCATTTTGCACCTCAGGGCTCAAATCCAGGCCCAACTTTGTCAAAATAAAATCTGTTGTTTCTTTACAACACTTCAGTGGTTTAGTTTTTTAGCGACACCTCCGTTGCAATACCCTCGGCCTCCTCTGTTGCTGGGGCCATTTGGGCAGTTGGCTGCAAAATGTCCTGGTTGCTTGCAGGTGTGACAAGTACCATTTTGGGCATTTCCAGCATTTCGTCGGCCTCCCCTTCCTCGGCCACGACCGAACCCACGGGGACGACCTCTAGGACGCCCACGATGTACTGTCTGCGTTCCGGATCCTTGAGCAGCTTTGGCCCCCTTCAGTGAGCTGGTTTACGCTGGCCTCTGTTGTATCCTTTGAACTAGCATCAACTTCTACCAAACATACTCTCTTAACTGGTCTTTCTCCGGACAGCAATAATCCCTAATTATAAGCGGGTTCCACTGTAATATGTTGGTAGCTGGGGCACCCCCATTTTTTACCAATGAACTAGTGGGCGCAAACGAATGAGAAAACTCACCCTGTATAAAAAGCACGAAAGCAACGCTAATACAAAAGAAATGAGCTGGCTCAACATAGACAAAAATACATTACAAACCAATACTGCATTGGTTGATTAAAACATGGAAAATATCAAAACATAAGAGAGAAGGAGCAAAACCAAACGAAGATGGGTCAAGGTTGAGCACCACAACTATGTTTACAATTTCTTTCTGCTTTTCTTCTTAGGTTCTTCTTTGACATCATGATTTTGCTTTTGATTATTTCTCTGTGCTTCAGGGGCCTTTTTAAGATTGATATTTCTTACAAAATATTGCACATCGGTCCAGCGTCTTGATTTTAGAGGAGTTTCACGGAGGCATTTTTCACAGTCTTCTCGACCAGGTATAACATTCTGGTCGATGAACACCTGGCAGTGTTTAAATACTGCAGTTTTCTCGGGTGTTGTCCAGGATTTCCAAGCCCTTTTGCGGGAGTTCTTCTTTGGTTTTTTGGAAACAACCAATCCCTCTGGCTCATCATCTTCTGATAAAGATTCATCTGCATGTGCCTCCCTCACATTCCTACCTTTGACCGGGATGTGGGATATTTTGCTGAGGTATGCAGACACAGTCGCAATCTGCATTGTACCTTCCACAACTTGGGAGATACCCTTGTGGGTGGCCACCGTGTGGCCCATGAAGGCAGCCAATTCAGTCACCTGCTTCTCTGTCAGCCCAACCACCTTGCCCAGGACAGCAAATTCTTTACAGCGTCTGCCAGTGTGTTGCTTGGTGCATATGCTACACTGTTAAAAATGAATGAAATTTAATGACATTTATAACATTATTTTTCATTAAACGTCATTATTTTTATTAAATTGTAATGAAAATTTCACTACCTTGGTCATAAAATTTCATGACAGCAGCCATGTAGTGAAAGTTTCATAACATCATGTAGCCTGTAATGAAATTTTCATTACATGTCATTAAATTTTTCAAGAAATTTCAAGTATGACATAAAATCATACAATTTGTTCTGGGTTAAATGTAAGTTTCCTCATTCTCTTATAAAATTGTATTGAACGGCAGCATGTATTTCTTCCGTAATATCGTCCATTCCTGCGTCACATGCCGAACCTGTCATTCGAAGCTCTGCCGCCAGGTGTCGCATGGTACACGGGGATCGCTCTCAAATCCGTATTTTGCATCTAAATTATCTAAATTGAGGAGATATTCTAAAATTTCTTCATGTTTCATGCAGAACTCTTGATTGTTAAAATAATAGCTAAGACTTTAGGGGAAAAGAATAATATATGACCTGACGAAATAAGTTTCTCTGATGTTGCTCGATGGCGTCTACGGGCTGCGGTCAGGTAGGGCAAACGCCTGATCTCCCACACTCAAGCAGCATCTGCTTCCGACTTCAGACATTCTGAGTCGTTAATTTTTACCTGTCCTCTGTTGTCAGAGAAGTCATCCTCACCCAAACCAATCTCAGATCGAAACCAAAAGTTATGTAGTTTGCGTCAACTTTCTTCATGTTCATTACGTTATTGTCATTAAATTTTTCATTACATTCTTTCATTACACTGTAATGAAAGTTTTAATAACATAAATGTAATGAAAACTTTAATTACATTGTAATGATTATAGCTTCACTACAATGTAATGAAAACGTAATTAAATTTTTTTAACAGTGCATGTATTTTCTGCCCACATGCTCCACTTGTAGTGCAAAATCTTCTACTTTCTGATCTGCACCCTGCTTGGGAGTCTCAAAATCTCGCTTTCTCTGCCACAGGGACGTCACTGTGCTGAAAGTTTTTAGCAACAGTGTATCCAGTTCCTGGAAAGTAGGAAGCTTTTTCTGCTGTTCTAACATCCCGTGAAACCCAACCCATACATGTGCCATGCATGTCAACATACATGTAACACATGCATGGTACATACACTTTGGGCATACATGTGGCATGCATGTTGCATGTATGTCACCTTCAAGCCACATGCATGTCACCGTCGTGAGCCACATACGATTGGTCATGACCCTATCTATGGATCACGTATGGATGTATGAATGTGCATTCGCCTGTCACATGCATGTGCCACGTATTGCGCATGTATGGCACATAGATAAATTAATTATAAGTTTCAAAAATGATTCAAATTAATCAAATTTTTGATCAAGAACTTATTGTTTGATATAAATAAGGGATATTATTAGGGATGACATGACAAAAGAGTGAGAAAAAGGAAAATGGGCGCGAGGATCTGAACCATCAACCTTCACATTACTATCCGGTCCCCTTTCCTCCTGTGCTACGCTTCTTGTTGGAGAGGAGGCTGTACCGTTTGGATGACTACCTGCCGTCGCCGTGTGCCATACATTCGACATACGTTTGCCATGTATGGCACATACACCCTTAGAAAAATTTCGTCTCCTTCCACTAGCATGTAACATGTATGCCGCATGCAAGCCACGTCCACATACATGTGGTCTCTTCCAAACGCATGTATGTGCTAAAAAAGTCATATATGTCTCATGTATGTTCCTTTTACATACATGACACTATGACATACATGTGACTTTGACATGCATGTTGATCACTGACGGCACACACATGCCACTTACATGTGACATGCAAGTGGCAGGATGACATGTATGAGGGTCATGTATGCTGCACTATCTGCCGTCGCCGTGTGCCATACATTCGACATACGTTTGCCATGTATGGCACATACACCCTCGACTTAGAAAAATTTCGTCTCCTTCCACTAGCATGTAACATGTATGCCGCATGCATGCCACGTCCACATACATGTGGTCTCCACCAAACGCATGTATGTGCTAAAAAAGTCATACATGTCTCATGTATGTTCCTTTCACATACATGACACTATGACATACATGCGACTTTGACATGCTTGTTGATCACTGACGGCACACACATGCCACTTACATGTGACATGCAAGTGGCAGGATGACATGTATGAGGGTCATGTATGCTGCATAGACAGCGACGCCACATGCATGGAGTACATACATTAGGTTACTTTGAATATGTATGCCAACTGTATGAAGTCATATATGTGTAACATACGTAAATGTATGTGACATGCATGCACAAATTGGTCACATACATGTCACATGCATGGAATATATATGTCACATGTATAAGTTGGGTTTCACGGGATGGGTAGGACCATCAACGCCTTTCCTCGCAGTGCTGACACTAGCTTTTCGCCGTTCTCTTCTTCTGTTAGCTTGGCTGTCATAGTGCGGAACTGAGACCGCCACAATGTGTAGCACCGTTCTCCATCGTAGTCAGGAACTTTTATGCTTTCACTGCTACGAGCTACTCGCTGTTGCTGTTCCGGCTGTTTTTCCTGCTGCCTCTGCTGCAACTGCTGAATTTGCTGCTGCTGCTGTGTGAACATTTGTGCCATGATGTCTATTAAGGGTTGCATTGCTTGGAATCCTGGCCTGGCTCTACGACCTGGTTCCCCGCGACCTTGCTCGCTCTGCCCATCGTCATAGTCGTCTCCTTCATCATCTGCTTCCTCGTCTGTGTGAGCTTGACGTGGTCGCAGCACACGTGCATGACCTCTCGCTGCCCCACGACCTCTGCCTCGTCCGCGACCTCTGCCGCGCCCACGACCTCTAGCTGCTGGTGGTGGGTCTGCTCCTCCTTCGCCTCCAGATTGCGGCATCTCTTCGACATCAAAACCTTCAAACCCAAGGCGCCCAGCACGTCCTTGTTGAGGCGGAAGCAACTGCACGACTGCATCAGGCTGTTGAGGCGGCTGATCGTTCGCAGGGCCTGCTTGCTCCTCGTCCCGTTCAATGGGATGAACCAACGGTCCTACGTGAGGGTCGAAGAAATCTCGTGCACGGCGTCGAAACGGTTCGATAATACAACTACTTTTCTCTGAACCGGTGTTGTTATTCCTGCAACTCCCTGTACCTACCAACGGTTTCTAGCTCGAGTAACCACGGCTTCCAGTCACCGTTCAATTACTCTGTGTATTAACAGCGCGTTTCCAGCTTTCGTTAATGCACTTGTTTACTCGTTGCCAAAGCAGCACCTATGGGCTTTCACCTCAAAAGTAGCTCGACCTCGGCTTTCGCTCTCAGTAGCACCAATTAGGGCTTTCACGTGTTATTGACACGTAGCACCGCCTTGGGCTTTTGGGCTTTCGCTCTTTCAACCTCTTTCAAACTGCCTACCGATCAGCACGCAAAGGGCTTTCAATCGGTCGACCCAATTGCTCAGTGAAATGTAGGATTGCTCGAACTGGTAGTGGCTTACACTCCGTGAGGAATAGCACGACTATTCAGTAGGGTAGTTCCCTCCTTACACTTCCCATTAGGCCACTAATTGACCTGTGTACTTATGCACACTCACTCTCTCGTCCTCCTCAAAATCGTAGGCAAAACCCACGCTATGTCGCCAGTTAAACCGCTGTCCACTTGTTGTGTTGGGACACTTCGAGTGGTAAAGGGCGTAAAGGACGACAGAGAGTGAAGGATTGACTGGTTTTTTAGGAGAACCGAACAGCTCGAGACCAGGCTACAGACTGTTGGCCGGGCCAGAGGCGAGGCTCAACTTATAGGTTTGGCAACAATAGCGATAGAAGTGGAACGGGAACTGAGGTGGGAGTATCAATAGCGGAACCTTGGCCAGCTCTATGCCAGAGAAAGGAAGAAGAGGATAAATAAAAAGTTGAACTGACACTTGTTGATGTAGCTTTTCAAACTGGTAATTCATTACACTTGCATGAAATTAGGATATAGAGAGCTAAAGTTTTGATAAAATACTTGACTTTTCGACTCATATTAGTGTTTAAGAGGAACTCAAATTTTTTTATCTGTTGATTGACTCTTTGACTACCATTTTCTTTTGAGAAGCTTTAATTTAGTCAAAACCTGCTCTGTGCAAAGTTTCTTGAAGAAATATCAACTCATTCTATCATTTTTCCTATCTGAGAAGTTTTCCGTCTGGTTTGGAGCCGCAACAGGTTCCACTCTAGTGTGAGGTGCAATTGGCATCTTAGAGTCCTCCAGTAGTCTTTTTATCCAAGCAAGAGTCTTTCTGACTTGAATCTGAACAAAAATAATTTTGAATTTCCATCAAAAAGTTGGGTTTTTTAGTCATAGCAGTGCAGTACTCATTCACAAGGTTATTGGGCAAACTAATGAGAACTAACTCACCTCATATGCTGAAGAGGCTTTGCAATGAAGTAAACTCAGTGCACATTAAAAAATCTTTCTTGAGAAATCATGAGAACTTGTTCTATGCCAACTAACCTTACTTGCCAAGTTTTCCGAAGTTGAGAATATTTCCAAATCATGATATCTTTTGACAGAGTGGTTCGACATACTCTCAATTCTTCTTTTAAAATAAAGAGTGAGTCACACCTGCATAAATTAGATTCGATATACAAAACATTTCCATAAAAATGTTGGCTTTTTAAGTCTTCCAGTATGTTCTTGAAATAGACAAAGGAATTCAAACTTTTTATCTCTGGGGATGCATGAATGGCCATGAATCTTTTTGGAGAAGCTTTGTTGTAGTTCAGAGCCACTCTCTGCAAAATATGATGATATTATATTTGTTACGGTTAATGTCGACAAGTCGGTTATTGACGTCATTAACCGGTTAATGTTGACAATGTCGACATTAACCCCGTTTTTGGGTTAATGTCGTCATTTACACCGTGTTGTCAACATTAACCGTACTTTTTCGGGTAATGTCGTCAATCCCCGGGGCTCGTCGGTTAATGTCGTCAGAACGAGAGAAATGTTTGAAATGTCCACTCGGGGGAGGCACACTGTTGGAGTGGGGGGTATTGTTGCAATGGTTGCGGGGTGCGGGGCAAGGAGGGTGCCACGCTCACAACTCTTTGGAACAATTTTTCGGAACACTTTCGGATTGCAATGGATCTCCAAATTTCTGACAAGCAAAAGTTCAATCAACTTCTCGCGGCCCACATTAAGGGGAAGAGGGCAGACAATTCTGCCTTCTTGAGCAGCGAGAAGTATGAAGAAATTCTGAGTAACGTCAAGCTGGGGAAGACGCCCGGTATGAAGGAGGACGACAGGCGCCTGGCGCGGTACGCCGTCATCACCATCGCGGGAGAAGACCGTCTTATTGCCCCCATGTCCCAAGGTGACGAGCAGATGCGATTTTTCGTGAAAAATGAGAACCTCTACTGTGTTCTCGCTGAGGTGCACGAAGAAACTGGGCATGGGGGCCGCAATAAGATGGTACCGGCGTTGGCGGCCAAGTACGTGAACGTGTCCCAGGAGACCGTCACCATCTTCCTCAAGCTGTGCGGCATCTGCCTCACAAAGCGCCAATCCAAGAGGCGTGGGGTAGTTGTGAAGCCTTTGGTGTTCAGACAGCTGAACGACCGTTGTCAGATAGACCTCATCGACTTCCAGTCGAAGCCGGACGGGGAGTACAAGTGGATCCTCAACTACCAAGACCACTTGACCAAGTTCGTCATCCTAAGAGCCTTGAAGACGAAGCGCTCTACCGAAGTGGCACATCACGTGCTTGAGATCTTCATGCTCTTCGGTACCCCGTCCGTGCTGCAGTCGGACAACGGTCGCGAGTTCGTGAGCGCCGTCATCAACTCACTCAAAGAGCTGTTTCCGGAGTTGAAAATCGTTCACGGTAAGGCCACCTCCACATACGCCGCTTTGTCCTTTTTCGTGCATTTGCTCACAGCCTTGTTCACCTTGTTCTCAGGGAGGCCCCGCCAAAGCCAGAGCCAGGGTTCCGTCGAAAATGCGAACAAGCAGGTGCAGCGCATCTTGGAGACAGAGCTCTTGAAGAGGAAGACGAGGCACTGGGCCGCGGTCCTGCCGTTTGTGCAACAGAAGAAGAACTCCGCCTGGCACGAGGCAATCAAGATGTCCCCGTACGAAGCAGCCTTCGGTCGGCCGATGAGGAAGGGCCTCGCATCCCACATTCCAGCCGCCTTGGTGCCAGCCTTGGACACCATGGTGACGGAGGAAGAGCTGCAAGAGCTGCTGGAGGGCATCGAGGACCCCACGTCAACGGCGTCACCAGACCGGCCTGACACCCCGGACTCCTTCTCCCCCTCTCCCCCAAACGCATCCAGTGAAGGTGTGCCCTATCACTTAGTTCCACTAATCCTGAACACCATGTTAAATTTCGGTGACCGTTTCCGAACGATTGTGTCCACAGAGCACTTCCCATTCTGCCGGCCTAACAGCGTTGATACAGCTATCCCGAGCACCAGCCGAGCAGCTGAAACCCGTGCCCCTCTCGTGCCCCCCTCGGGCCCATCCACACCGAGCATCAGCCGTGCCACCCCCACACCGGGCCGTGCCCTCCAGTCACCCAGCTCACCCTTTGCTGGGTTTGCCTCCGCACCGCGTACCGGGGCCCGCACCGCAACGTGGACCTGCGTGGTGTGCACCCTGTCCGGTGCCAAGGGCAAATGCACCAAGTGTGGGCGGCATATGCATATGGCGGATGGGCGGGCTGGCATGTGCTCTGTGTGCAGCGGGGCGATGCGCGTGGCAGAGAACCAGTCGGCAGCACGTGCCAACTTGGTCAAGCAGGCGGACTGGATGCTCGCCAAGTCGCGGCAATCCTTTCCACCCGTGGAAGTTGGTGACACGGTGTACATCACCATCCCGGACGTGGATCGTGCCAGAGGGAATCCCAAGAACGTCGTTGGGGTCGTCACTGAAGCCACAGAATTTGACTTAAAGGTTTTGCGGCAGGTTTAGAGACGAAACAGGTTCCTCTTTAGTGTGAGGTGCAATTGGCATCTCAGAGTCCTCCTGTAGTCTTTCTATCCCAGCTAGAGTCTGTCTGACATGAATCTGAACAAAACTAATTTTGAATTTCCTCAAAAAAGTTGGGTTTTTAGGTCAGGAGCAATGAATTCATCTAATGAACTCTCCCAAGATTATTTATTTTTTAAAGGGGCCTTGTTAGAGTGGGCTGCCCTGCACGCCACTGTTTTGATTTTTTTTGTGTTTTTTTTTTTTGTCAGTTATATTAGTGTTTAGGGGTTTTGTATTTTATTCGTTTTTTTGTAGCTTTTTTCAGTATTTTTTAAGTTAGTCGATTAGAATGAAGTCAATTAAAAGTATCACTTTTTACTCCTGCAACTTGGTTTTCAAGTGGGACAGATGGAAAAACAAGAGTTCCAGCTTGAGTGTTTCAGGGAAGGGATGGGCTTGACTGAAGGCTTCCTCCACTATAGTGTCACTGGGGACCTTGATGATTTTTTGTGTGCAGTAGGTTTTGGCTGATTGTAGGAATCGGGGCCAGAGGCTTTGAGCTTGCTGAGCTATCTGGGTGATTTGTGTGAGTCTCAGATTCAGGAGGGGAAGGAATTTGTGAAACGTGTGGAAAGATGATTCTGCTAGGCAGAGTCACACACTGAAGTCCTGTACTTTTGTTTTGTGTTGACAACGACCTTTACTTCAATGTCACCTACACTTAGTGTGTCCGGGTCCAAAGGCTCATTTTTCCGGATGGACTTGACAAGCAATTCATGCATCGCCGGCGCACTGAACACCTGGAACTCTTCCAGAGTAAACCGTATCCATGGCCGATTCGACCTGGCGTTGGCTTCGCCCAGGAAAAGCACATAGGACGCCATGGTAAGTGCATCCAGGCCGAGGCGAAACGCCTTCGACCCGCTCCGAGTCAAAGGCATGTCCCTGGTCTCGCACTCCAGTGGGTACGGCAACACCTTGGGCACTGTGCTGACAAGAACTGCCAGGGCTACAGGATCGACGGCCCGGCGCACCCTGTCGGGCTGCACCGGTGTTTGCACGGGTTGCTCTGGGGCAATGGGCTGGGGCGGGGGCTGGGGCAGGTCCGCCTCTAACCCTTCCATGACGGCCTCGACGTCTTGAGCGCTAAAGTGGTGTGCGTAAGCGTCGCTGCACAGCGCGTCCAAGTCAAAGTCCTGCATGTTTGGCTGACCGAAGGGTGTGAGTGTCGTGTAAGTGGGCGTGAGGAGAAGGCCGTAGTCACCCTCATCCACAGCGGTGCATGTAGGCATCGTGGGGAGAGGTGTCTCTTTCTCGTCCAAGCCGAAACGGCTGACCATCTCGGCGAGCACGGCTTCCTTGGCCGGGACAGGCCAAGTGGAGGGAACATCACACATTCGCTTTCCCGGAGAAGCCATCTTTTTGAAGCTGTTAGACAGTACGGAGCGTAGCAGCTAAGTGATGCTCCTCGCCTTCCATCGCCCCGATTTATACGAAGTGAGTAGTTCCATTTGTGGCCACTTAGATGGCGCGCGCAGCACCGCCGCAACTCGCGTTAGCTCCGGTGCACAATGGGTTGCCTACCCACCCGGCGCTTCTATGAAATCGTTACCGCGGTGCGCGGCGAAGCGCGCAGGTGGCGCCACCGTTGCCATGCAGCGTTGCAAGTCTGTGCCTGCAGTGCGGCGCACTACAGGATTGAACATGAAGTGAGCGGGGACTCTAGCGCCGCGCGCCACCTATGTGGCGAGAAATGAAACTACTCGCTCAGGATAAAAACGGGTGCGCCAGCCGAGAGCGGCACAGTTACCTGAGTTCGCTCGTACACCTATTAACGTTTTCTCTTCAATCTCATCATTCTCACTAAATGGGAAGCAGGATGCTTCTATGATGATGAACTTTTGGCGGAGGCTTATGCCACTACTCTGGAGGGCATGCGCACGGCATCATTTGAGGAGCGCAGAGACCCCAGGCTGCCCTCCTTTCTCAAGGCGGGTTATATGGCTTTCTTCCGGGGGAAAGCCAAAGCTAACAAGCTGGACGCCCTGATCCATGAGGTGGCACTCAAACTTGCCCGCCCTGTCCAGGCCCTGGACATGGTTGGGGGTGGTAACCCCGGTGCCCCGTCTCGTCCCGCTTCGCCGACGCCCGGCCCCGCGGAGTCCCTGAGTCGCCCCGCCACGCCGCCCGGTACGCCCGCCCGGAAACGCGCCCGTTCGCCGGAACCCGCGCCGGAACCAACAATTGAAATAATACAAACACGGGAACACCACCTTCGGCGTTTTAAAACCACATTCCGGGAGGGGTTCGCACAAATACAGGGTCTTGGCGATACTCTGCCCTGAGAGGATCTCATGGAAGGCCTGTTTGATTCCATGCTGGCGCGGCAGAGGGAGGCCGTTGGAGCAAAAGACGATGACAAAGTCATCCTGGTAATTGAGAATGCTGACAATGTGGATAACCCACTATGGTTCAACATGCGCCGAACAGACCAACTTTCTAGTCGAGTCATTCTCGACAAGCTGGCCAGAGTTCTGAACTCGAATCAGAGTTTTATGGCCAACGGCCAACTTAGACTCAGTTACATCCATGTTCCCACTCCAGAGGCAGGGGGAAGGCGCACCGATCGCGTGGCCAATGAGTCCATGGACCAGTGGTTGGCCAAGAAAATATCCAGTAAAACCATCTTTTCTCCTTCTAACACCACAGACAACATGTGTCTCACCAGGGTTGTAGCAGTAGCCATGGCAATGGAGGGAATAAGTCGGTTTGCCTTCTGCCGACTGAAAAAGCCTAACTCAGTCATTCAACAAAATGAGGCCAAGAACTTATGTGACATGGCCGGAATCGACCTATTCAACCTTGTGGCATCGATGAGGTTAGGAAATTAAAATCAGTCCTCCCTGATTACAGACTCTGTGTCTTTACTGACCAAAAAGGTAAAGAATGTGTGTGCAAAGGGGACTACACTGCTCACAGAAAAAACATTTATCTTCTCCTTCACAACAATCACTTTCACTGCATTCTGTATCCCAAACAAGCGTTTGATCTGGACTATGTCTGTGAAAAATGTGTTGAGTTTTATAAGCACAAGGGTGAACACCAATGTGAGGGATGTTGCTGGCGGTGCCTCGGCCCTCAGCCCCGCGATGACCCCTCAGTCCCACTCAGACGCTGTCAAGATTGTGGTCACAAGTTCAGTGGTGACCAGAGCTTTGACGCACACAAAACAGTGACACTGCCCAACACAGACAAAACAAAATGTGACACTTTCAAATTTTGCCAAGAGTGTGAAACTAGCTACTCCAATGCCAGGGGGAGGCAACACGTGTGCGGCTTTGTTTATTGCAAGTCCTGCAAACTCAATGTGAAGGAAAATCACTTGTGCTACATGTAACCATGGGAAGGTAGGGACAAAAAACGGGGCTGGTCTTACCATTCGATCTATTACGATATAGAAACTCGACAGGAAACAGAAGTTGAAGGGAAACCCGGGGTTTTCGAACACAAGCCTAACCTCCTAGTGTGCCAGACTGTGTGTGATGAATGCCAACACATACCTCAGAATTACTACTTTTGTCCCTCATATAAGACAAGGCAACACACTTTCCATGACCTGGACGACCTTAACCTCTCAGTCATGTCCCAATTCATTACTTACTTGCAATCTTTCGGTGCCAAGACCGAACTTCTCATTGTGGCTCACAATGCCAAGGCATTTGACGCCGTTTTTGTGCTCCAAGAGCTCGTGGCACGGAGACTCAAGCTAGAACTTGTTCTCAATGGGGCAAAAATCCTAAACATGAAACTAAACACATGGTCTTTCATAGACAGCCTCATGTTTCTCCCCATGCCCCTCATTGCTCTGCCACAGGCATTTGGCCTCACTGAACTCAAAAAAGGTTACTTTCTATTCTTAGCCAACACCCGCGAGTACTACAATTATGAGGGGCCCCTTCCCGAGCGTGAAATGTACTGTGTCTCAGGCATGAAGGCTCAGTCTGCCATAGAATTCAACAGGTGGTATGACGAACAAGTTGAACAGGGGGCAGTGTTCAATTTCAAGAGGGAACTTGTGGACTACTGCATTTCTGATGTCACAATCCTTCGCTCAGCCTGCCAGTCATTCAGAAAACTGTTTGCTGAGTCAGCTGGTTTTGACCCTATGTTTCATTCAATTACATTGAGCTCTGCCGTTATGAATTCGTTCAGGGAGCTCTTTTTGCTACCTAACTGCATCGGCATTGTCCCTCCTGGGGGTTACCACGGCAGGGGAAAACAGTCACACATGGCTCTCCAGTGGCTTGACTGGGAGCAACACAAATTGGGTCAAAGGATCAAGACCATTTACACAGATAGGGAGGTTAGGATTCTTGGAAAGGCTGTGGATAGTTATGTTGAGGTCACCCTCCCCACAGGCGGTGTAGAGCGCCGCGTTTATCAGTTTCACGGGGATTATTGGCATTCCTGTCCACGCCATTATTCTGCTCAGCCAAAAGGTTGTGAAAACCGCAATGAGCGCACACAACGTATCACTGCTCTCTTCAGAAATGCAGGTTATGTTGTCGTAGAAAAATGGAAATGTGACTGGAACGAGGACCTCGAAACACCCGAGTTCAAAGCTTATTTTGAGGCCCACCCCACTACACGATCACCTCCTCTTGATTTGCGCAAAGCGCTCTGTGGCGGCAGGACCAGTGCCCTCCGCTGCTATAACAAGGCTGATCTCACTAAGGGTGAGAAAATCAAGATGGCGGACGTGGTCAGTGAGTATCCGAATGCAAATTTGAGGGGGACTCTTGGGATGTTCTTTGGAACAATAGTGGTTTCCTGTGGAATACTCATCTTCCTGTTTCCCAGGGTTCTCAACTTGTTTCTAGTGATTGGAAATGTCACTTCTTTGGTTCAGACCTTCAATGTACCCGAAGATATCTTCTTTTCATCCGTGACTGTCCCATCTCTAGCTGTGAAACGTATCTCTTTTATAAAATTTTCCGTTCCTATCAGTCTTGATTTCTAGGACGGGAGATTGTTGTAGTATTTTGTGCATCTTGAATGTTTTCATTCATTTATCTTAGTTGTTCCCATTTTATCTGGAATATTTCCATTCATTTGTAATGGTTTAATGGTTTAAAACCTCCCCAATAAAACTTTTTCCTGTATGGTTGTTCATCTCTTAGTTTTCCTATTAATCTGGTGTAGGTTGGTCGTATTTTGCGGTTTTCTTTTGTTGTTTTTTTCTTTTGTCTTTCTTTTGTCTTGCCTTTGTTGTCTTTTACTCGTTGTTGTCTGACTCGTCCTTGGACTCCAATCTTCACTGTTTTCTTCTTCTGAATCTTATCCTAATAATTCTGTTAATGTCATGTCTCATTCCCGTATCGTTACTCGGGACCAATGTTTTGTGGGGGACTTTGGTCAGGTCAAGCTTCCAGGGCCTCGGGCCACTTATAACGTGAGTAATTAATAAGCTCAGAGGGAAGGACCTGGGCCCCATTTTGCGTCCGTGAGCCCCCAGTCTTGTTTGGTTTAGGCTCATGTCGCATGCTGCCACTGGGCCATCAACAAGCCTGGTGCCCTTCCCGGCATCAATCAGTGGGAGATGGTGACCAGTGGCGCTTCCAGTGTCCATGAAGTGGTTGAACTGGCGTTCAACATCCCATCTGTACCGCTGCGGTGCCGATTCTGGGGAGTTAACCCCACATGCCCTCGTCGTGAACTTGGTGAAGTTTCGTCGTGCATCAGCTGTCCCATCCGCGCCACTCGCATGCGCGGCGATTTCACTTCTAATTTTGGGCCTTCTGTCATTTGTTCTTCTAATTTTTAATTCTTTTTCCTTTTTGTAACATTTTATTAAATTCATTATTTTGTTCCTTGAAGTTGTCATTCTGTGACAGTTGGTAACATCCACTGCCTTTTAGATTTTCATTGTAGTGGGTTAGTGAGTAGTTAGTCAACACACTAAAACTTTTCTTGGGTTATAATTTCGAAACGTTGTGAAACACTTTCCAATTCCCTTCCCCCTTTACACCACAACAACTCCAGTGTTGTATTTGGTGAGTACCATTTAAATTTCAAGTTGTCATTTAGTTAATTGCCCAAAACTTTCAAACTGTTTTCCGTGTACACTTTTGACTTCCGTGGTCTCTGCGTCACAGCGCTATTTGCACTACAGACTCAGAATCTTTGTTTTCTGACCAAGTGTTGTGATGATTTTCGCATCACAATTTAATTTTAGAAGTTTTCTTTGTCAGTGTTATGACCTAGAGTGCAAGTGTTGTGAAACACAAAAGCTCAACAAGGGACTTGACCCACAAGCAGGCTGACTTTGTGTTTTGTTTGTGTAGAAATTACTCGACTCAGTCTAGGACAGGTCTACGAGTATTTCTCTAACCAATGTGCATCCGTCATTTATGAACCATGGAAATCAGAACTGTTGTATCAAATCTTCAGAACAGATTTAAAAAATAAAAAAAAATAAATAAAAAAAAAATTGCACAAATGAATGCTCTGCTTACAGCTTAAAAATTTCCTCATAAAAGCTGAAAAATTAGAGAAGCTTGACACGAGTTGACTAATGGCATTAATAATAATAAAAAAGACAACATTACCAAAGATACCCATTTTGTCTCGCTTCGGCTGAGTGCTAAGAAGGTGAAATATCAACTTACTAACAAGTATATGTAGAATCAAGTGCAAACCGCAAAATGCTGAAAAAGATCAGTTGTGTGAACGGCAAAATAATGGTAATTTGATCGTGGCGGAAGCCACCGACCGACGCAGCTGCCGTCGTGGCTGTGAGCGAGTTCGAGAGTCGATACCTCGTTGGTACTTTTGTTGTTTATGTTTCCGGTATTGTGAGTTCCGTTAATAAATAAATCAGTTCTACAGTAACCTTGCAAGTGATAATACTAATCAGTGAATTATCCCTGAGCATCCATGCCAATCTGGCTGACATCAAGATTCGAACTTAGGCCTTGAGCCAAGCCGGCAGAGGGCAGTGTGGTGGAAGTGGGAGGGGGGAGGGGTATTTTCAGGTTACTAGCGCTCTAGCTAGCGGCTTGGACTAACTATGTGAGGAAGTTCTTCGTGTTCTTGACAGTGTGGTAGTCGCGAAGGCCGGATAAACCAGAAAATCTCTCTCTCTTTTGACAGTGTGGTCCACTTTTTTGAGAAGAGAGAGATTCTACTGTTGCGGCCTGAGCGTCTAGCGCATAGTGGCCTCTTTTTTGAGAAACAAACATGGAGCCAAGTAAGTAATAATATTTGCAACACCTAACCTACACGTTCTTGATATGGTATTTAAACATGTTTAGGGGTTTATATCTTATTTTGAATCCTTTAACTTGACTTGTTCTCACAGAGGGATTTGCTTAAACATAAATTGCCAGAAGTAACACATTATGTCTTCATGCTTGAAAATAATTCCTCTCCAACTTAATACACAATCACTAAAGAAGGTTGATCAAAACAGGGAACTTTCGACAAAGCCAACATTTTTGTGCTTCTCTTTTAACGTTTACGCTAATTGATCTAATTTAACTTTTCAGGTTTCGGGGCGGCCGACGCTGAAGATGATGTTGATCTCCTGAAGAAGCGTGTATCTATTGAATGCAGAAAGGATAGTGATGCCCAAGGGGGAAATAACTGCGCATTTTTGGTGTACGGTCTCTTGAATTTTTGGAATTTTTAGTGAGTTTTTGGAATTATTAATGAATTTTTTGATATGTCAGCGAATTTTTGGAATTTTCAAGAATTTTTTGAACTGCAATGAATTTTTTGAATTATTGCTGAATTTTTTGAAATGTTGCTGAATTTTTTGAATTGTTGGTAAATTTAAAAGAATTTTTAATGACTTTTCTGAATTATTGCTTTTCATTCTCCGTTTAATTTAACTTCCTGGTTGTTTTGGGACAAACAGGTCATTTAGGGAACGCTACCGTGTACACAAACTGTTCGTAGAGTATGATAGCAGGCGAAGGGTCTGACTAAATAGAATAATCCATTTTTAAAGAGAAAACATTTATATACTTATCATGTACATCACATTATGCATAGTGACTAGTTGGCCATAGTGTAAATACATATGATTTGTATATATGGAGAGAGATTAATATACATTGAATATATTTTCATTAAGAATACAAAGGAAATGACTATTTGAAATACCGTAACATTATGACAAAATAAACCGGGTGACAAAAGCCGACACTTTTAACACCCCTTTAGAGTCACTGCTTGGGCGGGGTAATGTGCACAGATACGTGTCGATGTTCATTCGTCCACAAGCAGATGCATAGCGAAGTTCCCCAGACTGTGCGATTGAGAACATGCTGCACCGGCAAACAATGCCGCGGGCAACGACACCAGGAGGCACTTCGACTGGAGCTTTGGTAGAGCTGTACCTCAGGGACTTCCCCGTCAGGTACGCAAAGCCGAGGACCCTGCCAACCGTCACCTGCCCCTGGCCATCGCGGAACGCACACCAGTCTCCGACGGTGAGCTCAGTGCACCGCGTAGCTTGCTGCAGCGAGCTTTCCCCAGATGGCCTCTCGGCTGTCTGCTGGACCCGGACGAGGCGGTCTGAGCTCAGCCGCTCGTTGTCCGTATGAAGCAACCAGCACAAGGTGCTCTTCCGGATAGGAACCTTGGCTCCGTTTGTCTGGCGGGTGTAGTAGACGAACGCGCTGTCCGGCTCAAAGTCCTCAACTTCGCCACCCCCTTGCCACGCCGCACTGGCATGTAGAAGGGCCACGTCATCGGGGTCCAGAGGCTGCTGTGGTGGTTCAGGGTCGGGCTCGTCCGACTCACACATGTCCTCCGCGTAAGGGTCTAACTCAATGGTCCTGACCCGGCAAGGAAGGGCGTTGTCAATCTACGGCAAAGTTTCCCAAAATTAGAACAATTATTACGAAAAAAAAAATCATTTTATTTTCTAGTCTGTGACTTACCTCGGGATCCATGCCTAACCAATTTGCAAGTTCCTTTGCCTCTCTGCGCGCTTTGAACACCTCCTTCAAAATTTCATTATCAGTGGGGAGCTTCATTTCCGAGCGAGAGCTAGCATTTGCAGTTGCTTTTTCCATTTTCTTTTGTAATCTAAAACAAAAAGTACGTATTATAATGGTACAGGTAAAGAAAGTGTCTCAATTGACACATAGTGCCTGTTCGAATAAATGCTTACCTGAGAAATACAAAGTCGTCTTTCATCTCATTGGATATGTGGCCCTGGAGCTCAATGCGCCGGAGGCGGCGCAGAAACTCCAGAAGATCGAAGTTTACCACAGTAGCAAAAGTAGAGGAGATCGACCGGGCCAGACGAAAAATCGATTCGCATGCTTCCCGGGTGGAAGGAAGTGTACTCGAAAGTGCACCCGGAAATTTCAGTCTGAGTATGTTTCAGAGTGTGAAGCATGTGCGGTGTGTTCAGAGAAATGATGAAGTCCATCTGCACTGCGCATGTCACTTGTCAGTGTGGACCAATGACACTTTGTTTGCAGTCTGAGCGGTGCAGTGCATTTTCAGTTCGTCAGTAGTTGTACTGCAGTTTGAGTAATGAAACTGTAGTTGAAGGTGTAGTTTTTTTAGTGAAACTACAGTTTGAGGGCAGTTTGCATATACTTAAAGTGGTAGTATTTTCGTCACATGCAGTCGCGTCTGCACTTCCGACTGCCTTTTGAAGAATACTGTCAAGTAAGGATGGCGCAATCCTTGTGACTCAACTTTTGTTTGTGGTTTCGACTTATTTTCTGCATGGGGTTCAGACTTGTCTGTGTATGCAAGTTGGAACTCAAATTGTGACATTATTTTGAAGTGCAAGGAGACTTTACTTGTGTCTCATATTTCAACACACTGCGGCAGTGCAGAATGTTCTACGGGAGAACCATCTTTTTTTATGTTTTCCTACTTGCAGACTGCAGCGTGACTTAACGGTCCATCTATTTGCGGCTAGAAATGCTTCCGTAAATACAGCTGCATCTGGCGTTTCATTTAGTTGCAATTCTCCTGTTAGTGTGGTCCTCAGAATAGAACAATAAATGTTATTGAATATTCTTCTTGTTTACATCTCCTTTCCCACATAGTGTGCATTTTAAGGCAATTTAAGATACTAGTTTGGGATAGTAAAAACTATATATATGCTTCACGAAACTTTTATTAGAGTAAGTATTCCTCAACGCACAAGGGAGCCTTTAAATGGGTAGGCAGCGTCAAATCTTCATGTGACTGGGTGCTGCATTGCCTGAAAGAAAAGAAGAAAACAGTATACACATGTGGAACTTTTACTGGGAAAGGGCTGCTAAAGATAAATCCTGCTCTTACTTACGATAAACTGGCCAGCTGCTGTGGTTACAACACTGCGTTCTTGCTCATCTTGGACTACACTGCATGGAAGTTGTTGTCCATTGAATGAGGAGAAAATGTGCATCAGTTCATGTAGAAAATACTAAAATCTTCTTCACGTGCGTGACTGGGTGTGTGCATGTGCTCCATGCCTACAACAAAAGCAGACAAAATTAGGAACTTGTGAAACATAATTTCGAAAAGGGCCACTAAATAATAGTTACATTGAACTAGCCAGTTGCAGAGGTTACAACACCGTTATTGTAGCTCATCTTGGATCAGACTGCGCGTGCAAGATAGTGTCCGTTCAATCAAAATAAAATGTGCTACTTCTTTGGTCCATGAACAGTAGGGTGGAACTCTGAAGTTCTGATGCATTTCATGAAACAGATTAAAGGCAGATTATAAGCACAAGTTTCCCAGGTTTAAAATAGCATTTTAAATAAGTAACTCACCCCCCAACTTGCAGGTTCTATGTGCATCAAAACCAGCCTGACTTGTGACAGAGTTTGTACCACCAGATAATACCTCAGGAAGAACTATTTAATTGCCAAGGTGTAACGTTTGAAAGAATAAAAAGAATCCTGAAAAAGAAATTATGAGGGTCATTAAGGAACAATGGCTTACATCAGGTAAAAATTTTTGTGTTGGTGTTGCTCTAAAATCACTTCTCGTAACACATAACATGCAGACCAAAAAGATCATCTTTTGAGCATTGAAGTCGCTTTGTCAAAGCACCAGTACTCACCATTCTTTGTAAACAACGCCCAGTCCAGTGCCTTTATCTTGGTAACATTTAAAATTATAGCAACAGCTACCTATTAAAAAGACAAAAAAAAAAATATTTAAAAATGTAGGAGCATGTTTTAAAGTACGAATACTTGTGTAAAGAATGATAATCTCATTAACAGCAATGCAATACTTGCCAATAATTGGTGAAGTGGTTCTTGTTAACAGCTTCATGGACAGCGTGAATAACCAAGCTAAGAAAACCAATATGTCTGTTGCAGTTCTACATCGAGCCGTTAATTACCATGAAAAAGAGCGAATCTGTACAGTTTTGCGTGGCACATGCCACAGTTGCGCTCTTATGATGAACAGTCTGTTACCCACAGAAATATTCTGCTGCACTGAGATGATGTTTGGGACATGAACTTTCTGAATTCCTGTAACATAATATTTATCAAAAAAAAAATGAGAGCGAAACGGTGCAAGACTTAGCTGGTGTCAGGTCCTGACCTCCAGTTATACTACATCAAACATGGAAAGGATATGCAATAACTCACTTAAAGTTGATGAAAATAATTATGTAGGGTATCAGTTAAGAAGTTTAGCTTGGTAATGAAGGTTGCTGAGTCTAAACGATCCTGCTCCTCTGCAAGAGCGAACAGCAGACGTCGGCTGCAACATAACCCCCAAAACTGTGTCAACAGATACCCAAACCGCACCTTGGAACATCACCTCAGAGGCAGATGATGTCTCACACGTCCAAAAAAACACAAAGAAGTAACAAAGGTTCCAGTACGGAATGATAATTTTATCATTTGAGCTTAATATTTTGGAACTGGAAGGGAAAGTAGAAGACTGAAAAGCCGGGTCGCTGGCCCACTCACCCTTACATCTCGCGTACCTTACCGCGCTGCCTGATCTGATTCCATCTCTCCATCCAGTTGTTTCTGCTCAGTTGGCAGAAAACGAAGCTCGCTTTTCAAACATCAGAGTATGGGCCATTCCAAATTTGGACGGGCAAAACAAGGTAGAGATGCGAGACTTCAACGCGTCAACACAACACTTTCACAGCCGCCGCCGCCTCATTTCTCGCTTTTTCTTTTTCCGTTTGGGGGTCGGGGCGAGCGCAGCGCTGCGGCCGCGGCGAAGGGACGGACTTTGCTTCCAATCTGAAGCTGTTCAAGCTTACAATTCGAAACCGAATATTTTCAAGCAGTATTTGAAAATGGCTCAGTACCTGCCTTTTGTGAATAGAACACATATAGAGTATACATTTGAACGAATTGGCCTCTCCGATCGAGTTTTGGAGTTTGCTTGACTAGCAGAAAGGTTATGTTTACGTAGAGCATTTATGACACAAAAACAATAATCTAACTTTGCAGATAACTTTTAGCTATTCCAACTCATACTTGACATTTGTGCTCAACGGTTCTCTGGGTTGGACTTAAACCAATTTACTTGAACCTGGACGTCAAACTTTCACTGGAACTAAAGAGATGTGGATGATGAGAGAGCATATAGACTTATTTGGATTGACATCAATCATTACAAGTTTTAATTAGATCAGTAAATCAAGGTTACGTATTGATATGTAAACTTTTAGAATAACTTGGAGGTGTGGGTGTATAAAGGAAGTCTAAAGCAGTTTGAAATGACATCAGATTGCTTTAAGTTGCACTCGTATGAAAACAAAAACATCAAACATAACAAGGAAATCAAAATATATTCAATTTAATGCATCTGTTTACATGGTGAGAGCAAGTGGCTCACTTACAATTGAATTCATTAAAACATAGCTGCATTCTTCACATTTCTTCTTCAGAATCGCTCATCTCTCGTAACTGCAAACAGAAGAAGCATTGGACTTATTAGTGGTGTCAACTGAGTTAAATATGAGATGGGGGATAAAAAGGGACATTCTATTTACCATCTTAAAAGGTCATGCCATAGAAATGTGATTGTTAAACGTAGCATACATAATTGACATGGCGTGAGGTTTAAAAATGTTAATTACATGTTTGAGAATGTCCCATTTTCCCCGTCCCATAATTAACACTACTGACTGAAGAACCTAATTATGAAACTATTGTTTGTGTGTACATTTCCTTCCACCAAAACGTGGCCCATGCACAAGACCAGAAATTAGATCAACAATCATGGACATCCAACCAGAATTTGAATTTATCATACCTCAAACAGGTGGTAAGCTATTTCTTTGAAAGTTTCATAGATTATTGCAATAAAATGTACGGACTAAGAATGTATTGTTTTTTTTACAGAGGAAGTAAGAAAAGGAAATGGATTGTCTTGCAGCATGGACCGAACTGCATGCATTGAATGGCAAGCATAGGAAGAGCAAAATAGATGACTAACCTGGAGGACCTTGGCCTGTCTACATTAGCACCTGTGCACGAATTTACAGCTGCCCCAAAGGCGGCTTGGGTGAAGTAAGGAAATCTTGTCTTGACGAAGTCTGAAACAAACGACACAAACTAAGGTTAGTTGTGGGACACGGGTTATAAATGCAACAGCTGTTTTAGAGAAACCTCGTACTTTGAATATCCTGCATCTTCTGGTATTGTTTAAGAGAAGGTTTGGGGTCCTTGTTCTTCCTCTTTTGGCCAGCATACGTTGACCTCCTTAATCTCCGTTTACTGAAGGAATTCCTGACGAGGTTCATCGTCATAGTTGAGGGACTTGAAGCTGCTTTTGCTTCTATGTACGCTGTGTTAGTTAAAACCAGTACTGATCCTACTCTTCTGACCTGTAAAAATAGGAACGTGTTAAGTGAACTGTCATATGCATGATCAAACAAAAACCTCATGGAACACCCACCATCGGATCTGTGAAATCATCGCATGAGCCTCTATCTCTTCCATCATTGATGGTTGCAGACTTCAGTGTCTGAAGAATGAGAGCCCTAAGCTCAGCTGTAAGAAAGACAAATACAGTAACACCTGTTTGTTAACTATTAAATCGATTAGATATTGACGTTATGTTACATACCATTTCTACTCAAATTACGGCTTTCAGAGCCTGGATTATAGGAATCTTCTCTCTGAAGCCTAGAATTTGGAGTTTCCACATTTCTCTGGCTGTCTCCCTCTGATGCCAACCTTTGTAAAGAGGCCATTTTCCTAGCCAGGAATTCCTCATCATCTAAAGCAAGCGAGCAAACAAAGAGTCATTAATAAGAGATTGGGGAGAGTTCAGATGAATACTCAGTGAACACAAGAGTGCGTTGCGGGCGCTGGAGTGTAGTACATGCCCATGCAAAAGCAGAGGGGCCAGCTGGACTGCTTCCGAGCACTGCTTTCATCGTTCTGTCTCTGTCGCACTCATGGGGCGCCCGTAGGTGTGAGAGAGAGAGAGCGACGAAAGCACTGTTCGGAATCAGCTTGCAGAGCATGCCTGCCCCGTACACTCTAATTTAGAGCGTTCCCAAGTAAGACAGTTTTCTTCTCACCACTGACATCCAGAATAACACAATCGTAGAAGGGCCACTGTCCTCCACGCTTCGCCTGCCGCCGCCATTCGACGGTGAAAGGATCACGTGGACCAAACTTGTCGTTGAAGCTATCAATCCATGCCACTGGCACATTGTGGGTCATCGTCCCCTCATAGCGGCCAGTAAGCCAACGCACGAGAGCGAGACGTTCATCGTCCTCTAGGAACCGTGAACGGTTTCCGTTGCGACTTGAATCCGTGCTTGAAGGCATCTGGAATCGCCTTCAACGCAAGATTGAAAGCACAGCACGTCACAGCACGTCACTCACGTCACCTAGCCGCTTGCTGCTTGTCCGGGTCCACGACGAGATCGCCCACACGAATGATGCGAATGAATGGGGCCAACCTCGTGGTCAAGGTCAAGGTCCCTCCCCCTCTTACCTTTCTTACTCTTTTTGTTCTTTTTACAGGTGATGCCAACTGCATTTTACTTCGACTTCATTTCGTCTGCTTGTAAACATCGCAGAGGTTGGCAGCCCGGACGTCCGCTCATGTTGTTTTTAAAGAAGTCAGTGGGGTTCAGGGTTGTTAAAGTTAATTAACGGATTAACGGCGTTAATGTGAACGCGTTAACGATAACGTTAACTTAACGTTAACGCGTTACATTTTCTAATTGGTGTTAACGTTAACGCGATAACGTTAATGAAGTCCATTAACGCATTAACGGCGTTAACGTTAATCGATGCACTCTGATCGTGCATTTTCCTCGCTGAATTGATACGCGACTCCCTCTGACCAGAGGCAGTTGAAGTAGAGAATTTCGAGCGGAGTGCTTAGAATGTGTTGTGTGTTCCGTTTTCATTCATCTGAACTATGTACAATAAAAATTTATTGCACTAAGTTCCTTTAAGGTCTTCTTGTCGTGTATAATTCAAGTAAATGCTCCTTCAAACGTAGCTGACTAGAAAAAAATGATTAACGTTAACGGCGTTAATGCCGTTAATTAACGTTATCGCGTTACATTTTTCAAAAGTGATTAACGTTAACGCGATAACGTTAACGTTGCCCGGATTAACGTTATCGTTATCGCGTTAAATTTTTTAATTAACTTTAACAACCCCACTGGGGTTTGAGTCTGGGGATGGGAAAGGACAGACATGAAGAGCGGCAAGAATAAGGAAGTAAAGAGACGAGGGCCTTACAAACAGTATTGGTCCAAAGATGGCCCCTCAGAGATCCCAAGGACCACTATCAACTCGCGGTCTAGACCCAATCGTCATTCTTATACTTGTGATTTTGACGAGGAACCTGCTGTTACCATCAACAATGCACAACTTGGAAATGCAGCTTCTGTTAGTTTGATGTAAGTCCCTGTTTGCTCTTTGTTCTTAAAGTTGATGGGCTTTTCTTTTGGTTGATGGTCTATTTCATAGACAACTTATTTTGCAATGATTTGACATAATATCCATTTCATCGTGGTTCTTTTAAAAATAATTTTTTGTTTTTGTTGTGGCCAGGTCTCTTTTGGATACTTATGGTGTTGACAATGACGACGAACCTTCTTTGACCATTAACAGTGAACAACTTGGAGAAGCGGCTATTGTTGACTCAATGTAAGTTCCAGAAGTATTGTGAATTTGAAATCATCTAAAAATTATTGCATCATCATTTTCTAATTTGATGGCATTGCCATGTAAACAGGCCTTGTCTTGGAAGCTGGAGCCTTGATGTTCATCCCAAAGATGCAGCTTCTATTGAATCAGACACGTAAGTTGAAGGACCATCTTGGATTTGTAAGGAACTTAAGGAACTGTTCCAAACTGTTTAGCCTCATTTTTTTGTTCTAAAGTGTATACAATTCATTGTAAACAATGGCTTGATATTGGTTTTTCTTTAAGCAGAAATGATGCCAACAAACCGTTGTCACCAGTGCCAAATCTTCCATCTGGTTCATCTTACTTAGAGACCAATTTACATGAACAGGTAATTACTTGCAGAAGTCCATTTATTCTGTTTAAATATTGCTTTGTTCTTTCCTGCGTATGTTTTTTTTTTCTTTTCAGGATTGCTCTGCTTTCAATATTTCTTAGAACAAGGAAGTTTCATCACTGGAGGATTCATTCAACGATGAATTTTGTCAGAATTTCAATGTAGATGACTGCTTTTCTGAGGAGGTTTGTACCACTAGCCACAGTTTCCCCCTTTCCTTCTATACTGAACATGGTGTGTCAAATGAAAGTTATCGAGATTCAACTTTTCTCTTTAGGAAGTATGCCGAAATCTCTTTGAAACTTCAGGGAACGGTGAATTAGAAGTTGACAATGATGTGAGTTATCTGTTAACTTATACATTTTGTGAAACTGTATCTGGCATTTTCTTAGTTTGATTTTTTTCATTATTAGTTCACTGGTCATTTGACAAATTAGCGTAAGTCCACTAGGAGCCAGATTCATTCTTCTTGAAAATGTTTTGGTGCAGCTACTAATCAGGAAATCGTTCAGAAACATTGCAGAGTTGGTTCCATATGTACATCTGGTCACTGTGCTTGGTATAGGTATGGTCCCAACTATGTCAACAAATTTACCTTATAAAACATGCCTTTAGAGCAATTATAGTAAAACTAAATTTTCTTTCAAAGGCATTTGCTATAAGGTAAATTTG
The DNA here is from genome assembly GCA_030522485.1 of Stenchaetothrips biformis. Lineage (NCBI taxonomy): Eukaryota > Metazoa > Arthropoda > Insecta > Thysanoptera > Thripidae > Stenchaetothrips > Stenchaetothrips biformis. The sequence continues at coordinate 1,188,933 of CM060088.1, read as the reverse complement.
TAGACTTATAATCGGGACCGTACCTACACCAAGCACAGTGACCAGATGTACATATGGAACAAACTCTGCAATAATTCTGAAGGCTTTCCTGATTAGTAGCTGCACTGAAACATTTTTACGAAGAAAGAATCTGGCTCCTGGTGGACTTACGCTTCTTTGTCAAATGACCAGTGAGTTACTGTCTTCTCTTACAGGCTCCACCTTCACCTCAGACTCAAACTGTTGATCCCGATCCAGCACCAAGCGATGATTCTCATTCTGATGAAGAAATGGCTGCCGCTCCTCAATTACACCTGACAATAGAGGAGAGGATAAAAATTCTTCTGTTGCTGGCTACAAAACGGAGACACAATCTAAGTTACACTGCTGCTGAGAATATCATGCATTTGTCTGGTGTGGTGTCTCATGATGACAATGCATTCCTCCCCAGCAAACATATTATAAAACGGGCAATTGAGCTTTTCTCTTTTCAATTAAGTGAACATCATGTTTGCCCTTCCTGTGGTTTCTACATTGGTGTGGTCCCCGAGACTTCTTTTCACTGTGCAAGGTGTGATGAGCGGTTTCGTACTTTAAAGAACCGAGAAGAAGGAAACATGTTCTTAGTGTTGCCCTTGGAAGACCAGCTCCGAGCCATATTAGAAAAATGTGTATATAGAGAAGAATTTATTGATGTCCAAAAGAGAAGAAAGATTAATGAATATAATTATGAAGATCTATTTGATGGAGCTCATTATATCAAAAATTTTGAACCTGGGCTCATGACCATCAATGCGTTTATTGACGGTCTCCAAATTGGAACAACAACTAAAACTTCAGCTGTGCCAGTTCTTGTGTCTGTCAATGAGCTTCCTATTCACCTTCGTCGCAAATATCTGATGATGGCAAGTGTGTGGCTTGGCAAGAAGAAGCCTGATTTCAATGAATATCTGAAACCATTTGTGGAACAGTGTAGAGAACTGCAAACATCCGGTGTCCGTTATCAAAGAAATGGAGAGAAGTTAACACAAATATTCAAACTTTGCGTCATCATAAGTGATTCAATTGCCAGGCCTCCTCTCCGTAATTGTCATCAATTTAATGGTAGATTTGGCTGCGGACTTTGCTACCATCCTGGGTTCCGTCTTCCTTTTGGCCGAGGCCATATCAGGTCATATTCGACCCAAAACAGAAGCTATCCATTACGAACTCATGAAGAGACAATGGAATATGCCCGCCAAGCACAAAGAACAAATCGGGATCATGTTATGGGAGTCAAGGGACATGCTATTCTTAGTAACATTCCTGGGTTTGACATTATAACTCAACTGGACCCAGACTCATTCCATTGTCTAGTGAATGTGGGAAAAAGATTTGCTTGGTTGTGGTTTGGTAAGAGATTCAGTAATAAGGCCTTTAATACTCAAGAGCGCTTGAATGAAGTTGATGCACGACTTATGAGCGTTACCCCCACTTCTGATGTGTCAAGACTTAGGTCTCTGACTGAAAGATCTGACTACCGTGGCCATGAATGGTATTACTGGATTGTAATGTTTAGTATTCCTTGCTTGAAAAATATCTTACCTAACCGATATCTAAACCATTGGAGCCTCCTTGTCTCTGCATTGGCCAGGGAAATGCAGAATTCAGTTGCCAAGAGTGAAGTTGCATATGCTGAAAGATATTTGAATTTGTTTGTCTCTCAAATAGATAGCCTTTATGGAGCGGCTCATGTCACATTCTCCATTCACCTCCTCACCCATCTGAGCGAAAGCGTTTCAAACTTTGGTCAGTCATGGGCTCATTCTGCCTTTATTTATGAAGCAGAAAATGCTGACATCAAGGATGAGGTCCACAGCCACCATGGTGCCATTTTCCAGGTTTGTAAAGGAATGCAGCTCAAAGTTGCTGTGAAGAAGTTAGAACATGCCCTTCAGCTTGAAATGAATGATAACGAAAAGGAGTTTTTGAAAAAAATGTCCTTGTCCAAGGTTGCATCAAGGCCACACCAAACTGTTGGAAACTTTGGTTTCCTAGGCAAGCCACAATTCTCTGTATTAAGTCCTGATTCAGCATCTGCTTTGAGAAGGTTTCAAGTTGATTTTGATGAAGCTGTGCCTCATGCAATTTACTTTAGGTGTGTCATTAACCATGAAGAATTCCACTCCACTCAATATACAAGAAATAAGAAGCAGAACAATAGTGTTGCCCTCTTAGATGATGGTTCCATTTTTATTATTGACTCGTATCTTGTTCTCAATTCTAATCTATGTTTTGCTTTAGGGCATTACGTCATGGAAAACAAACGTGTGAAAATTTGTGACCCTGTTCCTCCTCACCTTAAAGTATTGAAGATGCAGTCCGAATCCACATTAAGATGCATTCCACTGTCTCTTATTCAAGCAAAGCTTCTTTCCTTTAATGTTGAAATTTCTCGGACAGAATCTGTCAGATTAGCATATGTGAATGTTTTGTCTATGGAGATGTTGAGATAGTGATTGACTCCACTAGTCTTGCATGACTTATGGTAAAGCCCAAGATTAGTATGTTATGTTTTGTCTATGAAAAAAGGTTGACTAACTCCCTTGTGGGAGCTTATTTACTATATTTATTTCTAAAAATATGTTAAAATATAATTTTTAAAATTTTAAAATTTGGAACAACTTTTATTGTGTTAACATTTATTTTATTGCTTGTATTATTTGTTTAAGAGAAAAAGGTTTCGATTAAACTGTGATAGAAACAATTCAATGCTCATGTACTAATTTTTATGTATTATTCTTTATGTGATTTCAATGACCGATACTGATAAATGAACCTAGTCAAAGGAAGTCTCAGCATCATTTCTTGCATCTTGATGAATATTTCAGTGAAGTTTCATCAACGGAGGTACTCAAATAATTCATGTTTTAAATTTCTTTCTATGTTTATTGTACAATCCAAAGAATGACGCGCAACAATAAACTTATAAAACGTATGAAATTAAAACCTAAATACCGAACTACCTAATACCGTATTTTCACAATCATTATTGGTCCCTACAAATATTTGACAAGTCTTACAAGAGATCAAAGCTTTAAAATTGCTATAGGTGAAAAGTATTGAGAACATCAGAGTAAAATACTTAAAACTAAAGTTACAGTTAAATTATCTGGGTTTCACCGAGCTCCAGGTCCTCGAGATTCTCTTCTTTGTGCATCTGTCCTACCATACGCATGTAGACATTAGCTTTTCCTTTGGCCTCCAGTTTTGTAGCTGAAAGAAGATAATGAAGAAAGTTTTTGTCAGAGCCACACTACAAATTATGACTTAAGTAACTATGTAGTAAGAATGACACTGTCTTACCTGCAAAGCCCAGCACAACTGCGCACTCATCTTCATGTGTTGCTGTCCGCTTTCCAAAGATTATGACACCCGACTCCAGGATCCTCTCAACTGAAGTAGTGCAGGTGAAGTACTCCTGATCACTGAGAAAGATACCATAAAGAGTACCCTGGTGCCTGTGGAAACAGAGGTACATTTTATTAGTCAACATAGCACAAGTCTTCTGATATTTCTTTCAATGAATGGAGAGGTTAGATGTTAACGACGCGTTGATGGAGACGACACACGTACTCCGACGGTGCGTCTACTGAAACAACATGATACCGCGACATCTGAGACATCAACTCACATGTTCATGTTGACGGTAGAAGGACAGTCGTTCCGTTTTTTTTGTGACTTCCAAAGTGGTGGCGTTAGACCATCTGCCAACAGACTGCCCTTTCCCTCTCCCCGTGGCCACGTTCAGGTGAAGGCGGCATGGTGGGCCAGAAGACCGCTGTAGGCGGTCAAAGTCCCAGACGGGCTTTGACCTCCGGAGTCGCTTAATGGGACTCAAACCGGCCGCGTGACCCCCACGAAACGAGAAAACGATTGCTGGGGTTACACGTTTGGGTCAAGTCCGATGTAGCGACAAGATGGTCAAGAGTTTTGGCCGCCTGCGCGGCGGCAGTGAGGAGCGCCCGGGTGGTAGGCAGCCCGTCGCGCCGGTCTGCCTGACGGGAAGACCTACCCTTGGGCTCGCAGGCGCTAGCAATGCCGCGCCACAGCCCTTGCGATTCAAAGTGCACTCGCGAGCGACAAGTAACAGCAAACTGGGACGAAGTGGCGTTGTAGTTTGTAAGTCCCAGCCGGTGTGCAGGGGTCCGGAACGTGAAACCTGTTCCGGGTTGTGGAATGTTGTCCTGGGATTTTTTGTCGAATCCAAGAAAGAAATGCCCATGGTTCCGACCCGCAAGAAGCCCATGGTAACCCGTGTTTTGACGGAACAAGCACGGAACACCCGGAACACGCCCTGCGTTCCGGCCAGTTCCGGGCAAGTTCCGGACCCCTGCCGGTGTGCAGTAAGACTGTAGGAATGAGTGCGACTTGATGTGTAGTGTGTGTCGGCGCTTGTATCTGCTAAACGGTACACAAACGTTCTGCAGTCAGGAGGGCGGTTTGAAGTGAAGTTCATGTCTGCGGTTGTGACTGCAGAAGTACTGGAAACGTTTTGCTGCCGAAACTGCAGCCCAAACTACATGTCCAAGTTCAGGACGATAGTACAGACTGACTGCAAGCCCTCTGCACTAATAACTGCAGTCTGTGCACTGCAGTTTACGACTGTAGTTCAAACTCAGCCACAACTACAGTTCCTTCCACCCGGGTTGGCTCCCAAATAACTCAGGGATGAAGCACTTCAAGCCTAAGTCCTGGCCACGCATTCTACGGAGTAGCTTGATTAGTGCGTGGGCGTTTAGCTCAAAGCACATAAAGCACGCCGCAGTGATAAAGTTGTCTTCAAGGCTGAGTCCTTGTTGGAGACACCACTCCCGCCAGATTCTCAGGAAGAACATCACACGCCAGGCCTGATAAATCCGTTCTAGAGGCGTGAGGTCACTTGCAAGGAAAGCATCGAGGAAAGCCCGCAGTAAACTCAGGAACATCTCTGTGCCGTCCGCGTCGCGCTGGCGCCGGAGGACTTTTAAGACCCTTTCGTCAGTCATCCTGATAACTGAGGGAAAGTTCATTTTGTCTTTCCCGTTCAGATCAGATTGAGTCAAGCCATGTTCAAATTTGTCATATTCGAGGACATGATGCAGGTGTTCCGCGCTCACGCTGTAGAGGCCCATAGTTAGGATGTTGGCACGGTTGCAGATCCTATTTCTCATTTTGGTGCCAATGTGCAATGTGTCCTGAAATTAGAATTAAATGGCTGTTAAATACAAATAAACACGCGAACTTGTAAAAAGAGGAGTCGTGAGCACAGTGGGCCAGAAGACCGTTGAGGCGGACAAAACTGAAGACGCATCTTGAGCTTCAGAGTCGCTAATAGGACTCGGACCGAACGTGTGACCCCACTAATGGATTCCTCGTTGGAAGCGCAATCCATTGGTGGGGTCACACGTTCGGTTCGAGTCACATTTAGCGACTCTGGAGCTCAACACGCGTCTGAATTTAGCCGCCTGCGCCGGTCTTCTGGCCTACTGTGGGGCGCCGGCAAGGTAGGCAACCTAGTGTACGACGTTGCACAGCGGATCTCCTACGGCGAACTTGTTCACCCCCTCATATTTTTACCTAGCGTACCTGCACGAAGGTCACGACGTCCTCCAGGTCTTGACCGAACCAGGCTCGCCATATCAGCGGGTTGTCAGTCTCTTGAGGGAACGCCTGAGATTGCATGGCTTTCATCAGCTTTGGGTCTATAAGGAGAAGATTAGATCTTAAAATAATGCGCCAGAGGTTTTTATATTAGGCACGATAAGAAAAACAGACACTAACCAGCATCGGATGCGAATGCTAGAATTGTAATCCCAACTCGTGCCGCTTCTTGCAGCATCCAGTGCCAGCGACGGATAACGTCCTCTGCGCAAAATTTATTGTCAGTGCCAATAAGTCCCAGAACAAAGCCTGGCGATCCATCCTGAAGCGGCTGAGCGACGAAAGCATATCCAATAGATGCTACAGGGTGCTTTTTGAACATGTTGCGTATAGCGTCCTCGCTGATGGCCTTAAATGGACTGGTGTCCGGCAAACCACGCACATCAAGCGACCCGACGAACCCGACAACCTTGTTTGTTTTGCGGTCGTAGACGGGCCGTCTGACAATTCTAGTGCCGTCTTCGCTGATACACACAAGCCATGGGGAGCTCACGTTCACGGAGGTATGCGGCAAGTTCGTCAAAGCGTAATACGCCCTCAAGAACTGGCTCATTGTATGACCTCGACAGTTGTACTACTAAACTTGGGGAGGGTAGAGATGGCTTAAGGTTTGCCTGGACGAACTCATAGGGCTCCAAGCCTCCCAAAGTAAAGAAGTAGATGGAGAACATTTTTATGTCGCTCTCATACCTGAAAAAAGGTAAAAATTACATTTAATTATTCTTTTTGAATTTCTTCTCGTACCTGTTTTTAAGAGCCCATATGTTCACCTGCGACGAGTTGGCGCGCAATCAGCATTGGCCAGTGCCGTTTCTACCAATCGGCGCATAAAGTTGCTGACTCCCTTAAGCATATCCTTGCCCTCGGGGATTGGTGGAACCGCCACGGCAGCAATTTGCCTGCAGACTGGAGATCCTTCTTCAGTCGCTAAAAGCTCCGTTATTTCTTTCAGTAAGAGTTCAAAGAAATCAGGAATACAGGTTTGGACAAAACCATTATTATTGTATTTATTGAGCATAAATATTGAAATTTACATGGATTTTTAGTTGCAGTATTAAAAAAACACATGATTATAAAAGTGTTTAAGATTGAATTTACAATAGGACAAGATAAAATATTAAGTTGATAGAAGAAGTAAGGCTTTAGGGTGCCATTTAAAGTTAAATAACAAGTACAAGATAAAATGCGGAGCATTAACACATAAGAATAGAAGTTTAGAGATATTAAAACATAATAGAATAGGCAAATAAACTCCGGTGTGTGCAGGGACGAGATGAAATGTAGTACTCGGTCCCTGCAACACAGAAATAAAGTGGAGTGAGAGATAAAATATTATATTTAACAAGATCAAACAAATGAAAGTCAAGAACATAAGAACATAACTAGTTTGAGGTTACTCCGGCGAGCGGACACGTCGCTACTCCCGGCCCGCACCAGTCAAGGCGGAGCTAGGTTGTACTTAGCTCGGGCAGTACGACGTCAGTGGAGTACTGCCGGTGGCCGCACATGTGCTCCACGTAGATGTTGCGCGACCACCGGATGACGTCACTGACGATGCGGGGGCGTAGTTGGCGCCGCTCGGAGGCCGGGATGCCGAGGAGACTGAGGGCGTGCTCGTTGTTAGCATACCACGTTCCCAAGGCCCCCACGGCGACGACGCCCATGCCGCAGGTGAAGCCTTGCTGGCGGAGGGAGTCCTGGAGGCCGGCGTACTTGTTGAACTTGGCCTCGCACGCCGCCGCCAAGGCCGCGCGCCGGTTCTCGAAGGGGCACGTGACGTCGATGATGGCCGCCGTCTTGGTGGTGTTGTTGAGCACGACGAGGTCGGGCTTGAGGGCGGAGTCGGTGCCCGGGACGGCCCTCTCGACGCGCACGTGCTCCTTGACGTGCGCCGGCATGGCGTCCAGGAGGTGGCCGATGACGGTGCGGTGGCGGTTGTTCCAGGCCCGCGACTTGCCCTGGCCGAGGCAGTGGGCCAGCACGTGCGCAGTGGTCTCCTCGGCGTACTGGCAGCGGCGGCACGAGCGGCTGCGGCCGGGGATGCGCAGGGCGCCGTTGAGCGGCAGCACGCCCAGCCTGGCGCGGTGGACGAAGCGCCAGTCGCAGAACCTGGTCAGGTGGCCGGACGCCAGGAAGTGGTTTGAGGCCGGCTGCGCGCTGCACGCCTCGAAGGCCTTGCCCTGGTCGGGCTTGGCCGTGAGCGTGCGCAGGTGGTGGTGCTGTAGGCCCTCGCGCAGCACGGCGGAGACGCGCGACCTGGACGCGGCGTCGACGATGGTCTTGTCCGGCTCGCGGCCCGGCATGGTGACTTCCAGGGCAAAGCGCTGCAGCGTCTCGCTCCACGACCAGGACAGCCCGCCCAGCTTCCTATCGAGGCGCCGCGTCGCGTTCCTCGCCGCGCTCCACATGGTGGCGAAGGAGTTGGGCCTGCTCTTAAACTCGGCGCCGGACAGGTAGGCCGCCAGCTCGGTGTTGGTGGGGTTGCGGCCGACCAGGCGGGCGGCGGCGCGGGAGACGCCAGCTAGGCCGACTTCTCGGACGAGCGGGTCAGGCGAGGTGATAATCTTGAAGGCCTTCTGGACGGCGCCGACGTCGGCGAGCTCACTGAGGGGCAGGAGGTTGGCCCCGCCCTGGCGACAGGGGATGTAAATAATCTCGTTGCTCGCTCGGTCGGGCAGGTGGAGGAAGTGCTTGGCCGCGCTCTTGATGGCCTTGTCCAGGTCCTGGAAGGCCGTCTTCTGGACGCGGGCGGTCTGCAGCACGAACTGCGCCTGCGGCAGGATGAAAGTGCGCACGGCGTCGAGCTTCTGCCAGGGGGCAAGGAGGGAGTCCTTGACGGCGCCGAGGTCCTGCAGCATGGTCTTGATGGTGGGCTCTGGGGTTTGGTTGACGTAGAGCCCCGTGGGAACTCCAAGGTGCTGGTACGCGTCGCCTGCCTGCAGGGCCTGGATGGACTGCCCCTGGATGGAGGTGGCCACCTTGACGGCCTTGCTGCGGCGCATGGCGAGGGTGGCGCACTTCTTGGCGTTGAACTGGAGCCCCACCCACGAGGCGACGGTGCCGACGATGTTGAGCAGGGCCTGCATGGCCTCGGGGGAGCGCGCCAGCAGCACGAGATCGTCGGCGTAGCCCAGCACGACGATGGTCTTGTCGCCGAGTTTGAAGCCGAGGTCTGCGGCAACGGCGAGCAGGCTGCGCACCAGGACCTCCAGGAAGATGATCGGGCTGAGCGGGTCGCCCTGCTTCACGCCCGACGCCATCTGGATGGGCCTGGTGACGCCGGCGGCGGTGGAGACGGTCGTCGTGTTGTCGCTGTAGGCGTCCTTGAGGATCTTCAGGAGGTGCTCGGGGAGGCCGTGCTGCTCCAGGAGATGGCAGATGGCGGCGTGGGGGGCCGAGCCGAAGGCATTCTTGAGGTCAAGCCAGGTGGTGGTGAGCTCGACGCCGGACTCCCGCGCAAGGTCGATGCACTCCTGCAGCACGGTGTTATGCTCGAGGCAGCCCTCGAACGGCATGAAGCCTTTCTGAACTGAGGACACGGCGCCGGTGCGCAGGGCCCAGTGGGCCAGGCGGTCGGCGAGCAGGGCGGCGTAGAGCTTGTAGAGCACAGTGGACAGCGCGATGGGGCGCCAGTTGGAGAGGTCCTGCGGCTCGCCCTTCTTGAGGATCAGGATTGTCATGGACTCCTTCCACGCCGCGGGGATCTTCTTGAATTGCATGCACTTGTTGTACAGCTCAGTGAGGATGAATGCGTGGCGGTCGCGGCTCTTCAAGGTGTTGTAGGGCAGGCCGTCGGGGCCAGGTGCGGTGTTGTGTGCGGCGCGGAGGCGCGCGGCGACGACCTCGCGGTCCAGCGGGGCGTGCAGAGAGGGGTCGGCGGCCTGGCGGGGCGGCAGCACTGCGGCCGCGGGCTGGGCGTCGAGGGTGGTGAGACGCGCCGCGAAGACGTCGTCGAAGAACGAGGCCGTCTCGTCCATGGGGACCGTGCACGCCGGTGACTCCTCGGCGCGCACCTCGCGCATGGCTCTCTTCTTGTTGACCCGGTAAAGTTGTTGGATCCGGCGGGCCTCGTCGGCGCGCTGGTCTTGGCGGCGTCGACGGCCTCCTCGCCGCTGGCTGTTCCGGGGTGGGCGGTGCTGGCGGCCCCCCTGCAGGTCCTTGGTGAACTGCGCGACGGCGGCCTCGAACGGCTTCCAGTCCTTGGCGGCGTGCAGCTTTCCGGCCCACTTGGCTTGGAACTTGGACGGCCGCGGCTGCAGCGGGGACTCGGAGCCGACTGACGCGAAGCCCTCGGGCGCCGTGCTGGGCTGCGGCGGCGAGGTACTGCGGGGCGCTGAACCTGCGGGACACGCAACCCTAGGTGGAGACGGCGGCGTGGCAGTGCTGGGGCAAGAGTTCTGTGATGGATCTACTTGCCGTGGGTCCGGTCCCGCGCTGTGTAACGTGGCCATTTCCACTCCGTCTGCGGCCGCCACCGAGGCCGAGGCCGGGGTGGGGGCACGCTGGAGTGGAGCCTCTGCGGCGGCCTCGTCCCTATGGGTCTCCGAGGCGGCCGACGGCGAGCCCGGCGTGGAGAGGCGCGGAGCCGCGACGATGTCCGGCGGCGAGGGCAGCAGCGGCGTCCTGCTGACCGGGACGCGGCGCAGGGCCGGCGGCGTCCTGATGTTGAGGTGGGCGCGGCGTAGGCGGCTGGCGACTGACGAGGCCGACACCATCCTTGGAGGGGAGCTAGATAGAGGATCAGTCTGTACTTTCCGTCGTCGCCTCTCAAGGCGGCTATACCGGGCCTCTTTCTACTTAGAGTCTTGGAGCACTGTGGCCGAGGAAAGAGGTGCCCCCTCCTCTTCCTCAGTCCCTAAAAATCCCGCTCAATCAGACTACTGTCACTGTCATTCCCAGTTAGATCCGTTGTGTCGATCTGGGAATTTGCAGGGCTGGCAGGATCGTCTAAGTCTCGGTTTCCTTCCTCACCGGTCTCCTCTCTTGACTTTTGCCTTTTGAAAGCAGTGCGGAGGGTATCACCAGACGCGCGCTTTGCAGCAGCCTTTTTCTTCCTCTTTTCTTCAGCTACGCTAGGGTGGGGATGCTGGGATCGTAAATGCGTCACAAAATTAGAAACGACCCAATTTCGATTTTCTCCTTTCACCACCAGAATCTGCTTTTTGCACTCTGGACACGTGATCAAGGATTTCCAGGTGGTCCCCTCCTGGTAAACGTCCACTTTCACCTCACTGGCTTTGTCCCTAGCTTCTTCTGCAAGCTCCTTTTTGGCTACCTCATAACTACTCTTGATGAGACTCGAAATTCTGAGTTTGTGGTTTTCCACAATCTTTTCCTTCCCTTCAGCCTGAGTGCCTAAAACAAAAACAAAATCAGCCAACATAACCGTGTGGCAAAGCCCGGCGCGTCACAGTGGGCCAGAAGACCGGCGCAGGTGGCCAAAGCTCAAGACGCTCTTAGAGCTCCAGAGTCGCAAACAGGACTCGAACCGAATGTGTGACCCCACCAATGGATTCCTCGTTTGGAGCGCAATCCATTGGTGGGGTCACACGTTTGGTTCGAGTCTCATTTAGTGACTCTGGAGCTCAAATCGCGTCTAAAACTATTTTGGCCGCCTATGGCTCACTGTGCGCGTCCCAAGAGGAGGACGAGGACAGGGAAGCCCAAACATAGGATGGCACTTACTAGTGCTCGATTCGGAGCGCTGGCTATTAGTGAGTCCCCTGCAGGCCGGATAATTTCTTTTCTCCTTCACTTTAAGAGCATCAGGGACAGCTAAACACTTCTTACTGGCCTCGGCAAGACTTTTAATGAAGTACTTGTGTCCACTGGCAATCAGAATTTTTGGATCACAAGTAAGGCCGTGCTGCTTAATTTCCTCTATGTCTTCATCTGTAATTTGGCTCATGGACACCAAGCTCTCATAGCCAAACTCTGTCAACAGATCCCTGATCTTTTTTGGGACAGGGGCACCAAGTGTCGTCTTCATTTGACACCAAAATGAATCTTCATTTGGTTCATCCTAAAAAAAAAAACAAACCAAAAGGATTATACAACAATAAAATTAGCACCCCCCGGCCCCTCCAACAAAAACTTCCTTGCAATAAGCCCAAAGAACCAGGGGATGGAAATGCCCTATCTGAATTTCTCTGTGGTCTGTTTCATTTCATGCTCTCTAGCGCATCATCAACAAGGAACTGACAAAGAAAATGTTATGTGGGTTTTTCATTTAATGGCTAAGGAGTATCATCAGAAAATTTAAATTTAATCTGTTTTATTTTTAATCATATATATGTATAAAAAAAAATAAAGGAAACATAAACAGCTTGTTGGGCTCCTTTGTAGAAATGCTGGAGACTCGTCATTTGATTGAATATGAGAATCGGAAAGTTATATCAGTAACCGTTGCCTCTTCATTTTTTGTGTTGGGCTGGTTAACATTAAAACTTTGTCTCATCTCAGAATGTCCACCCTAAAAAGAGAAAGAGAAAAATGAATGTAAATTCATTAATAAATAAACTAATAAGGGCTAAATTAAAGTTGTAATAAATCCATACTTCACCTTAGCCCTGTAGTGCCCTTGGTTGCCATATGGCAACAACTGAAATAAACGGCTTTATTAAGCTTCCAACTGGTTTAATCGTCGATGGCCGAGTTTAATTCGACTTTTTGAACCTTCCCGCGACTGAAAATCGATATATCGAACATTTCTCGATGGTCCACGGACAGAAGAAAAGAAGTAAAGAAGGCCGGAGCACAACACGCAACATGGCGGCACGGACGGCCTAGCCAGTAGTCGATTTCACTCTAATTTTGTTTCTCTATGTGGTAAGTTGCTTACTGTGGATGCTCTTCAAGGAGAGAAGAATCATTTTTGAACGTTGTTTTACTGCTAGTCATGTTTTTCTGCTGTCGGCGAGGCGTGAAAACTGGTTGTTGCCAATCGGCAACATTGGGTCCTGCCGGGTTCGGAAGCCCGCCACACGGACATATCAAACATATTGTTTGTTTACGTGAGCCCGGTCTTAAAAATATTGTTTACTGTCATTTCTTGAACTATTATTACTGTTAATTTACTTTCGGGAAGTATTTTTGATACTTTGGGGCTGTTTTTCATAAGTACGTAAACGTAGGTTATGTGCTTTTCTGCAGGCTACTTTGATGTCTTGATTTCTGCCCAGAATATCTTATTTCGAGTGTACCCATTTAAAATAGTTACCTCAGCAACCCTCAAACGCTTTGTTTAGTTAAAAATCTGTTCATGGCAGACTTCATAATGTTTGTTTTATGGATATCACTGGACTTCTCTGGTCTATTAGTGTTCGGTCCTCAGCTGGTCTCTTCCCAGCTGCACTTCTAATCCATTTCGCTCTATTTCCCCAGGTTTACGAAATGGATGAAATATTAGCCTCACAATTCTATAAAAAGCAAAGCTTGGTCACTTGTTTGCCAAGTAACTGCTTTGAATCAGATGGTTCATCAAATTCTGACGACGCTATTGATGGGGTGAGTGCATCTGTTACTAGAAAGAAGAAAAAGCAGAATTTAGGCTGTGTTGTTGTGGAAAAAAGCGAAGAAAGTGAAAGTGATGATTCTGAGTCCCGTTGGCCGAGGAATTGTGAAGTACCATCTGACGTTGTAATACCAAGTTCAAGTGATAATGAATCACCCAGTGCATCATTGGATCTCACGTCTGATATTTCCACTGTCGACTCATCACTCCAATGTAGTAAGAAGCAAGGGAAACCTTCATGCATTCTAAATGCGAAGAAAGTAGCTCCATCCAAGAAGATATGTGTCTCTATCACAGATCGTTACAAATCTCAAAGAGGACAACAAAAAGCCATATCTTCTTTACCTGTACAACCTCCACCTTCATCCCGTAGAAAACTGTTCAGTCCAAACAATTCAATCCCGGTAAAGAAAAAGAGAACCGAGCATGTTCGGGCCAGGAGACTTTTAGAAGCTGCCAATAAACTGAATACCGCTAGTAGTGTTGAGACTGGCGCTTATGTTGAAACTTCAACTTTGGGAAATCTCAATGAAAGAAACTCTGGTAATCTTTTTAGTTTAATTTTATTCATTCACTTTGTGTTCTTTACAAACATCCAATTTCTAATTGTTAACTTTTGCAGAACCAGGGCGGACAGCAACTGAAGTTTCTAAGCAAAGCCGAGTCAGTATGGCTCCATTAGCTACTAGTTCATCCGTAGGAGAGCAGGCATCTGATAAACTGTCTCTTGGTGCAGCTGATATGCCACTCTCCTTCAGCCCAAAGGCAAGCGGCCAAAGATCACTAACTCCTTCCACTCAACATTGTTCATCCGCCAAGCAAAGCCAAGGTACTGTCGTCTTGCTGAAACATAAAAAGAATTGTAATTGTTTTTTGTTTATTGTAAGGTGCAATTCTTTTTGTAAACAGATCTCTTGGTTTCCCGCCTGAAAACAATTTCTTCTCCCAACAATGATGAGAATTTTGTAGAAATGCCGTCTCCAGGCTTATCTCCTATTTTAAACCCCAATCTACACCATTTTCTTTTGGAATGAATTCCTCTAACATAACTGTGAAAGGTATCTTCACTCTCACTTGTTATCACCAGAAATTTTTAATCTTCTGTTTCTGACTCATTTATTTTTTTTATTTTAGAAACTCTTACTAACAAGGAAAACATGAAAGGTATTTATATTTATTTGGGGGTCTGAAGTTGCAACCATGCTGAGCTTATCGGAATCGTTGGTCATCTTATTTCCACTCACTTTATTGAGACAACAAATTTGTTTTCAAAGAGTATACCTCAAATAAAACCTCTCAATCGTCTCAAACAAGTGAGTGGCAACTGGATGAGCAAAGAGTCCAATGAGCTCATTGCGTTCTCATTTTGGTCCTGTTAGTTCATTTTCTTTTCTCTTGCAGCGATGCTGCCAAAATCTGCTCTTGTGTCCCCATCTGCCCAGTCCCACTCCACATCTTCTCCTTCTAAGTCCAATCTAAGATTAGTTCCCGATTGTGAGTAATCAGAGGCCTAAGATTTTTATCTTTTATCAGTTTTTTCCGCTTTAAAATAACTTTTACATCTTTTCTTTTTATGACTACAGCTGTCTGCACAGACACAAGAACAAACATTTTAAAAGAGGTCAGGAGCTCAAATATAATTGATGATCACATCAAAAGTGTTCCAGCTGGTCTTGTAGACATGAATCAAAATGAAATTAAAAAAGATGCAGCTGAAAATATTGTTCTCTTTGATGGATTTATAGTTCCAAGTAATTTAGACAGCAACATCAGTGTGGCTGCAATTCTTCAAAATACTGAAGAAATCGAAGGTGATTTACTTGCTACCTCTGATGCTTTTTACTCCAACCTGGAAAATATTACAATTGAACAGCCCACAAAGCAAAGTTCAAAGATGCTCAACAACAAGGAAACTAATTCTAATCAAGGTAAATAATTTTTTGCTGATTGTCTCCTTTTTGTAAATAAAATACACTTTGTTTTGCTGTGTTTTCAAATAAAAATTAATGCCACGTATGTCTGCTTTTGATCCGTTTAGACTGCTTCACTAAGAAAACAACGAACATAGACGGAAACAATCCAGATGGGTCTCATGATATAAGCCACAATGAATCGTCTCTCTTGGACGATGATTTTCCTCCTTCTCCTTTGACGGAATCAGTAACATGTACACCTTCAACATCTAATAGGAGGAGGAGTGATCAAAACTCAAAGAAAGGTAGCCGTTCATTTATATATTATAATACAACCATTTACTCTTTTTTTGGGAAGGGAGGGAGTGGTGGGAAAATATTACTATATGTTATCTTCATTTGAGTTGATGCCAAGTTCTTGCTTTTGAAATTTAAATTTTGTACTTCGTATCCAAACATTTACCGATTGGGCAAAAAGCTTGTGGAACAATGGTTTTAAACTAGAATTAATTGACTCGTATTTCTTCTAAATTTTTTTAGTTACTGTTTGTTATCTGAGTATGTTCCTTCTCTGCAGTCCCCCCTCGTTCCCAGCCGAGTTATCCAGCACCTGCTAAAGGGACCAGATCATCAAGGCGCCAACATGCATCCGGAAGACAAGCAGAGAAGCCATTAGAAAACTGTAAGTACTGTTTGTTACACATCTCATTCTCTTTCAAATCCTTTTTTTTTTCTAATTGTATTTTTTTTTTTGGTTTTAGTTTCACAGGTTCTGCCTAAGGGAAGGGTATGTCCTACTTCAGCACCTCAACAAACAACAAAAAATTTAGGCACCAGAGACGGCATTGGAAATGGACCTGCTGGGGAATTGACCCTCATGAAGAAGAAGACAAGTGCTGTGAATGTACAGATGGGTAATTGGCGTTTCTCGACTTGGTTGTAATGCCTCTCTATATTTTATTATTTAACTATTGCAATTCCCTTTTCGCCTTTTTAGACTTCCTCACTGAGAAAACTACCAACATAGGCGGTAACACTTTAGATGGATCTGATGAATTCAATAGCCACAATGAATCGTCTCTCTTGAACGATAATTTTCCTCCTTCTCCTTTGACGGAATCATTATCCCATACACTTTCAAGAATATCTACAAAGAAGAGTAATCAAAACACAAAAAAAGGTAGCTATGCAGTTCTCTGTCACTTTGACAAAGTGGCAACGGTCCACAGAAAACCATTATTTAGTGTCAACATTTGGTGCAGCTTGTGACTAGCAGTGACCTTAGAACAACACGCCAATTTTTACAAGCATAAGCGAGGTGATTCTCCATGGTTTGTGTGCGGTCCTGTTTTGATTTAACCAATTACAACCAGAAGAGTGTATTGTAGTAAAGAGTGGTTATATTACATTAACTCTAAATTTGATCTCATATTTCCAAACTGCTTGCAATCAAAATGGGACCACACACAAACCATGGAGAATCACCTCGCTTATGCTTGTAAAAATTGGCGTGTTGTTCTAAGGTCACTGCTAGTCACAAGCTGCACCAAATGTTGCCACTAAATAATAGTTTTCTGTGGACCGTTGCCACTTTGTCAAAGTAACAGGGAGTTATGTTTTTATGATACAACCATTTCCTTTTTTTGAGAAGGAAGAGGGGGGGGTGGAAGAATCTCACTATTTGTTACCTACATTTGGGTTGGTGCAAGGTTCTAGCTCTTGAAATTTTAATTTAGTACTTTGTATTCAAACCTTTACCGATGGGGCAAAAAGCCTGTGGAACATTTGTTTTAAACTAGAATTATTTGACTCGTCTCTCTTCCAATTTTTGTTGCTTACCGTTTGTTATCTGAGTATGTTCCTTTGCTGCAGGCAACCTGTGTTCCCAGCCGAGTCATCCAGCACCTCCAAAAGAGACCAGATCGTCAGGGCGCCAACTTGCATCTGAAAGACAAACAGAGAAGCCATTAGAAAACTGTAAGTACTGTTACACATGTCATTCTCTTTCAAATCCTCTTTTCCTAATTGAATATTTTTTGTTTTTGTTGTAATGTTGTAATCCCTTTTTGTCTTTTTAGGCTGCCCCACAGAGAAAACTACCAACATAGTCCATAACAATTTAGACGAATCTGAAGAATTCATGAGCCTCAATGAATCGTCTCTCTTGAACGATGATTATCCACCTTCTCCTTTGACGGAAAAATTACCCAGTACACCTTCAAGAACATCTGATAAGAAGAGGAGTGATAAAAACTCAAAGAAAGGTAGCCTTGCATTTATATTGTTTTGATACAACAGTTCACTTTTTTTCTGAGAAGGGAGAGAGGGAGGGTGTAATAATCTTACTATCTGTTATCTACATTTGAGTTAAAGCCAAGTTCTTGCTTTTGAAATTTAAATTAAGCACTTTGTTTTCAAACCCCAATAGGCTTGTATAACATTTTTTCAAATGTTGAAAGCTATCAACTATGATTAGTTGACTCTTAGCATTGTTAGTTACCTTTTGTAATCTGTGAATGTTCCTCGTCTGCAGGCAATCGATGTTCCCAGCCAAGTCACCCACCAGCAAGTAAAGGGACCAGATCAGCAGCGGGTCAACATGTGTCTGAAACACCAGCAGAGAGGCCTTTACAAAATTGTGAGTATTTCATTTTTCTTATTTTATTGATGCATTCTTTTGAATATTAATCTAATATTGAGATTTTTGTGTCTCTAGCGTTACAGGATCCTCCCTTAGGTGACATAAACTTCAGGTACAATCCAGTGGAAAGAAAATCAAGTAGACCAATCTCTATGGCTTGCCTAGCCAATGGATTTGGTAGGAGAGGGGATGCTCCTGCTCCCAAAATTTCAACTAGTGAGTGGTTTTGATACTTTTTTCTTCTTTACTTTAACCCTTCATCATATTAATTTATAATAATTTTACTGCAGCTATCACCCCTGCTCTAGAGCCTGTTGCTTTGCCAAGTGAAGAAAGCGATAGTGATGATAGTGACCCAGGTCAGGGTTGGAGACCTGGAGATCTACAGCAAGTGATCATTCCAGACGCACCAGGATTTGTTTTGCCCCAAGAAGACCAATGTCCTCTCGATTACTTCAACTATTATTTTGATAATACAATTCTTGACCTAATTGTATTAGAAACAAATAACTACACTGTACAGAAGACTGGGAAGTCAATGAATGTTACTAAAGAAGAACTAAAAGCCTTTCTTGGAATACTGATTTTCATGGGTGTTTGTAAGTTGCCTGCTTTTTCTGACTATTGGGCTGCGGAAACTAGAATCCCTCAAGTGGCTGATGCAATGCCAAAGAATCGCTTTCATCTCATCTACGCCAATATTCATTTCCATGACAATAATATTCAGGGAGAAGACCGCCTTCTGAAAATCAGGCCATTGCTGAACCACATGAGACTTAAGTGTAATGCCCTAGAACAAGAGAAAGAAATAAGCATTGATGAACGCATGCAAAGGTACAAGGGAACATATGCTGGAAACATGAGACAGTACATGCCAGATAAGCCCAGTGCGAAGTGGGGCTTTAAATTATTTGTTATGGCAGGCAAAGCTGGCCTTACCTATGATTTTATTCCATACTGTGGATCCAACACATTTGAAAATGAGAATCTGACTTCACAAGAAAAAGCTCTAGGAGTTTCAGCAATGTCTGTTATTTCCTTGTGTAAGAAAATACACAACCCCACGACCAGTACAGTCACCTTTGACAACTATTATACCGGCCTGCCTCTCATTATTTACCTGAAGAAGACTATGGAAATTCATTCGCTGGGCACCATCAAAAGAAACCGCATACCGGAGTGTCCCCTCACTGACCCGAAGACATTCCTAAAAAGAGGCAGAGGAGCATATGAGAGCTTTGTCAATAAAAATGCAGTTACTGTCATTCAGTGGGTCGACAACAAATGTGTTACTCTTGCAAGTAGTATGGTTGGAGTTGAGCCAGCTTCTACAATTCAGAGATACTCCAAAGAAGAAAAAAAGAAAGTTGACATACCTTGTCCCCAAGCAGTTCTCACATACAACAAGACCATGGGTGGTGTAGACTTGTCTGACATGATCATGGCGTTGTACGCTGTGCCTACCAGAGCTCGCAGATGGTACATGCCTCTATTTGGTTACGCTCTTGAATTGGCTCTGGCCAACTCCTGGTTTTTGTATCGAAGGGACTGTCAAGGGAGGGGAGTCAAGCAGACTGTTCCAGATTCCAAACACTTTCGCCTCCAGGTTAGTGTAGGCCTATTGGCTTCTAATCAACGCTCAAAGGGGAGGCCCTCTTTGGACTCTTCTTTATCTAAAAAAAAGATAGTCAGGCCAATGGTGCCAAGACCTGCCACGGAACTGAGATGTGATGGTTTAAACCACTGGCCAGAAATGTGCGTCCAGAAGAATAGGTGCAGGTACTGCACAAAGGGATACAGTCGAGTAAAATGTACCAAGTGCAACATGGTGCTTTGCTTTAATGGTGATAAAAATTGTTTTGTTCAGTTTCATTTAAAATGAAGTACTAGTCAATAGTATGAGACTGCCTATTATATATTTTATAAACTGTTTTTTGTGTTAATGTTTTTCATGTCTACTAAGACTGCCTTGATTTTGTTGGCTAAGTGTTTACTCACATACCTATTCTGTGCAGTATTTTTAACTTGTATAATTCCAACTGAATTGTTTACTTTGGTTTTTAATTACTACTTCTCAGAAGTAACTTTTGCCGGTATGACTGCAAAAAGCAGTTCTCCATTAGTTCCTAATTGACTGAAAACAGACTGCTTACATTTATTGCAATTTTACTTGTATACTTCCAATTGAATTTTTCACTTTATTTTATTACTCACTTCTCGGAAGTTATTGTGGACTACGTGTTTGTCAATTTGTATAGTTGTTTATTGAATTGTTCTTAATTTCAGCATTTACATTGTATAATGCCAATTGAATATTTCACTTCATTTTATTACTCACTTCACGGAAGTTACTGTGGACTGCGAGTTTATCGATTTGTAAAATTGTTTATTGAATTGTTTTTAATTTATTCAGAATTTTCATTCTTTACTGCAACAAAAATATTGGGTGGTAAATAATATGATCTTTTTATTGAAAAATGGACTGAAAGAAAAAAATGATATTACCTAATTTTATATCCATGTGCCATTTTTGTCAGCCTATATACATTGTACTATTGTGTGCGGTCCACTGAGTCCTATGTGCATATACTGCTTATTTTATTGAGTTCATGTAGCCATGGAAGTGAGTTGGTAGTTCTAGCGTGACTCAAAGCATACTGTTTACATTATGTAGCGTTTTTATTGTTTATAATGCAATTCTTATAAAATATATTATCTGTTTCACATTAAAAGTTTAATTATTTTCATGAGTGGAAACAAACTTTGATTACTGATCAGAGTTGCTGCAACAAGTTCCAGCAGTAAATGACTCTTCCACACTAGCACTGTCGTTGCAGTCTCCCTGCTCATTGACTGATGCAAGCGATATCCCCGATGAGCCTCGCACTGCCTGAGTAGAATCATCACTAGTTACAGGCAACGCAGAATCACAGCAATAGGTCTCCTGAGATTGTACGGCCTGGAATAAAAAATAAACACAATAAAAAAGAGGCAGCATTGAAACTTTTGCCCCATTGGTCTAGAACTTACAGCATGCTGCAGATGAAGTTTTGAAAGACCTTCCATTATCACGGTCAAGCTTCTTGTATTCTCTGTAACTATTTCGAACAACTCATCCAATCTGTTGTTCGTATTATCCATCTTCTCCTTCAACTGCTTCATTTCCTCTTTTATTTCTTCACATTCCTGCTTTAGCAATTTTTTCTTTCTTTTCATTCGCAGAAGTGACCTAAAATATGCAAAATGCTTGATAAGCAAAAGAACGTTTCAAAAAGAAAATAAACAACATTTTTGTCTTTATCAGCCCTGATAAAGCCAAGCTACAAAATGACACGAAAGCAAAAGCCTACTCTCCCCCTCCAAGAATGCCTGCAACTTACCTCACTGCTTTCATGCAGCAACAACCCCTTGACTCTTCTTGGACGGGCTCCGCCTCCACCTCTACTGGATCTACAGCAACAACAGCAGCGTCTGAAAAATGAAGTTGTCTCAGAAATAATTCAACCAACTCACAGTGGGTCAGAAGACCGTTGAGGCGGCACAAATTCTAGACGCGCTAGAGTCGCTGAATGGGAATCGAATCGAACGTGTGACCCCACCTATGAATTCCTCGTTTGTAGAGCAACCCATCGGTGGGGTCACACGTTCGATTCGAGTCCTATTTAGCGACTCAGGAGCTCAAAACGCGTCTAGAATTTTTGCCGCCTCAACGGTCTTCTGACCCACTGTGCAACTGGAGTGCACTCTCCCTCCCCTCCCTTCCTGGTTTTCCCCTTGATCCTCTCTCCTCGGTGGTTGGGCAGCGACTGCCATGCGCGCCTCGCCTGCATCATCCCGAACGCTGTGCAGGGGGGGGGGGGGGGAGGGACCCTGGACACCCCCACCTCGAATTCGCATTCGAAGCCAAAAGCGCGCTCTATCTGCTCGTGGTGGGCACTATTGGAACTCCTCCAAGTGGTGCAGGCGACAAACCCCAACACAATTTTCACCCGCCTATATTGCTTTGTCACCATGAAACCACTTGCCATTACGAATATTTGAGGCACGAATATTGTGAAAATGCCTTTCACTCAAACCAGTTTTTGACTTATTGAGTTTTCTGACGCTTTCAAATCCAAGTGGTGCTGGTGACGTCACACTGTTAGGTTCACAGAGACCCTGCAGCACGGATGGCGGGAGGATCCGAATCGCACGCGTCGCTCTACCTACGCTGGCGGTACCTTCGACATGCATTTATTTGAATTGCCTTAGAACTAACTCTAACTTACTTGCTTCCATCCTTGTTTGCTTGAGGCGCAGTTTCTTCAGCAGGCGACCAAGAAAGTGCATTTACTGGGACTGCATACACAACAGTGGTTGCTACGGAAGCGTGGAGGCCTCACCGTGAGTTTCTGCGCCTCTTCCCTTCCCCGGCGAGGCGGGGTCAACAAAGAACCGTGGAGTGTGTAGGAGTGGAAAGGCGACAACGTCGTGGTTATTCTCGCGCATCAACAGGGATTTTTATAATGAACGACTGAATTGGTGTAAGATCAGTTGGACAGCTGAAGATCACGGGTATATTATTGCATTCTACGCATATACTTGTTGACAAATAAAATAATTTCGCTTATTTAGTGGTTGGCAACAGACTGCCTTCAGTGTAAGGCCGTGCGCGGCCTGATATACGTCCCGGTTCTCTTTTTCCTCCCCGGAACGCCTAATGTTGCCATATGGCAACACCAAAAATTCGCCGGTAAATACATAAAATTACCCATTTTTGTGTCGGGATTTGATGAAATGTGATCAGCTTCGAGTCCCGATCTAGAAAATATTGGATCCGAAAACAAATTACCCTAACTTTCGATGAAACGGAATAATACCAGTAACGGTCAAACTCACCGCATTATGAAACATGCTTATTTTGCTGTTATATTCCAATGTAGTATTATCAACAAGTTAAAACCAACCTATTACTCAAAATACTTCTTATCATTTGGTCTGGAAAAATAAGACAACAAAAGAAAGCCATTTGCAGGTATCCGAAGCCGATTCCATCAGTACCCAATGTTGCCATATGGCAACTACTTGTAAAAAGGTTACCGATTGACCTAAAACTTTGGGACAAGGTTTTTTAGGTTCAAAATGACCCAAATAATAAGAAAATATCAAAAAACATTTTTGTTTCTCAATTGGGAAGACCTTGGGCACTACAGGGTTAGGGTGTTGATGCTAGAAGCCGGAGAGTCACAGAAGCAATAAAATAGACTCGTCATTTGATTCAATATGAGAAACGGATATTTATATCAGTAACCGTTGCCTCTACATTTTTTGTGTTGGGCTGGTTAACATTAAAACTTTGTCTCATCTCAGAATGTCCACCCTAAAAAGAGAAAGAGAAAAATGAATGTAAATTCATTAATAAATAAACTAATAAGAGCCAAAATTAAAGTTCTATTAAATCTATACTTTACCTTAGGGTGTTGATGCTAGAAGCCGGAGAGCCACAGAAGCAATGAAATAGACTTGACATTTGATTCAATATGAGAAACGGATATTTATATCAGTAACCGTTGCCTCTACATTTTTTGTGTTGGGCTGGTTACCATTAGAACTTTGTTTTAACTTGAAATGACAGACCTAAAAAAGGGAAGATGAATACAACTGTAGCCTTAAAATAATGAAATATCAGTTAGCAGTGACATATTAAGATGAACAATATTGTACAGTACCTCTGGGCGTTGTTGTTCTTGTTACAAGCCTGAAAGTCTTCTAGGCTGCGCAGGAGCGACAGCAAATTGTCTTTGGACTACATTCAACCTATTGTATACAGTTGAAATGAAAAAAAATAAGAATAGACCAACACTTTTTAAAAGTATAATAGGGGAGTTCTGCTTTTTATAAGGTTTTGAAGTGAAATAGTGTTGCCCGCTAAATGCTTAGCACAAGGACAATTTGGTGGCTCATTGTACTTCAGAGTACATCAACCAGCACTTTGTCAACTAGACTGATTACTATTAAAATTACTTATTGACAAAAAATGAATACAATAAAAATGAAATAACTTAACGGAAAATAAGATTGCTGTCTCATATTGGATATGTTGTGACTTGGTTATAGGTTATGTAATTCCAACAGGTGAACAACTGGAAACTTACTGCTTGTTTCTGATTGACATTGACACAACTGCTGCAAAGTTCTTTGAAAACATCGGCGGCTCATATCTGAAGTGGCAGTCACACGGTTTGTGAAAATGGAAACGAAGGGTTGAGGCGAGTCTGGTCAGCGGCTCGTCTGCCATTGAGGCCATTGCTTGTTTTGGTTGCACGCCACTCCACGCCACCTCACGGTGGTACACACTAGAGTCCTATAGTGGGACACATGACACACTCGCCCCTTCGGAATGGGGACTGCCTGTACGGTGCGTGTAATGTTCTTTCTCTTTGAACGTAATACGACGAAAGTACAATACGCCAAAAGGCGAAGAGGAGGAGCTCACCCCACACTAACACTACGCGCGATTAGAAACGATTCCAACAAAATTCTCTCTAATATGATGTCAGTTCAAATCGACGGAGCGTAAGAGAGCATGAAACTACTTATTGATTTGAGAATTACTGTCCACTGCAAGAATCTAACCATGAACATTTGACGCCACCACGAGCGACTAGCCGGCTGGCGACCCGTCTGACAGTTTCAAGTTTTGATTAATAAGTGACTCACCATTACTTTCTCTGTTCTGTTCGTTGCACCTTCTGCACGATCTCCGGCGTCGTTCTCCGACATTTTCGCGTTTCGCTTGACAGTCAATAACTAACAACAATCCAAGATGCTAGGAGGCAGGGGTGGGCACGGATAAGCAGGCGTAGCTGTGGTAGGCGTAACGCGTCCTGCGCGCCCTAGTCAAAGGGAGGGAGGAGGGGAAGGGGTGGGGGAGTCGCGCCGACAACACAGGTGACGGGGTCCTTGACCCTCAATGCTCTACTCCCGCCGCCAGCCCGCCAGCCCGCCAGCCGCCAGGCGCGCGCGAAATGCGCGGGTGCTTGCGCGGGTGGCACCGACGCACCACCGTGATACTGGGTTCGAATCCTTCCAGCTGCATGGCATCAACTTGTTATTTTTCCTTAAGGACGTGATGCGGCAAGCTGCGAGCAGTGGGTCAGAATACGCGGACACATTTTGAGCTTCAGAGTCTCTGAATGGAACGTGAGACCCCATCAGTGGATTCATCGTTCGGAGAGCAATCCATTTGAATCCATTAAAGGGGTCACACGTTCAATTTAGGGACTCTGGAGCCAAAACGCGCCTAGAATTCTGGCCGCCTCAACGTTCTTCTGTCCCACTGGGCTGCGTATCGCCTTAGACCCCCTCACATGATTTAACACTGCGTTTTGTCGGTGACTCATAGAAACATTACGATGAATTTTTCGAATTTTTAAAGTTTTTTTACTGAATTTTTTGAATTCGTCGTGAGTTTTTTGAATTTTTCGTGAAATTTCTTTAAATTTTTAGAAATTTTAGCATTTTTTTTGAAATTTAAGTGAATTTTTAGAAATTTAAGTGAATTTTTTGAAATTTTTGTGAATTTTCGAATTGCTGATGAACTTTTTGAACTTTTGTGAATTTTTTGAATTGTTAATGAATTTTTGGAATTTGAATTTTTGGTGTACTCATTTTTTGGCAGTTATTTCCCCCTTGGTGATGCCCTGATGTCCAACCCAACGCTAGAGAACTACTTGAAGCTTCAAGAATCAGCAATGATTTTCACGTTGCTGTTTTCCCAACTTACACTGGGCGTCAAAATTAGCGTTACACTTCAACTTTTCTTCGCCATTTCAACGGAAATTAAGGTAGGGGCTTCTAATTTGGTAGGGAGGTACCTCATGGGGTTGTACACACACCCCTTAAGCAGCGAGACCCGGACCCACCCCCTTCCTGCATTTTCCACCCTCCGCGTAAAACCCTGTCAAATTTCGGCCCTTTTCCCTTGATTAAAGGGTCGTTCCGGGGGTCGTGGGGGGTTCAAATTTTGTCAGCTGGTTCATTTTGAGCTCCTCTTTCGAACGCGTTAAGAATCAACCCCCTACCCCCATTCGTTCGGGCGCTACAGTAAAAACCACCCCCAGGGGGGTTAAATTTTTTTAAAAAATTCCGAAGGTTGAGGGTTGTAGCGCTTGCCTCCCCGGTCACAATGAAACTGTTTCCAAGTCACTAGCACCCCTGTGAGACCGCCTACCCCCGTCAAAATGCCATCCCTAATTTTGAATTACCGCCATTTTCCTCAAAAAGGGCCCGATTATCGTCGAAAATGGAACGAAACGTTAGGGAATTGTTGATTCGATCGAGCCCGGTCGAAAAATCCGCATGTGAACTGTCAAAAAAGCTTTTACTGGGGGTTGCTACCCCTAACCATTACCACCCCGTTGGGAGGGGGTTGGCGTTATGGCGGCAAGTCGGCGTGGTCACGCCTCGACGAAAGGGCCTTTGAGACAACTCCTGACCAATTTTGGTGTCAATCGCACAATTCCTTGTCACCTGACATCGAAAAAAACAAATTTTCGTTCAATTTCAACCCCCAAGTTTGCGCCCCTGTCCCTACGTAACCCGTAGCCTTAAAAATACGGGACCACGTCGGGAAGGAAGGCGCATCCATCCCCTAACGCGCCCCCAAAGCGCAACCCCCTCCGACAAACCCGTGCGGCTGCAGGCGCTTCCAAAGTTGAGCCCCCACTGGAGCGCCGCGCCGGGCCGCCGCTGCCAGCCGCCTCATGGGTAGGCAACCCTACGCGCTCCGGCACGTCGCCGACGTGTCACTGACGCGGAGCGTTGGTTTCAGTCATCACCCGAATTTTGAAAACAATTTTGCCATCAGTTGTGCAATTTTCTGCGCGAAATTTTGAAACCCCGGCCCCGGACGCGTCCATTTCGGTGCTGCGGCGCGCGTTGGGTTGCCTACCCATGAGGCGGCTGGCAGCGGCTCGGCGCGTCGATCCAGTAGGGGCTTAACTTTGGAAGCCCCTGCAGCCGCACGGGTTTGTCGGAGGGGGTTGCGCTTTGGGGGCGCGTTAGGGGATGGGTGCGCCTTCCTTCCCGACGTGGTCCCGTATTTTTAAGGCTACGGGTTACGTAGGGACAGGGGCGCAAACTTGGGGGTTGAAATTGAACGAAAATTTGGTTTTTTTGATGTCAGGTGACAAGGAATTGTGCGATTGACACCAAAATTGGTCAGGAGTTGTCTCAAAGGCCCTTTCGTCGAGGCGTGACCACGCCGACTTGCCGCCATAACGCCAACCCCCTCCCAACGGGGTGGTAATGGTTAGGGGTAGCAACCCCCAGTAAAAGCTTTTTTGACAGTTCACATGCGGATTTTTCGACCGGGCTCGATCGAATCAACAATTCCCTAACGTTTCGTTCCATTTTCGACGATAATCGGGCCCTTTTTGAGGAAAATGGCGGTAATTCAAAATTAGGGATGGCATTTTGACGGGGGTAGGCGGTCTCACAGGGGTGCTAGTGACTTGGAAACAGTTTCATTGTGACCGGGGAGGCAAGCGCTACAACCCTCAACCTTCGGAATTTTTTAAAAAAATTTAACCCCCCTGGGGGTGGTTTTTACTGTAGCGCCCGAACGAATGGGGGTAGGGGGTTGATTCTTAACGCGTTCGAAAGAGGAGCTCAAAATGAACCAGCTGACAAAATTTGAACCCCCCACGACCCCCGGAACGACCCTTTAATCAAGGGAAAAGGGCCGAAATTTGACAGGGTTTTACGCGGAGGGTGGAAAATGCAGGAAGGGGGTGGGTCCGGGTCTCGCTGCTTAAGGGGTGTGTGTACAACCCCTTGAGGTACCTCCCTACCAAATAAGAAGCCCCTACCTTAATTTCCGTTGAAATGGCGAAGAAAAGTTGAAGTGTAACGCTAATTTTGACGCCCAGTGTACAATTGAGGAAGTTCAAAGGTTGAAGCTTCATGCCTTCCACATGGGTGTGAATCGTTTGACCTATCGGAGCAAACGTGGAAAATGTTCAATTGTGATCTTACCCTCTATCCTGGCTACAGCTTACAAGAATTTGGTCATCTATAGGAACACTTTGGGTTCTCGTAGAAAGGCCTAATAATTTTTTTTCCCGACCTCCAACCTTCCTTCTACCTGCATCTGAAGTATTGAAGAAGATGGCAGAAGAGAGCGGTGCCCAACAGCCAAGCAGGCTCACTTTTCATGGCCTTCGGGTTATAGCTAATTGGTGTCATTTTTGAAATTGTATTTACAGCAATCAAATCAACCTGCTCTTGTGGACTTCTTTTTACATTGTTTATATTTAAAGTAGCTCAGAGAGTCAAGGCAGGCTGAACTTAGAACTGGACTCAGTGCAGAAAATTTTGCAATATTTGAGGTTTTGTTTTTGGATATTTGACAAGAAAATTGTGGTCTTGTTATTTACTTATTGAGTTGAGTTTTTGTTCTGCAAGTGAATTAAAATTCATTTTTTCATACATGTGGATTGTTTTAATAATAATAACAGGAAAAGTGGCGATACAGATCGGCAACTTTGGCCCGTCCCGTACATTTTAAATTTAACGAGGGTCGCCAATGTTTAACTATTACAGGCTTTAAACGTGGGTCTGGGTCAAAATGGACGTTATTTTCGTCATCAGCACCCTCAAAAACGTATGAAATTAAAGAAAACTTGAATAAAAATTTTAGTCGTAATATACCCTACCGGGATTTGAACCCGGGTCCAAACTTCGCCGATTTGCTCGAAATTAGCACCGTTAGCTTTGTCTCATCACCCTGGTTCCAAAAATACCCCTACATGCCCTTCTAGATGCACCCGTTGCCGAAATCCTCCTCCACCCTAGGGATGCAAAAATACCGGTAAGATTCAAAGTTACGTAAAATACGGTAAAATACGGTATTTTACCGTATTTTACGGTAAAATTCGGTAAAATTGGCTATTTTTTGTTTTAACGATGTTTGCGTGTATTTCCCTGTAAATATTCGTCGGGAAGTGTTTTGTGAGGAAACTACACAAAATTATAAGGGTATCGTCATGAATTATTTATTGACGGCCACAATATGTCAATCACGAGTACAGGAACAATAATTACATTTAAGAACGGAAAAGTTCCACAGGAAGCCCAGATCGGGTACAAAATCAGTCAAATTAAAGTTAAAAAAACCCAATTCCTAATTACGCCTCTCTTTTTGAAGACCTATTACCACCAGTAGTGCCACTGCCTGTGGAGTTTGTAGCATTAGTGCTGGCAACGGATGCACGGGTTGCACGTTTAGCTGGAGTATGGGAACGGTTGGGGGGGTTGGCGGAGTGGGTGATAGGATACGTCGCTGGTTAGTCACATTCTCATTCGGCACGATCTCATGTTCATCTGCGTCATCCATATCCGACCCTGAGTCCATCAGCACCTCAAAAACCCAATTAAAAGTCGTTGTATCTTGAATAATACCCGTTTCCGTGTTTTAATTGTTCAAATATGCCAATATCTCAAAAATACCGAAAAATACCAATTTTACCGGGGTCTGCGTAAAATACGGTATTTTAACGTATTTTACCGTTTTTTACCGGTAATATTACTGGCCTTTACATCCCTACTCCACCCCGTGTAGACCATGATGCACCTGCAGCAGCGTCCCCGGGGCTCGGATCGAAAAAGCCGTCACCGGGCGGTCCTAAGGATCACCCAAGGAGGCTGCATACCAAATTTGGTGAAGATCGGATCACGGGAAGTCCTCGGACGGACGGACGGACGAACGCACAGCACGCATCATACTATATGCCCGTCCTCCGATATTTATTTTCATAAATATTACGGGACGGGCCAAAAACATAAGAAACAACGTTAAACTCAAAAAAAAAAATTGGTCCCCCCGGGATTTGAACCTGGGTCCAAACTTCTCAGATTTGCTCGAAACCAGCACGGTTGGCTTTGTCTCGTCGCCCCGATTCCAAAAATACCCCTACATGCCCTTCTAGCTGTACCCGTTGCCGAAATCCTCCTCCAGCCCATGTAGACCATGATGCACCTGCAGCAGCCCCCGGGGCTCGGATCGGATTTGCTGCCACCGGGTGGATCTTAGGGTCACCCAAGGAGGCTGCATACCAAATTTGGTGAAGATCGGACCACGGGAAGTCCTCGGACGGACGGACGGACGGACGGACGAACGCACAGCAAGCATCATACTATATGCCCGTCCTTCGTATTTTTTATTATAATAATACGGGACGGGCCAAAAATTGAATTCAAAATGAAACCATGAAAACATCCCTTGTATTGGAACAAATTAAGTGCAACGGGAGGAAACACAATTTATCTATGTTTAAATTCCTACCCAAATTGGTGGCTGCTTGTGTTGTAATGATAGAATAGTGAACTGATCTAAAACACTCAGATATTTAGGATGCAAGGCGATGAATTCAGAGGGAGCAAAAAGACTTGTTCACCCAGCTAAGTCTGAGACGGAAGTGAGTGTTTATTTTCTTTCTCAATATGGCTGGAGCTGGAAGTGCAACGTTGACAAGTGCAGGCAATTACATGAAGACAGTGGTATGATAATTAGAGCATGAGTCATTTAGAGTCACTAGGTACAGTATGAGAAACTAGTTTGGAGGGTAAATACAGACAAGCAGATTTAGGGTGTGAGAGTATTGATTTTTAAAACAGCTTGCGTACAGCACACTTCATGAGAACTGAAGTTTGTCCCTGGAAGTAAAACGTTCTTTTACAAACATTTAGTATTTGGTAAGCACTACTTCAAATAATATAATTGACATGAGCTAAGTGCTGTCACATAAACAGAGCATGAAAAACAATTTAAAAGCTATCACAGAGACTGGAAAAAGTTGCTTTCAGAGAAAGGCTTAAGGGAGCACTATGGTCTAAACGCAAGGGTTCAGAAAAAAAATCGGGAAAAAAACCATCAAAGCTAGAGATCTGAAAATTTATTTATGAGTCAAGAACATCCCATCCCATAATTTTAAAGGTGCGCGAACGCGGCCGTCGTCCCCGGTCGTCCTGCAGGATAAAAAGAAGTCCTGGAGGACATGCCCTCATGGTGGCAGTCGTAGCGGACGAACGCGGTGACCTGCACCAACGAAATTTTACGTCAGCCCTCAGAAAACATGTGGCTAGAGCCAGAACTACGGAAATATGGCTGCTGCGACTCTAAGATATAAATTTGTCGTCCTGTTTATTTTAAAAAAACACCCAAATTTCTCTACCTCATTTTCTGCTGTAAATTTTCAGCCTTTAAATTTATGGCTCGTCAACGAGCGATCCTCCGTCAATCCTCACCTAAACACTTTCTACCTTTGATAGACACAAAGGTATGACAACAGTTTTTGTGTTATAATCTTTTTTATTTCAGTAACCTGAGTAAACTTTTGATCAATTTATAATTGCAGTGAAATCCCCTGATGAACACAAAACTATGGTCTTAAGGTTTGTAACCCTATGCAAACTGAGCTAAAGGGAAACTAACATTAGGCCCCTTTTTCTAAAAAGGGACGGTTCTCAATGAAAGGTGTCACTGCTAAATTTTGTGTCACAGAAGAATAGACTGCCAGTGTTCCTTACCTTTATCATGTCATGCTCGGATTGGGAGAGATAAATATTCAGCTCCTGTAAATGAAAATGTTAGTGAATCAGCTGGAAAATTATAGTTAAGTTACTTTCTCACACAATATAATTTGAAAGAAATAAGTAAGCTTACATCAATCAAATGATTGCTTGAATCAAGGTGCAAATCATTTTCAGATTCAGAAGCAAGATTGACTGATGATGGGATTTAAGTCTCTTCAACTTCATTAAGGTGGGACCTGCCCTCATTCTCAAGATAAAACTCTGGATCCTTAAAAACAAAGATTTATTTTATAAACACACATTTTATTTTAGACACATACATTCAAAGGAAAACTACAGATTCTTTTTATAATACTGACTTGAAACAAACTGCTGTTCAATACTGCCGCCCCTTCTGTTAGTTTGATCGTAAAGTCTGATAGTTTGATTGTTTGATCGTGAGCTGGATCCTCACCGTCCGATGACTGCCTGTCACTCATTCTGTCATCCTCATCATTAACTTGTTCACCAAGTGGCACAAAATCCTTCAAGAAAACAAGTATAGAAAAAATTAGTTTATTAAAATAAAAATGCATCAAAACACAACACACATCACTAGTTTTTATACCTTTAACTGATCTTCCAGAAACATATTTGTCTCATCATTGTCATCAATTTGCATTGTGTGTGCATCCTTCGATTTATCTCCATTTTCCTCAGAGTCGGCATCACTTTCTTGTTCGGAAAATGTTTGTTCCTCATGACTCAAAGAGCTTGATGGAAGGTTTGTCAGTTGATCATCCAAAAAATCATTCACTATATCGTCTTCACAAAATTGGAGCATTTGTTCTTTACTGTGTTCTTCATCATCATTTCTCTCAGTATTGTTACCTGCCTCCTGTAAAAGATTGACTCAATTAGGAATGGTAAAACACAAAGTCCTTCAGCTGAAAAAGTCAAAGCCTTATTGGCAACCACATCTGAATACAGAAATAAAGCAAATGACTGTCTGCTAGCTAAATCAGCAACAGAGCTAAACTTACATTTTATTTCACAGGCAGAAGGCACACGCACAAGGAATTGAAAAATGAACACACACAGAACTTGCCTCAGATAATCGTCGTCTTTTTCTTGAATGCGGTGATGAAGATTCGTCTGAGGACATTATGCTGCTGGAGCAACACGATTTACTGCAGCAACAGGGCTGGGATATACTGAGACTTAACCTATAGTTGCCTGACAAGAATGAAATGTCACAAGGATTTGTAAACAGTAACGTCTGAATAAACTATAGCTTGTATTCTCCATCAAAATAACTTACATGTCAAGGGGGCAGCTCTCGGAGTAAATAATAAATTTTAACGTGCTCAGAAATGTTCAGAAAATTATAGTAAATAGCACTAGCCTAACTTAAGGTAAAATGTGCATATCAAACGACGCGAACTGGGATTATCGGTCTTTGAAGACAGAAAAAGATTGAGTTGACAAAATCCTATTTAGCAATACAATTTAAACAGCCGAAGTAACAACATTTCAGACAGGTTGTTGTCGTTTGAAAGACGCCTGTTACAAGCAACATGGCTGTCCAATAGGATGTGGTGTCAGTGACGCAACAAGCATCTTCGACGGCGCTCAGAAGTAACAACACTACACATAATAGTGTCTCGCATATTTAAAGGAAAAGATTAAAAATCAAAATTGTTCATTCTTATTTTTTATTTTATCCCTCGGTTCTCTCCCCTCGACATCTAGCCAGAATGGAGCAGTACCGCAAAACGTTGCTTTTCATTTATGTCCATCAGTTGGCAGTGCTGGAACGTTGATTGAATCTGCCGAAGACGGTTGATGGCCTTCGAAGTTCAAACTGTAATCTCGTCTTCGTTGAGTGGAGTACCGGTGTCACGTGTGGCTTTCATTTTAATTTCCATTTGAGTTCAGTTTCAGAGATTAAAACAATCATGTGGCATAACTGATTCTTCTCTTAGCTTAGTGCACGAGAAAAACATTTTGCAGGCTGGATCGGTCAAGCTCAATGAGGTTGTGACTTTCTTTTACCGAGGAGAGGAATGCACGGGTAAAATTTTGTACTCAAATGGTGAGTTTGTTGTCTTGCTACTGTTTACGAGTTACATTGACCATTGTGCATTCCGTATAAATTTCATGTTAAGTTTACTTATGAGTAAGGTTATGTGGCACTGAAGCCAGTGTCGATTCGAGTGTGAGGCTGCCTAAGTTGACACAGCTCCTTTAGGCTATATCAAGTTAAGGAAATAAACAATTCACAATTGAATTGTGAATACTCCCTACCTCACCCCTGGCCCTATCTGAGAATTGTGAATTGTGCATTTCCTTAACTTGATACAGCCTGGACAAGACATTGCAACATGTGATTTTTGATGTTTTTTGGTTCTTTCAGGTGATCACTCTAAATGTAATGCGGAGCTGAATAAGTTGAGTACACTGATAAAAGAAAAGTCGTAAAATTATGAACCATTCTTGTATAGTATTTTCCCATAGTACATTCATATTTTTAAGAATATTTTTATGACGAATGATTCATTATTTTTATGAATAACTCGTTTTTTTACGAATGCTTCATAAGACATATGAATTGTTATAGTGTGCAACGTGTAAAGGGACTTGGAGGAGAAGGAGTAGTCGAGGTCTCAGAGAGACGGAAGGCTTCTGTATTATCAAGGGGTTGACCGTGTACAGAATGGTAGCGGCTGCTTGGCTGCGCGCGCTTATATTACAGGAGTAGAAGAACATCAGGAAGAATAATAGTAGAGAGTGGGGGTGCATGGCCAATGGTATTGTGTGGCTAGGGTATTAAGGAGAGGAACGAAAGGAAGAATATGGGTTAGAGGTCCTGGCCAGGATCCTTAGGGCAGTGGTTGCGAAAGATAGGGAATGACTGCTAGTAAGCCGTGCTATGGTTATGTTCTCTATAGTTCATTTCACAACACCACTCCCTCCTGAACAAAAGAAACGAAGTTTCTTAAAAATTTCCTTTCGCCCCTTTTAAGACTGACTCGACTTGATTTTTGAATTTAGTTCGACTCCTTTCTTTGAAGAGATGAAATTAATTTCTTCCCACTCTCACACTCAATTTTCAGTTTTACAATTTTGATTAAATGTCCAATTAAAATGATTTCTTGATTTTCCTTGTCTTGACTTTTTCTTGAATTTCTTGTCTGGTAGTTCGCCGAACGTTGTGGTGAATGATGCTGCAAAGGTGCGTTTCCCCATTACACCGCACAGATAACACTGTACGATGCCGGGCGTTAGGGTGTCCGGCCCTAGGCCCACGGTTCCACTTGTTGTTAAAAAAAGAAAAAATAAAGAGTGGTATGGCCCGCGGCACGCTGTCATGCCAGGTGGACTTTGTCTGCCCCAGGCGGATGTTACAGTCGTCGTCACGAATTGCAACACCGCATGAAGTCGAGTATTCCTCCTGTAGGCCAACCAAAGTTTAAGTTAGTTTTGACGAGACTCCAACTGAAACAAACAGAAAACACTCTACACAGTTTTGCGCTTTAAAATAACCAACCCCTACTCTGTTCGGTCGGTTTGCCTGATGCCATCCTAACTAGCTAATCACTAATAAAAGAAAAGTCGTAAAAATATGAACCATTCTTGTATAGTATTTTCCCATAGTACATTCATATTTTTAAGAATATTTTTATGACGAATGATTCATTATTTTTATGAATAACTCGTTTTTTTACGAATGCTTCATAAGACATATGAATAATTCATAATATTTCATTATGAATGTTTCGTTTCCTAGTTTTTTCGTTAGAGCATCACGAGCTGTTCGTAACTTTACGAATGATTCATTATTTTCTTTAATGAGCCATTCGTAATATTACAAATCACTCGTAATTTTATGAATATTTCATAATTTTTCTCTTAAAAGTACGAATTATTCTTACTTTAATGAATAATTCATAATTTTCTCTATGAGCTATTCATAATATTACGAATCATTCGTAATTTTATGAATGTTTCATAAGGTTTTTTAAATGAGCCATCCTTGTACAGTATTTTCCCATTGTAAAATCGTAAATTTACGAAAAATTTAACGATGAATGGTTTATTATTTTACGAACAACTCTTAGATTTTGGGTACTTTTCGGTCACTTTCAGGCAATCTTTCCAAAACAATTACGAAGGATTCGTAATCCTTTTCTTATGAATGTTTCATAGAACGTATTTTACGAAGCATTCGTAAAAATTAAGAAGCATTCATGATCAAATTTGTCGTAAAATTACGAAAACTTTTGTCAGTGTTCCTAATCTAAAGGCACCTTGAAATCTAAGAAACCTAACTAGCTGTTTGCTAGTGCAAATACTTAACTCATGGGACTACTCCTCGCGTGTCGGCTGGGACTCCTGGGCTGGCGTGACGTCATCCTCCAGGGTCTGGATAATGTCCAAGGCTGCCGCCAGCAGCTGCTCAGGGGTGAGTGTTCCATCCAGGACATGGACCGGACTGGTCTCTTCTTGCAACAGCCAGGTGTCCGTCAGGTCGTGGAGCAGGTTGAGGTACTCGAGAGTGACACCTGCTTCTTCGATGCGACCTCTACGGTTTAAACGTTGGTACGCTACGGCCGGGGGCGTGCGTACATAGATGTAGTGGATTGGCCGCGGAGTAGGCGGGGCGACGGCGTCGCGCAGGATCCGTAGAATAGCCATGTGTTTTTGACTAATGGCATTCATTTCAGCAAGTGCCTGTGCGAATACCCTAAGTGAGCACTGAGGTGAGCGCTCTAGGACAGTTAGTTCTTCCGGGTGACTTTCCAGCAGATGTGTCTGGCGGCGGCCTAATGTAGCTAGAGCCAGAACTTGGAATGGATAGCTCCAAGTTACGCGATTAGTGTAGAGCAGTTCTAGCAGGTTGTGTCCTTCGACGTTTTGCCAGTCTTTGACAGGCTCGTCCAGTACCGGGAACAGTTTCAGTCTCTTCAGGTTAGCTGCGAGGGTCGATTTGCCGGCGGCAATGTTGCCTTCCAGATAGATAATTGGCGCAAGCTGGCGCCGTTGCTTCACGAAGTAATGCACCGTCAGTGCTGCGATGACGGCCAGGGAGGCGACGGTCAGCATGATGAAAATCATTTTGGCTCAAATTGGCGTGAGCTGAGTTGACAGTGGTCCTGTGAATCAGACTTATTAGTTTGTTGTTCTGATTTTAGTCTCCCACTTCTTCCTGAATGAAGGTAATGCTGTGTATGTCGGGTAACAGTTTTACTTTTCGCACTTGTACATTTGGATTTATGACATGCATTTCCCGTGACATTTATTCTAAGTTAAAGACGTTTGTTGTATCTTCGCGTTTGAATTCTGCGCGCGCTTCGCGCCTGGCGATACTCCTCGCGTCGCGTTCGTAGCGTGGCTCAGTGTCTCGTTCCGCTACCGCTGCGTGGAGCGCTGGGGTCGCGTGTTCGTGTTGCGCCGCCGCTGGCCGCTAGCTGCTGGTGGCTCGTTGGCCGTTGGTTGGTTGCTAACGGCTGTGGAGTCTGTTGACGTTGTTGTCGAGCCGGCCGGCGTCTTCGCGTTGCGGTCCGTGCCGTTGCGCTGGCCTGTGATTACCCGCTGGATCGGCTGATATCTTCGTGCGTTCTGATTGGTCGGCCGCGTTGCGTTGTTGAGCCCGGCGTGCTCCCGGTTTGCCGGCGTCGGCGTCAGTCGAGGTGTGTAGGGTTGGAAAAACATTATTTTTGTTCGATTAATCGATAACCGTTGTTTGATGACCCCCTTGTTCGACTACGATCGACTAGTGAATAAATTTATTCGATTAATCGATTATTATCGGTTAACCGCCACTTTTTGGCAAAAAAGTAAATTTGAGCGTTTTGTCGTCCGGATAGACGTCTACGAGGTGTTCTCTGTTAAAGAAGCCCAGTGTACAGCGTGCGTTGAGGTATACACAGGAAAATGCACATGTCTCATTAATCGCACGGCGCATGAGTGAGCGCAACGAGGCCGCCTGCCAAGCCACTGCTCAGCGCGGTTTATCTTTCCTGTCGCTGGCTGCGCTATTTTGCCAACCGTCAGAGCGCGAAACGTTGGCTTACAGGCAATATTCGGACTGAAGATAAATCGGTTAATCGACGGAATTGTTCGGTTAATTCGTTTCGTTGACATTTCGATATCGGCCAAGGTTAATCGATTAACCGAGTCGATTTTTCGAACAATCGAATAATCGATCGTCTGTTTTTCCAACCCTAGAGGTGTGCTGTTCTACGGCGAAGGTTGTGTCGACGCTCTGCCATGGACTTTGTTATCCTGCATGTACGCTTTGAGGCGTATTCTGCGGTCTGCTTCTGCCCCGCGTCTCTTCCTGGGGGCCATGCTGGATATGTGAGTATTTACTCTTGTGGTGTATGACTTATTTGGGTTTCGTGCATGACTTGGTGTTCGTTTCTCAGCTATGTGTTTGGTGCTATAACTTGCATGCGTTGGATGACCTCCCCTTTTTCGTGATTGTGCACTGGCCACCTGTGGGCATTTTTGAAGTGCAGCAATGGGACGCGGTTGCTCTTGTGCAAACTTGGCCCGCTTTTTGCTGTTTGAATTGCGGTGTTCCCGTTTTTGTGAGTGTTTTCCTTCCTTACTTTTTAGTCCTTTAGTTTGGTTTTTGTTTGCTATGATGTACCCTGTGTTAATAGGAAGAGCTTCCTGGCCCTCCCTTTCCCGCGGGTTTGTTTGCCCCTGAAATCCTCGAATATGCTATGCCCCCGGGACACCCACTTCCTCAGCTCGAACTTGTGCCTGGGGACTTTGTTTATGGGTTTGAGGTGCCTGAGGTTGAGCCGGATGTGCCAGAGGTTGAACCCGATGTGCTTTTCCTGGGTTTTGAGGACGGGGTGGCTGAGCCTACTTTTGAGTCAGAATTCGTTTGGTTGGGCCCTGGGTCTGGACCAGCTACTGGCCAGCCTTTGTCCCGCATGGATCCTTTACCTTTGGTGGACGTTCCCGTTGACCAGGTATGATATTAACTCGATTACCTGAATGATCGTGAAAGATTTTCCTTCCCTGTTCCTTGCTCGTATATTATACGCTACTTCGTAGATCGAGGAGGCTCGTGTGGCTCGCGACGCCAGGCGTGCTGCTGATGCCGCTTTCGCGGCTGCAGCCGAAGAACTTGCTTTGGGCGCGGACCTCGACCCGTTCTTCCTGGGTGATGATTATGTGGAACCTCACCGTATCCCTCCCCGGGGCATTCGACTTTTTAGGTTTCCTAGGGACCTTGAAGAAAGGGAGGCGGGACTTGTCCATTTTGAAGAGTGTCCCTGCCGTTATTGTGAGAAGAAGGACTGGCCACTCCTTCCTGGAGCCTAGTTGTTTGAAGTTGTGTGAAGCCCACGAAGCATTGACTTGCTTTGTTTTATTCCATGTGATCTTGTATTTGACACTTGTTAATTTTGAGAGACTGCTCTTTTACTTGTAATTTGAATAATAAGTGTTATTTGCATGCGGTCACGGTGCATTTTTCTTCCTTTCATTTTAGCTGCATGTCTGGCATGTCTTTGACATTAACCCTTGTTCCTTTCATGATGATCCTTTTTCTGGTGAGTGTTGGCCTTCCTTTACCTTTCCTTGGAAACCCGAAACCTGGGTGATGTGCACTTTCTTGTTGATTTATTGTAGTTAGTTTGATTGATGGGGCCATCCTGACGCTCCCCTGCTCAGTTGTTCTAATTTGGTTTAATTGTTTCAGGTTTGTTTATTTTATTTTGCTTGAGATCCACGTTGGGCTGCTGTGAAGCCGTTTACTTCCTTGCCCATGCAACTGGAGTTCTTCTACCGCTGTTCACTTTATTTTTTTTTCCTCGTCTTTGACTTTGGTGAGTTTGCATGCAGTTTTTGTGTGTCCTCTTGAACGGCATTTGCTGCACCTTAGTTTTGTGGACTTTCCTCTTTTGTATGGTTTGTCTGCTTCGGTTTTTACTTTCTGGTCCGTTTCACTTTGCTTTTCTTCTTGTTGCAGTGTCGTTGAGCTTTCGGTGGCCGGTCTGTGATCTGATGTGACTTCTGCCGAAATGTTTTGATTCTTATTGGGCGAGTCTTCTGGCCGTTTTTCCTGGAGTACTTCTTGAGGTGAGTTTGGTTTTTCTATGGCTTGTATTTGTTGTTCCATTTCTATAATTTCTTGCATGATTTCTTTTTCTTTTGACTTGATGCATTCTAAGGCTTTTTCTATGCATTCTTGTTCATTCTGTTTTTCCTCTACTGCTTCCACTGTTGCTACGTAGATTTCCTCTATGTCTGAGTCTGCGTTTTCTTCTAAGTCTATCATTTCTATTTCCGGTTCTGGGTCTGTCTCTGAATCTGTTGCCCATGGGTTTGTGTAGCCCGGGTCTTCAAACCAACTTATCATTTCTTCTTCTTTTCTGAGTTTCTCTGCATACTCTTTCCTTTTTCTTGCTTCTTTTTCTCTTTGTTCTTGAATTCTTTCTTTTCTAATTCTTTCTTTTTCTTCGAGCTGCTTTCTTTTCAGTTCTGCTTCTAGTCTTTGTCTTCGGACTGTTTCTTGATGTTGTTTTTGTCTGAATTTTCTTTCTCTCTCCTCCTCTTTCTTTTCCTCTTTTTCAAATAGTTTAGCCAAAGGTGATATTTTAGTTGTGTTAATCTTCTGTTCATTTTTCTGTTTCAGTGGCATTATCCTTTCCACGGAGCAGAATGGTTCCATTCTGCTCCGTGATCCTTTCCGTGTCCAGTTTGAGTGTGTCCTGTGGCTGCAGTGGGGATTCCCTTGTCCATTCTCTGTGCCTGTCAGTTTTGGGGATCTGGTAAGTCTTTGTTACCTTTCCGTGCTGTACTTTGTGGGCAGATTCCTTTTCGTCAATATCCTTGTGAGCAATCCATTTTCTGGGGGCCATTTTCGTAGATGTTTTCCGATTTCCGATTAGTAATTGAGTTGGGTTTGATTTAAGTTTGATTTTGATACAAGATGGCGGGCGTAGTTTCCGGTTCTCTAGATGGCGGTGTTTGTATAGTCGGTTCAACTTATGCTTGTCTTTTGTTTTCAGGTTATGTGGACTTGACTATTTTCGAATGCTTGAAGTGCCGATTTCGAGCAGGCAGTGCCTTAGAGCTTGCAGTTGATTGAAGTTTGTTTACAAGAGTTGGAGGTTAACTTTCGACATGGCCTTGTTGGTCTTTGTCTGATCACGTCCACGAAGGACATTTACCCGGCGGGGCTTCGGTCCCGGAGGTTGTTGAAGGCTTGGGATCCTGTCAGCAGCCTTTCTTGTTGGCCACAGACCGGGTGGAGGTTTTTGGGCTGGTTCCTGGCTCGGTGGGCTTTTCCGTACCGTTCTTCCCATCCTCCGGAGCGGCGCGGTAGCCGTCGGTAAAGAAGCGGCGCGGGCAGGCAGTCACGTCCTAGCCGATGTCGCATCGGGCGAAAATTTTAAAGGCAGCGCCAAAAAACACTTGGAGGAGGCGGCAGTCAACCTGGCCAACAAAGCCAAGCGCAAAGCCGAATCGATGGCAGGCTCTGGAGCTATAAAAAGGCCACGCCGAGGACGCCCTCCTCATTCCGTCACTAAGACTCGGAAGGGTAAGACCTCTAGTCCTGACTACTTTACCTAGAAAAATGGCCTTCATGCACACGACTTCATCAGAGTGTCTCCGCTCTGAATTCGACCTCTGGATGGTCCCTCCCACCCAAACATCCCTTGAATCCACCCATTGGGTCCCTAACAAACCCCTGACCACCCTTGATGCCTCCAACACAGTCGAATTTGCCATACCTGGAGTTGGACATGAATACATAGACCCCGCCCACACCCTTCTGTACATCAAAGCCAAAATTGTTAAGGCTGATGGTACAGACATTGGAGCAAACGATCCTAATGATGCAGCCCCTATTAATTACCCCCTCCACGCTCTCTGGAGCCAAGTCGATGTCAGTCTCAATCAGAAGGTCATTAGCCATTCAAGCATGACCTATGCTTACAGAGCGTACATCGAGACCCTCATGAATTATGACGCCTCAGCTAAAAAAACCCACATGACACAACGCATGTGGTACGAGGACACCCCTAACCATTTTGATTCACTTGATGGTGATGAAAATTTGGGTCTTGCATGGCGACGATCACGCACAACAAACAGTCGTCAATTTGAATTAATGGGCCCCCTTCACATTGATTTCTTTAATCAAGACCACTTCCTACTCAATAACGTGGAAATGAGAATTAAACTCATTCGAAACCGTGATGCCTTTACTCTCATGTCTACTACTGGCACAGAGCGCATCAAACGTCTCGACGCGACTCTTTACATTAGAAAAGTAGCCATTTCCCCAGGTAAAAATCGTCTTTATAAAAGCCCTTATAAAACCTTATAAGAATTGCGTTTTATAAGGGCGCACCTATAAAGTTTTATTTAGTTCTATAAAATTAATTTTATAAAGGTTTATAAAGTCTAATTTATAAAGCATTATACATATACATTTATGTGCATTTATAAGGTTTGTATATGCGGGTATATGGGTACAAAAATGCGGGCAGTGCGCGTTTGGCCTCGAATAGCCTCAATGGAGTTCCCCATGCCTCCCCATTGGATTGTTAGATGTTTGTACAAAAAAGACATGGTGTAAGATTCATACTGTTTTATTATACGCTGATCACAAATACACTTCCTTGCTGTGCAAGCAGGCATATGTCAAGAGATAAATTAAACAAACATAAAATATAATTGAAACAAAAAACTAAGTTGTTTACTGAATGATAATTGAAACAAAAAACTAAGTTGTTTACTGAATGCAACTTTGGTCTAAATTTATTCATTACAGGAACAAAACAAGGTTTTACAATAAATTAACAAAGATTAACCTTTAAATTTTAAGGCAAAAGTACTCTCATAAAAAAAAATAGTTCTAGACATGACTTGC
Source organism: Stenchaetothrips biformis (assembly GCA_030522485.1). NCBI lineage: Eukaryota > Metazoa > Arthropoda > Insecta > Thysanoptera > Thripidae > Stenchaetothrips > Stenchaetothrips biformis. The sequence goes on along the minus strand of CM060088.1, from coordinate 1,146,745 downwards.
CTAAAAGAAATACAAACGAGTAATACAAAATGCACCACATAAACAAAATCAAGAAACAAAAAAAAAAAAACACACACACACTATCCATGCACTCACAAAGTGATGTACAAGTGCTTCAATAATTTAAAAAGAAAAGGGGATATTGCTCAGTCAGATAGCTTCCCCCGTTTAAATTGATTTTTCATTTCCACTAGTTTGCCACTAAGGAGAGAAGTGGCATCCGAATACTTCATAACCTTCCACTTCTTTTTTTTGGCTACCACATTAGAAAAATCTGAAATAGAAGATAATAGAAGCAAAAATAAATCAAATAAATATAGTTCAAATAGTCTTTGTAAGAAAAGATTGCCTGGGAAAGGGCTCTTTATAACAATTTTCACTTACCAACTATTGCCCTGAGGGCACCTTGGTGCAGAGGATTGGGCCTTTCAGGTGGGGGATTAGTTTTGCTTCCTGGGCGCCAGACTTGGCCAGTGACAGTGCAGTTGGTCACTTTGGAAGGAATGAACACACCTGGCATTAGTCTCCTAATAAGGTGCTTAACAGAAGTGGCGTTTGTTAAAGCTGATGTCAACACAGTCTTCTTGGCAAATATATTTCTTCCTAGTTCTCTTGTGTCCTGCACACATAATTAAATACTGTTAGAACTAAAGAATATTGTATTAATAGATCATCCAAGGATGCATAAGTAAAATGGCATACCGGTCTCTCACTGCCCGTATAATTGATACTCCAGCGACTCATCTCTTATTTTGTCTCCATCCACATCACCCATTTCATCCATTCCTAGCAGTTCGTCAACTTTCATATTCATATCATCAGTCTTCCGGCTGAAACTGGAGTTTCCGCCCTCACTCTTATCTGAAAAAAAAGTAAAACGGTTGTTCATTCAAGAACAAATACCTTCTTGAACACGTCACAAGTCACTTGCTTTACCCTTACCAGGATCTTCAGTGTTGCTAGTAAACCTGTCACTGTTATCCTCATTGCCCTTTCCATACAAGTCATCATCTCCATCAATGACATCAAGATCTTCATTGCCCTCTTTACGCTGAAGGTTTCGATTGTCTTTCGTGTTGTTTGAGGTCTGCTGGCTGCCCTTCTTGATTTTTCCGTTGCCTTTCTCTTCAACAGTTGAATTGCCTTTGTGTCTCAAGTCAGCTTTGCCAGCTGACTTCTCTGAAAGCAGAAACCAAACATGCAATTTATTAAGGAGGCAGTCTCACTTGTAACCCCCTTTTTTGGCTTATCTTTGGACCTCCATTGAAATTTGAAATGAATGTTGGGGTAGAAATGGTTGGTGTAATCAAGTAGAACACAATTTAAGGAGTATTTTCAAAAAAAAATTTTTTTTTTTAATCAACTATGTGAAAGGTAATGACATTTTTACAAAAACTATGAAAAAATACACAAAATGATTGCGCGCATGATTTTGGCAAAACTACTAAAAATTTTTTACAATTTTTTTTTTGTCTGAAAGAGCATAAAATTAGCTACAGATTGAACTACTATCTTTACAAAATATTCACAAAAAAAAAAATTCTCAGCTTTTCAAAATTTGATAAAAAGTTTAATAAAATATTTCACTTGCTTTTTTTTTCTTTAACAAAAACTAATGAACCTACAACAAAATGGTTAGTTCACATCCAGGAGGACATAAAGCAGACCGACCACAAAAAATTTGAGCGCTCTAGGTCAAACGGTTGTCCTCAAAGCTTGCGCGCAAGCTCTAAAATTAATGAAATGAGAAAAACAGGGATAAAGTATGAGGAACAGTTTTATGACAAAAAAATCACTAAAATATCACTTGTAGGCTTAGAATTATAGCTTAATGCCCCCCAGGCACATAAGAATCATCTTCCTCCAGTCTTTCTCTAGCATCACGAGCCTTCTTCTTTGCAATTCTTGCTTCTTTGGAGGATTCTAAGGCTCTCTTGTCTGCTTGCTTGATTCTTTGATTATCCGTTTGGATTGCCCAGTTGATGCAGTTCTTGCCAGCTACCACTCCCATCACTTCCAGAACTTTTATCTTGCCCCGGCAGCCATCATTAAAGTTGATGGTTGCTTCACATGCTGCAATGTCAACAGACTTCTTTCCAAAAAATTTATTTTTGGGACAATTTACCCAAATTAAATTGTTTAATGACTCATTGGGGTTTTGGGTATGACCTCCAATGCATCTTGCCAAAAGCTCTGGTTTTGTAAGATCTTCAAACACTTTCTTGCATGCTTCCATTACTACCTTTGGTACTCCTGGTTTGTGTTTGTATTTCTTCACTTGTTTTGCAGCCACAGCTTTTTGGTAAGTGCACCAGGAATCCGCTCCCTTCGGACAAAACTGGTGAGAAGGATTCCGGTCTGAAGCTGACATGTGATGGTATATCGCCCAAACTCTATCAGACATTTCTTGAACAGTCTTGGAACTTCTGATGGCCATGCCATAATACACTGAAATCAAATCAATAATTTTATCTGTCAATCTTCCTCTCCCACCAATTCCCAATCCATCAGAAAGTTTTTTTGATTTCAGCTCTTTCTTCAGATTGCGCAGTCGAGTTCCCATCCTCTTCTGAACGTGGGCTGTGCACTCCATTTTCTCTACAGTAATATTATCATCTGCATAAGGATTTTGGTCAGTAACAGCTTTATAGGTCTTGGCCTCTCCATCCCCAATATATTTTCCATATCTAAGCTTTCTTCTTTCTACTGACCGACCAAATAATTGCAACATACCCTCGACCTCCATTTTACCAGACCAACCTTCGTGATTTTTAGTGCAGCTGTCTTCATGCTCTTCTTTCCAGCGCTCGTATTCAACACCAGACTTCTCACCTTTGTAAGCATCACACACTTTGCAAACCAATGAAAGCACAAAAAAATCTAGAACTTTGCCAGTCAAGAGACCGATGAGTGTGACTACACCAAAGAGAGAGGTGAACCCACGCTTCTGCCAGGTGCCATCACCACTTACTGTCACGTTCGAGCTTTCATGATTCATTTCTTCCTCTTCTCTGGCCGCTTGGTTCATGGATTCTTCAGCAACGGTTTCTGTAGCCTCATGGATGGCATCAACTGCACGATCAAAAGTTGCCTTGGCCACTGGGGGTGGAAAGTCCATGATAGCACAAAATTCCTTGTAAGGTTCGTAACTTAAACCTAAGCTCTTGAATGCATACACGGAACGTCTGTTCACCTCAGAAATATTGGGAGCAATCATGGTAGAATTTCTAAAAGACACATCACGTTCACAATTGAAGCACTTGATAGAAAAAACACTACTAAACCCACACTGCTTGGTCTCTTTCATAATAATTGCTGGAGAGTTGCACTGTTTACAAACCAGTTCACTTGTAATTGTTTGGAACAAAATGTCTAAATCAATAATCCTGAAGCCATTCCAATCCTCACGCACTTCAGAAACCACTGGATCAGCGCTGCGACGAAGTTTGTTCGAAGATGCTGATTTAGGTCGCTGTGGTTGAGTTTCAGTAGCACCTGTGGATGTTGAAGGAACAGCAGTTGGATCAGCTGATGGCGGAGCTGAGACGACCGGTGTTGAAGTCGTGGAAGTCGTCTTCCTGGTCTTGGAAGCTCTGGTACTCCTCCTGGTTCGAGCGCCGACAGGTTGATTGACTCTCGCCAACTCCTGTACATACATTCAAGCAGACAAGTTATACTTTCCGTTCACTTTGGTCTAAAACAAAGCCTGTTGTCGCTGACTAACCTCTGCAGCAAGGCGTGCAGCCTCGGCCGCCGCTCTAGTCTCGGCTTCGAGTCTCTCTCGCTCAGCGCGTTCCTCAGCTTCCTTAGTGTACTTGTTGCCATGGAACTTGCGTTTCTTGCTGCGCTGTCCAGATGGCCGTTTTGATGGGCCAGCTTCGTCTTCGTCCATTTCGAAAATTGTTTATTTCGATTCGACTGTTGTGATGTTGTCATTGAAGTGATGATGCGGCGGTGGTGGTGGCGGCGGTGCGGTGGAAGGAGGCAGTAGCAGTCTGGCAGTGAGATCCACTGTCCATGCGGCCAGGGTAGGCCAGGGAGGCCAGGGGACAGGAAGGGGGAGGGGGAGGGAGGTGGAGGGAGGAGCCAGGAGGAGCCCGAGGCGGGGGGGGGGGGTCCCACCGCGCGCCGCGCTCATCCCCACCACTCCTAGCGCCTCCTTGGCCAGTCTGGCGCGCAATTCAAACGTTTCTCCAGTTTCTCTCACTCGCTACGCGTTCCCGACGGCCCAGAACAAAAAAAGCGACAAAATTGGGATTTTCCCCCTTTTTTCACAATATGCAGGGTTACACGAAAATCGTTTTTTGGGCATGAAGGAGTGCGAGCAAAGACAAATGGTGGCCAGATTCGTGTTCAGGAGGGTCCAAAGCATAAAATAGGCCAAACAAAAAAAATTCGATTTTTTGACCCCTACAAGTGAGACTGCCCCCTTAAACAATTTTATGGAAATGTATTTATTGTGTGCTGTCTACACATTTCCAGTATGTGCTGCATGATTTCTGTTATGTTATTTTGCGAGACAATGATAAGAAAACCAACAAAATTATTTCAGATAGGTGAAACAGCACTGCCTGCCTGCCTTGTGACAGTGGCATTGCACCTGTGATGAGTACTGACATATAAAATGAAATAATTCGTTTGGTTTTTCTTGTTTCTGGAATTAAAGAAATCAGGCAGTGCACACCAAGTTTAAAAACATACCTTTCTCCTTCAATTGCTTCTTAAGCAGCTCAATTTGCTTTAGCAGTTCATCTCGATCAGAAGTGTTACCGTCAGCCTGAGAGTGCTTTGGGCTTGAAGCTGGGCTTGGGACAGGGCTTCTGTTAAGTTCTTTCATGATCATGTTGTGATCATTCAGCAACTGTAAAAAAAATGAAATACAAGCAAAGTGAAAAATGATCAAGAAAGAAACTTAAATAATAATAAAAACACATAGTTAATTTACTTACTGTATTCTTATGGGCTCCCATGTAACAACAGAATGCTGAGATACTTCATCAGGTTGCGGAGTCCAATCAGGATCACTGTACTCTTTCTTCTTATTAATGGACTGGTTGCTCTTCAAAAGCAGTAAACTGTTTGCCTGCTTCTCAGCTTCCTTTTTATTTAATGCCAAAATTCTCTGCCTACTCTTTTCAGCCTAATAAACAAAAGAAAAAGGCAGTGCCGTTAGGTTTATTCAGCATTGTGTTCACAGGAAAATGGCATACTTATCAGAACAAAAACAAATTACTGCTGACAGCAAAAACAAACCTCAGTCATTTCAGGTCCATCGACCTTCTTCTTTTTTGCCTTTTGTGAAGTCGATGCCCCAGAAGTTGATGCCCCAGAAACAACAGTTTGAGTTCTTGTTCTCTTTGAAGGCAAAGTAGTAGCAGCATTGTTGTTGATCGATCCCTTTTTGGTATAAGCTTTCTCCTTACACTGACAAAAGTTTTCGTAATTTTACGACAAATTTGATCATGAATGCTTCTTAATTTTTACGAATGCTTCGTAAAATACGTTCTATGAAACATTCATAAGAAAAGGATTACGAATCCTTCGTAATTGTTTTGGAAAGATTGCCTGAAAGTGACCGAAAAGTACCCAAAATCTATGAGTTGTTCGTAAAATAATGAACCATTCATCGTTAAATTTTTCGTAAATTTACGATTTTACAATGGGAAAATACTGTACAAGGATGGCTCATTTAAAAAACCTTATGAAACATTCATAAAATTACGAATGATTCGTAATATTATGAATAGCTCATAGAGAAAATTATGAATTATTCATTGAAGTAAGAATAATTCGTACTTTTAAGAGAAAAATTATGAAATATTCATAAAATTACGAGTGATTTGTAATATAACGAATGGCTCATTAAAGAAAATAATGAATCATTCGTAAAGTTACGAACAGCTCGTGATGCTTTAACGAAAAAACTAGGAAACGAAACATTCAAAATGAAATATTATGAATTATTCTGTTGTGAAATGAACTATAGAGAACATAACCATAGCACGGCTTACTAGCAGTCATTCCCTATCTTTCGCAACCACTGCCCTAAGGATGCTGGCCAGGACCTCTAACCCATATTCTTCCTTTCGTTCCTCTCCTTAATACCCTAGCCACACAATACCATTGGCCATGCACCCCCACTCTCTACTATTATTCTTCCTGATGTTCTTCTACTCCTGTAATATAAGCGCGCGCAGCCAAGCAGCCGCTACCATTCTGTACACGGTCAACCCCTTGATAATACAGAAGCCTTCCGTCTCTCTGAGACCTCGACTACTCCTTCTCCTCCAAGTCCCTTTACACGTTGCACACTATAACACTGGTGACAGCGGTGGGATCGGGCTTTAAGGTTAAGGTTGGTCGATGCCTTCCCCGTTAGGGAGGAAGGGAACCGAGTGACTGAGAGCGCGAGAGTTTGAACTTAGCAGTTTTTGAGTGAGCGTGTGCTTGTGTGAGAACGTGAAGCTGGTGCAGACCCACCACAGTCGACGCCAGTGTATGAATCGTGTGTTTGAAAAAAGCTGCTAACTCGGACTAACGAAAGTGGATAAGTGAGTGTGTGATTGAGCCGGACCTACCTTTTGAGGTTAAGGCACCCTGAGTGTGTGTGTGTGAGAAAGAGTGTTGGGAACTCGCCGCAAGGTTTGAGTGTGCCCAGCAGGAGTACAAGGGAGTGATTGAAATAGTTTAAGGCACCTGCTTCCTGAGTGAGTGACAGTTACCTGCAGTTTGCTGTGTGAAATTACTCACTCACAGAACGGGACAACCTGTAGATACGCAAGTAGTGTGACAGTCGCCTGCGTCGCTGAGCGAAATTGCCTACGCGAGTACTACAGCTAGAATTAGTCGGTTTGGTACGTGAGACTAGTGACGTTACCTGCATTTTGCTGTGTGAAAATACTTGCTCACCTACCGAATGAACTCAGCCCACACGAGTGCTTGATGACAGTCGCCTGCATTTGCTGAGCGAAATTGTTGAGAACACGTGCTGACTGATAAAGAAATAAGTAGCCTACTGCCCTTAACGCATGGTCGCCTGCGCACGTCAGCTGAGCGAGTTGCTGCAAGATCAGTTAAGCTGCCAATTTGGATCTTACCGCGCACTGATAGTTACCTGCGCATGTCAGCTGTGTGAATTCATGCTGCGGTGAGACTAATTAAGGCCTACTCTGCCACTGTGTCAAAGTGACTAGCTGGCATCGAGCTGTGCTAGTTTTAAGGAGTGTGAGAAAGTGAGTGAATCTAACTAGAAATTAGAGGCTTGAGATCAAGTCAATCCTTTATTAAAAACAAGTGTACTATGTCCCAAACCCCACACCCGACTGCGTCTGAAGTCCAAATCCAAGTCCATCGCGAAGCAGGGCCGTCGGAAACCTGCAACACAGTTAACATCGATTATTGCACAGTAATTACCTGGGATAACAAAGGTAACTTGGTCGAGACCAAAATCCCAGTACGCGCGTACGGTAACACACCCCCGTCTATCGAACCCGCACGTCCGACACCTCGTATTCGCCCAGTGCAGCAAAGACACCGGTCTCTAAACACCGTCTTGTACAACCGCCGCTGGTGGGACTAACGCGCTAACTATGGCTGATGAACAATTTCCCCGTGACGTGGAGGAAGTCGAAGTACCCCACGAGCAACCTAACGAGCCGGATGCTCCTGTACAACGCGGACGAGGCCGCGGGCGAGGACGCGGCAGAGGCCGTGGACGTGGCCGAGGCCGTGGACGCGGCCGCGGAGGGCTCGGAGATGGCCAAGTCCCGGACCGCCCCCGCCGCGTCATTAGACCGTTACAACGCTACGGCTATGAGGACGACGATGAGGCCGACGACGAGGACCTCGGGCGCGACGAACTCAGACGACCGCGAGCTAGGAACCACGGCCTACAAGCCGGCGCGCCCGAGCGCAGTGACGACGAAATGGACTGGGACGAGGACGCCGGGAGGTCCAGGGGGTACTGGAGTGGATGACATTGGGGCAGCGGGCCGAGAGGACGGGGAGTTTGTCGAGATGTGGCACACTGTGATCACACAAATTTTTGACCGTTTTTTCAGGGAGGAGGGACTGCAGGAGATTCGTTTTGACATCCCCTTTGACATAGAGGACACCATATCGTGCTGTCATGCACTCGAGAGTGCTTCTTAGTGTGGAGTAAGGCCGTTCGCCTTCCACCCATTCCAGGCCATGCTGATCTAAAGTCAGCCACTCATTGGCATGTCTGTCTATTTTTTCACCTTTTTAGCACTGTAGGGCGGGCTAAAGGTAGTCGTGGCGAGGAACTCGCCTGTGATATGAGCTTTGAATATGGAGAACTCTTTCACCACAAAACTTCCTTTCTTTCCGTGCATGAGCTGCAGGTCACACGTCGCGTACTTCATGGCTGAACGATAACTGAGCTCCAGAGGCTAGCAAACCGCGCTTTTATGCCATCGGTGCTGGGCGGGGCGAAACTGCGTGGAACACACCGGGCTTGACCACAGTCCGCGTTATCGCAACACTGCAGGCGCCACCAGGGGTGCACACACACTCTCTTTCGGGGCCGGGGCGAGATGCCTTGCGGGTAGGCAACCCACTTCTCAGCCGAGTTTAACGGGCCTGCATGCAAACTCCCGAGCGCTCTTTTTTGTGTTTTTGTGTTTTTAAATTTTCTTGGATTTTTGCATGATTTTTTTCTCCTACTACATCAGGAGGTCCAACACCTCCAACATCTCCTGATCTTCCTCATCCTCCTCCCCAAAGGCATTGTAGCCGTGTGGCACAGTGCGTGCCATGTCTACTCTGCGACGTTTTGTATTTTTTGCCTGCCAATTCTTGGAGGTGGAACGAGTGACTATCTTCCACTTTGGGAGGCGGGCAATCTGTCGGGGAATGGGAATGGTCATGTGTTCACGGTCTCCCAAGACCATAGCTTTTAGGTTATCGAAGGTCACTAAGTCATCACATGACTTGTTGATGGTTATTCCACGGACCTTAATACACACCTTCGTTCTGTGTAGGTCGCCCCCGACGGCCACCTTATAGGCGTAATTTTTGGGACCGCCAGCTACGAACTCAGTAATACATGAGCCAGGGCCATAGTCGTCAGCAATTTGATCTGTGAGATCTCCAAGGTGTGTGCCAAGGGGCAAATCGGGTTCACCGGGACGGGAAATATAGGCCACCGAGTCTGTGTCCACATAAAGTGCCCTGTCCTTGACAATATCTATATAAGAGTATAAATGGAGATGTCCAAGACAAGTTGTGAAAGCGGCTAAAAAAAAGGGAGGAAGTTGGGAGGGACTCTTCACTATCCACGACAGGTTCGTAAGATACCTGAAGACACTCCTCATCAAGGGGAATCAATCCATTCACTTCTTTGCATGGGTCAGTGACTAACTTCATAAGATCAGCATAGTCATATACGAATTGAGTCTTGGACCGCAATGTCTTCTCGCCAAACTTTCCCCAGAAAGAGTTCAAAATGAGTTTTCCTAGAGTCCTAAGAGCTGCATTTTTCTCCATTTTTGTAGGATCAAGTGTCACAGCATCACATTTTTTGATTTCTTCAATATACGCGTCCTTTTGTTCCTTAGTCTTGCATTCCTCTGGCCATCCACTTGCTTGCATTTTAATTGCCATGAACCGTCTTACATAGGCAGACAGGAGTCCATCTTCCCCTGTTTCTGGGTTATATTTCTTCGTGCCTGGATAATTATGAACTTCATGAACTGTAATAAGTTTGTACCCTTTCAGGATCGCCAATTTCAACTCAGGAGCACACCATTCACTGGTGAGTTGGCGTTCGTCAGGGTTATGTTGACAAATGTCTTTGTTTTCTGTCTCTACACAGGTCCTACAGAGTGGAAACATCAATTTGCCATTACATTTGTATGGAAGTACAGGAAGGTAGAGATCACGTGGTGGGAGGACAGTGCACTTCACGACACCGTTACAGGACTCAATGGTGGGCATGTTTGGGTCACCCTCCAGGTAGATAGTGGCATTTCCCACGGGGTTACAACCCCTTAAATTTGCATTCGGGTAAGACAAAGTGATGTCTGCCATCATAATTTTTTCGCCCTTACTCAGATCGGCTTTGTGGTACCATCTCATGGCATTGGTACGTCCACCACAGATGGCGTTGCGGAGATTAAGGGGAGGGGATCGGGTGGTGGGGTGCGCCTCAAAATGAGCCTGTATATCAGGATCCTTGAGGTCGTTTTGCCACTGACATTCCCATTTTTCAATTACAATGTAGCCGGCCCTACGGAAAAGGTTTGTAAGCCTATACTGAAAATTGAAAGGTCCGATTTCTGACCCTTAAAGGGGTGATACTAAAATGTTAGACCGAAAAAAGGGTCATACACAAATGTATGACCGAAGAAAAGGTCATACACCAACGTATGACCGTTGTAAAGGTCATACACAAATGTACGACCGTTTTGAAGGTCATACACAATTGTATGACCGAAAAGGTGATACTTCTTCGTATCACCGAAGTAGTAAGGATGGGGATATCTGACGGGCAGCCATGTTGAATGGGATATCTGACGGGCAGCCATGTTGAATGGGATATGTCTCGGGTAGGCAAAGTGGAGGAAGGGTAACCTAACCTTAGTGGTCCCATAGTGGGATATGTCTCGGGTAGGCATCTTGTGCGAGCCTAACCCAACCTAAGTCGCCGGAGGGGCCTAAGTCACCAGCCCTAACCTAGCCTAAGTCGGTTGCCCGCCCCCCTGCCGGGGCGGCCCTGGAGGGCTGCACCCCTTCAGGACCCGCCCCTGGCCTTGGGCGGCGCAAACCCAAGTCTGGACCTGCTCCGCGCTCCGCGGACCCGCGAGCACCGCCACCCCTCCTGGCCCCGCCCCTGCCGCGGCGCGGAGCCGCGAGTCGCCGCCACCCCTCCTGGTCCCGCCCCTGCCGCCGCGAGCCGCGACGCGCGTCGCGTCCCGCGGAGCCGGGGCGAAGCGCCACCTTTCCTGGTTCCGCACCGCGCGACGCGTCCCGCGGAGCGAGGCGCGAGGCGTCTGTGTCCGCGCGGTGCAAGAGCACAATGTGTAATGACGCAAGTGCACTGATGTACCTCGCTTTTTGTCGTACTGGTTCCGGTCCGCGACCCGCGAGGCAAAGCCGCGGTGTCCGCGGCACTCCGCGGCCCGCGGCGCGACGGGCCGGCCGGCTGGCCAGCCGGCAGCGCCAGCGCAGCGTCCCCCCATCCCCCCGCGTTCATGTTGTGACACGCTCGGCGTGAGAACGGTCCTGACCTGTCGAGCCGTGGGAAGCGAGGCGAAGCTGTGCTGCCGCCGCCCGGCTGCAGCCCAAGTCGCTTGCCATTGGAGGAAAATCGGTATTTTCAGCCAATCAGAGCGCTCGGGTTCCGAGCGCTCGGGCAGTTCCTAGAAATTTAGGTGTGCTGCGAGCGCGCGGCAGCAGCACACCTCGAAAGCATAAAACGAGGCGCACCCCGCCAGCCGCTCATTTCGTCTCCAGACTTCGTCGTGCATGCTGCGTCGTCCCGTTCCGTGTCGGAGGTGTCCCCACGTCCTGTGAAGATGGAAAACGTTGTTGTCATGAGGGATGCGAGTGACGACGAGGACGTCGACATTGAGAACGTTTCCGGAGACACGTTAATCATTGACCTGTCTGAGGACCTCTACCTGGTGAGTACAGTGAAAGTGCAAGTGTTTGTTTTATGTACCCGCCGTGCGAGCCGGCCGGCTCTCTGTGGGTCGCGCCTAACCTCGCCGGCGTCATGGTTTTTCCTCAAGTAACCAATTTATTGGTTTCCTTGCAGCTGAGTGTAGAGTCAGTGCCGTTTTTTATCGCGTTCGTTACTCTGAAACCGCGTGTTGTGATAGGTTATGTTGCCCAGTGCGGCGCATCCCGGCATGCGCCGTGTCAGCAAAATGTTGTTGAGTTCTGCATAGTCGGCACCAGGCCTGCGTGTCGACATGTGTAAGTCAGCTGTGGTTCATTGCCACGCTTGCTTTGCACGGTGTGATTATCTTGCTAAAGCACGTCTGCTTTTTCTTCTGTTCTCACTATCAATGTTTTGTCCGTCTGCGTCTGTCTTAGTGTTTCTACGTTCACCTGTTCTGGCATGTCTGCTTTTTTTTGCGTGAAAAAAAAAAGCTTCTGTTTTTTTGGATGCACGTTTCAAGGATTGCAGCTTTGAAATGTGCAGCCCAATCTCGCTAACAATATCTGCTGTTTCGCTGTAAACAGCCGGTAATGTTAGGCGCTTTTCCATGCGTATCTGTCTGTGTCTCATTGTATTTTCTAACGTGTTTACAGTCCAGCGAGGATGACGATGTCGGAGGCGACGAGGCGGGGGACGTGGCCCCTTGCGGCGGTGCACCCATCATGCACGTCGAGGCGGGGGATGTGGCCCCTTGGCCAGTCCCAGAGCAGCCCGCTGAGCAGCCCGACGTCGTGGAGGTCTATAATAATGAAGTGAGTCTCTCTCTCCTACCCTCCTGTTGCATGCCTTGCTGTTCGCGTCCCTTTCGATGTCGGCCTCGTGCTCGCCGTCGTGCTGGTGTCGTAGTCCCCTGTCGCGCCACGCTGCGCAGTCCATGCTCGCCGTCGTGCTGGTGTCGTAGTCCCCTGTCGCGCCACGCTGCGCAGTCCATGCCCGTCGTCGTGTTTTGTCGTTGTCTCTGTTGGAAAACTCATTCTGTTCTTCCCTTAATGGTTTCAGTCTGATGAAGATGATGTTGATGTGGCCCCGGCCGCCGCGCCCCCCGTGGCCCCGCCTGCCCCCGCCCCCGAGGCCCCCGTGGCCCCTCCTTCACCCCCCAGCAGCAGCAGCAGCAGCAGCAGCAGCAGCAGCAGCAGCAGCAGCAGCAGCAGCAGCAGCAACAACAGCAGCAGCGCCGCGGAGGAGGGCGAAATTGTGGAGGTGAGTTTTCTTTCATTCCGTTCTGCATGCTCTTTGTCTTAGCGCTGCCTCGCCGCGCCCCGCACGACGGGCCCACCGTCGCCCTGCTCGTCCATTGCTCTGTCTCTCTCGCACTAGCAGGTGATGTCCGTGTCGCGGCGCGCCGTCCGCCACTACCGCGTGCTGCTCCCCTTCATGGTGGCCCTTTCAGTGAACTCATCACTATGTTTTATCCTGTTCACAGCCCTTCGTCCCTGAGCCGTCACAAGATGCATCGGATGTCCCCGAATATTTAGGGAAGGACCCAACAAACCCCCTTGGTCTGGACATGGGCCCAGTCCAGTGTCCTGTTTCAATGCCCGACTTATCAAGGCCACCATGGCGTGAGCGCCTTGTAAGTTGTTTCTCTGCAAGTCCTTGTCATTTTTTTTTCTGTCTGTGTATTTATTTTTCTGTGTGTGTTGTTGCAGAACCCTGCACATCACCCTGTTTGGAGGGGTGCAGCGCGAAGGGGACGCGGCCGCCGCCCCTACCCAAACAGGGTTTGGGTAAACCCCGCTGTGGACGACTCACCATGGGTTCGCAAGTGGCAACCAAGGGGCCCCAAACCTCCTCCACCACCACCTCCGTCAGCGGGGGTGTGCTGACTTTTTTTCATGATTATACTGTGATTTTCCAACTGTGATTTTTGTGTGTATGTGTGTGTGTGTGTGTGATGTTTTTTTGTATGTATATGTTTTTTTCAAAATTTAATGGGGTTGTATGTTTCTGTGAGTGTTTGTGTGGGGATGTACGTCTGTGTGTGTGTGTGTGTGAGTGTGACTTATTTTTATGTAACTTTGTTGTATGAATGTTGGGGTTTAAATTTAAAGTGTATGTTTCTGTGTGTATTTGTGTGGTGATGTATGTCTGTGTGTGTGGGTGTTTTGTCTTCCTTTTTTCTGTGTATGTGTGTTGGGTTTTAAAAAATTTTGTTCATGTGTTTAAGGGGTTGTATTTTTTTATGTATGAGTGTGTATCGTGTGAATGTGTTATGATCAATCTGTGATTTTCTTTTTTTTTTGCCCACCAATCTTATTTAATCTATATTTTTTTTTATAATCATCTTTTTTTTAAACTTTTTTTTATTAAATTGACGGGCTGTGTTCTTATCTCTGTGTTCTTCCTTCTCCTTCTCTGTCAACTATCACTTTGCGTCCTATCACTCTGTAGTCGGATCTGACTCGGAGTTGGTTCTCGAGTTACATGAACTGAACTATTTCCCATCAATTCTCATCATTGATCTTTAGTGTATACTGAGACTATACTAAATCAAAGCCTCTCCTGCTTAAATGAAGTCAGAACTTTCAATACTTATCTGAAAAAGTTTCAATTCCTATAGAACACTACTTTCTCTTAAAACTCAAGTATTTTATCAAATTGTTTGGTCTTTATATCCTAAATTCATGCAAGCATGACTCACTCTTTGATTTAAGACTAGACCTGAGTGTCTAGGAGAATTCTATCAAAAGTTATTAAGATTTGAGAATATGCCTAGGCCTCGGAAACTATCATGAGCATCGACTGACTTAAACCAAACAAGTTCTTGTTATTTCTCATCAAAGATACTTATTGTACACTGAAACAATGCTAACACAAAGCTTCTCGTGCATGAATAGAGTCTGAACATTTTGAATTTAGCTGAAAAAGTTTGGAAATAGTGTAGTTAAGTGATAAAACTTAAAACATAAGATTTTAATGAAAATTCAGAATCAGTTTTGTCTGAAATCATATCAGAAGTACCCAGGCAAGGATTTAAAGCCATCAGATAGGAAGCTAGATCTCAATTTGGTCTCAAACAAAACTTGTACTAACTGCGGCAACTTATCAGACGGAGATCTTGTTAAGAAGGAAACCAGATGAAATGTTAGAATGGTGTATATTTTTCTATGAAACTTTGTCGAGAGAGTAGCTCTGAACTAAAACAAAGCTTCTCCTGCATGAATTAAGTGTGAAATTTTTTGAATTTAGTTGAAAAACTTTGAAATTAGGTTGTACACTAACTCGGCTAAAATGTTAACTTCTTTTTCAGAATGCTTTATCTCTCTATCTTAATTTCATGCTAAACTGACTCAGACTTACTCACACAACAGTTAATTTCACTCTGAGAACACACAAATAGAAAACAGACTAGACACAATATTCCTGTGAGCTCGTCGGATTGCTCGAGTCACTTGAAAGTCAATGCACTTCTTTAAGTTGAACACAATGAAGAA
Organism: Stenchaetothrips biformis; assembly: GCA_030522485.1. Lineage (NCBI taxonomy): Eukaryota > Metazoa > Arthropoda > Insecta > Thysanoptera > Thripidae > Stenchaetothrips > Stenchaetothrips biformis. The sequence continues at coordinate 1,131,625 of CM060088.1, read as the reverse complement.
ACAAAAACCACACACACTCACACAAACATAAGATATTTTGAATGTAGAATAAATAAAGCAATCATTCGATAATAGAAGTCACAAGAGATGATGTCAAAACATGAAGTGATGTTTATTGACATGTTCAGGGGGTTATGTTCTTCTATTTACAAACAATGAAACTTAGATGATCTTTGTCCATAATGGCATATCTATTTTCTCTCGCATCTAGAATGTCACTTCCTTCAATCTATCACTTAGTGGATTCCTCCATTGATGTCTTTTTTTAAAAATCTTTTATGTGTCTGCAGCTGTTAGCAGAAGGGTTGCGGGTGTTTGCACCCCGGCTCGACTAGATGGCAGCACAATGCAGAGCCCTCTCTCCAGGCAGGGGTGGGGTACACGAAGGGTTGCCTACGCTACCAGGCGCTCATTAGCAGAAATAGTCTGATTGTTTTTTTGTTTTGGGGCCTGACTAGCTCCCCGGTCTCCAGTGTCTCGTAGATTTTTATTGGTTTTAGTGATTATTTTATGAGTTTTTTTTTTATTTTTCATAATATGAGTTTTTTTTTTTAATGCTTTGCAAGCAGTGTTGTTCAGTCAATCTCATCCGGAGGATAGAAATCCATAATTTCTTTGGCATGCTTGCACAAGGCTGTCCAAGATGTGAGACCCAGATATGTTTGCATAATAGGGTGCGTCGTCCTGACACGACTTTCGAGTTCGGAGTTCTAAGACCCCTAGAAAGTTTCGTTTTTTTGTGCTGATTTCGGAACTGACCTCGGTTTTTCGATTAGAGGTCGTCTTCCTGCTCCTACCGGCCAAAACACGCCGAAAAACGGCAATATTTTCAAAAAAACTACTTAAAAAGTAATTTTTTTGTCCCATTTTTTTTCGAAGCGATCTCCAATCATTCTGACGGTTGTTTTAGGTACTATTGGGTTAAGACTCAACAAAAAAAAATAAGACAGCAAAGTGGAAGCTATTCAGCCGACATGCGGAGGCCTACAGAGCAAAAAAATCGTTAAAAAAATATAAAAAAATACTTTTAAGTGCCCTTGGAGGCCCCTACCGTCGGATTGTCGGCGACCGACGGGGTCAAAAAGTTGGGTCCTAGTTGTGGCAAGACCGCAAGATTGTCGAGGAAGACCCGAGACGCATATTGGCTGCCGCCGACGAGCGGGATTTTTTTTTTTGTGTTTAAGGAAAAAATCCCAAAATGCGCTTTTTGGGTTTTTTTCGTTTTTTTACCGGCCTAAAACGTCTGTTAGGTGTCTCTTATCGTAACATTCGCAAAAAAACAAAAATCATAAATTTTACCAACTCCTTCAAAAGTGTGAAACAGGTGCATGCTACCACTACACTAATAAAAAATAACGTTTTTTCTCTGCTATTAACCAGAGTTGTGCAGGTCTTAGCTCAGCAAGCTTTACGCTATGCCTACCCAGGACTCACCACGAGGAGGTGCCTGCACGTCGAGTCCCGCCCGCCCGCCCACCCGCGGGTGCTTCAGTCTTTCAGTCAGCTTTCAGAAAGTCCTTCTTGCTCCCGAACTTCGGCATGGCTTTCCTGGCCGATACCTTGGTCCTCACCAGGCCGTCTCTTCTTTGCTCTCCTACAGTTCTTTGCGCCACCTGCGTCACTTCGTGGACGTACCTCTCCACTGCCTGCGTGTGGCACGGCAGCGGCGGCACGTTCAGCGTACCGGCTTCAATGTTGGCTCGGAGCTCCTCGTCGGTCAGGCGGGCAAGCAGCGGCGGCGGGGTGACTACGGCCTTGCTCCAGTCCACCAGCTCCACGTAGTCCTCTGCTGCGAAGTTGACCTCCGGCACTGCAAAGCGGCGAACTTCTTGGCTTGTCGTCTTCCGTGCCTCCAGGATGCGGGCCAGCGCCAGCTCTCTCACCGCCGGACGCTGGTCCACCGCCATGGCGAGCAGCAGGTTTTCGGGGTGGGCAAAGTAAGCATTGATTTGCACTGACTCTTCCACGATCTCACGGAGCTTCTTCGGCAGGCACTTTGAGGCCTTCACGACCGTCACGAGGTGCAGCGGCCCTTGCACCACCAGCGGCTGGACTTTGACCCCAAACCAGCACGGCGCATACACTTTCAGCACGAACTTGGCCAGGTGGGCCAGCAGGGCGGGAGGCTTCGAGTGGGCTGCATAGAGGCGCAGGATGCGGTTGGCGGTGGTGAGCCAGCGAGCCTGATGCATGTGCCCCGGGTCCTTGGCGGCGAGCTTGGCGGGGAAGTTGCCGGTGATGATGGCTTGGCACGCCTCGTACAAGTAGCGCTGGTCAGTGCTCAGCACGTTGCAGTCAACGGCTGGCAGCGCGGCGTCGATGGCTTTAAATTTCTTGACGGGCAACTTCTCCGCGTCCTGGAGCTGACGCCCGATGGCCCCTGTCCAGCTGTCCGGGCCGCTGGAGGCGCCGTCCAGCTTGTTCATGAGGCGCCGCAGTGGAAGTTCATTGAAGTGCAGCATGCATATAATGCGCTGCAACGGCCGTCCCAGACGTCTTTCCAGGCAGGCGAGGACTCCCTCCGACGGCCCGGTGTTATAGCTGGTACCGTCGCAGCCCGCCGCGTCGATCTCCTCCGTCGAGATCCCCCTCTTGGTCAAGCCGCTCAGGATGGCGTCCGCCTCGTCTGCAGCAAGGGTCCCCTCCGCCGTCACGTGCCCGATGAATTTGGACCCCGGCTCGGTCAGTAGAACAATGTGATTCTCCTTCTTCAGCACATGGCGGGTCTTCTTGACGCCGGGGATGTCTTCTTGGACTAAAGTATCGTTTTTCCGCCCGTCAAAATACAGAGAGACCGGCCGGGCACAGCTGGCAACACCTGCAGCATTTTCTTCATCCATGACCTTTGCAGTTTGCCGCCGTATCTTCGCCGGGTCCACCACTAGCTTCTTGTCTGTTGTCGTGACGAGGCCCGTGTCCACGGCGAACGCACTCACAATGGCTGCGGCAGCTCGGCTGGAGACGTTGAAGCGTGCTGCAGCGGCGGCCGCGTTGGGCAGCGGCGTAGTGTTGCGGGTGCTGCTGCTTGCTTCAGAGCGTGTGCTTCTTGATGTTGAAGGCAGCGCGAAGTCCTCCGCGTCACTCCGCCGCCGCGCCTTGACGGGGCTTGGGGACGCCGATGACGGGGGCCCGCTGCTGGGGCGGCGTTTCCGCAGCAACCGCGAAAACGGCGGGGTTGAAGGAGCGCCGGAGCCGGCGGCTGGAACGGATCTTGCGGCAGCTGCACGCAAGTCGGCGATCGTCATGCGGCGCACCGTCCTCTGGTCCTCAAGAAATGCCCGCGAGTGTCCCGGAATAGCAGCGTCACAGCTGCACGAATCCGGCGGGCACTTGCAGGCGCAAAGGTCAAAGAGACCGGAGGACTTGACCGTGAAGTCTTCTTTTCTCTTGGCGTAGGCTTCGGACCTCTTCGCCTTGGGGTAGTTGGCGAGCGCCGTCATTTCTCGCAGGTTCGCGTGGAACAGCTGCTCGAAGCGCGCCTTGCTGACGACGGGGAGTCCAGCTTCCGTCCACACCGCCGTCGTCGACTCCACAAGTCGATCCAAAATAGGCCTCCTTGGCGGGTCCTTCTTGCCACCGTCGCTTCTGATCTCTTCCTTGATGTACATGTAGGCCGAGAGAACATCGCCAACAGAAGGCAGGCAAGTGTCACTTAGTGCCGTCACAGGGGTGTCAAGCACCGGGGTAAGACCCCAACTTCTCCTAGTCTTCCTAGACATCTCAACAGCGAAAAAATAATAGCGAAAACACTAACGGCACGGCTACGATCGGTAGCAGTACTGAAGGCTAGACGCAACAATGCTGCTGCGTCGAGCGAGCGAGCGAGCCGCTGCCCCCCCCCCCTCTCCCAGCCACCGAGGCAGGCGGCTACCCCCACCCCACCAGCCGCCAGCGGCGTCCGCCGGCCGACGGACCAAGCACCGCTCGCCGAGCCGAGCTGCCTCGAGCGGTGCGGCTGGCGGGCGCTAGAGAGGGTTGGAACGAGGTTTTAGACTGGGACAGACTGCTGGCACCTGTTTCACACTTTTGAAGGAGTTGGTAAAATTTATGATTTTTGTTTTTTTGCGAATGTTACGATAAGAGACACCTAACAGACGTTTTAGGCCGGTAAAAAAACGAAAAAAACCCAAAAAGCGCATTTTGGGATTTTTTCCTTAAACACAAAAAAAAAATCCCGCTCGTCGGCGGCAGCCAATATGCGTCTCGGGTCTCCCTCGACAATCTTGCGGTCTTGCCACAACTAGGACCCAACTTTTTGACCCCGTCGGTCGCCGACAATCCGACGGTAGGGGCCTCCAAGGGCACTTAAAAGTATTTTTTTATATTTTTTTAACGATTTTTTTGCTCTGTAGGCCTCCGCATGTCGGCTGAATAGCTTCCACTTTGCTGTCTTATTTTTTTTTTGTTGAGTCTTAACCCAATAGTACCTAAAACAACCGTCAGAATGATTGGAGATCGCTTCGAAAAAAAATGGGACAAAAAAATTACTTTTTAAGTAGTTTTTTTGAAAATATTGCCGTTTTTCGGCGTGTTTTGGCCGGTAGGAGCAGGAAGACGACCTCTAATCGAAAAACCGAGGTCAGTTCCGAAATCAGCACAAAAAAACGAAACTTTCTAGGGGTCTTAGAACTCCGAACTCGAAAGTCGTGTCAGGACGACGCACCCTATTGCATAAATTGGGGTACGCCGTCCACTTCATAGAAATTATCATAACGCTCTATCATAATGAACGGCTTGTCTCTCAGCTGTATGAAATGAACGACATGTGATATCATTCTTTCAGTTGTCCCCAAGTGCTCTGTGGTTTCTCCGGAGAGATGGGCTTTTATTTTTGGACAAAGCCATTTTCTGTCAGAATTAAATTCACTCACTTCCCAAATGTTGAATTCATCCAGGAGTTTACCTCTTTTCAATATCTGTACTCTGTCATACTTGTAAGAACAATCGTATGGGTTACGCAAGGCAAGCAACTCCTTGCAAGTCCCCTCATTTAGAGTAATGAGCAGTGACTCCATCGCGCTCCGATGCTTTCGTCTGAATGATCGGTGGGGATGCAGCGCTCGCCTTTTATTCTATTTGTCCCTCACCCTCGCGCCCCCTATCGGTTGTTTCCGCATTTAAGTACCGCGCCGGGGGAATGCCGTTAACCGCGTTTGAATCATCGCGAGACGTCGGGAATGCCGCACCGGTATCGCGCCGGGGGCCGTCCGGGAATGCGCCTCGCCGGGGGCCGTCCGGGAACGAACCGCGCCGGGAAATGCCAGAAATGCCTAGAAAATTTCTAGTGTTTTCTAGAAATGCCAAGAAAAATCTTTAAGTTTTTAGAAAATGCCCAGAAAATTTTTAGTGTTTTCCGGAAATGCCAGAAAAATTTCTAGTGTTTTTCAGAAACGCGCAAAAAATTCTCGGTGTTTTCCAGAAATTTTTTTCTGTACCGCAAAATAATTTTCTGTACCAAAATTTTTTTTATGTACCAACACGTGCATTTCTTATGGACCAAAATTTTTTTTTCGTACCAACAGTTTTTTTATGTACCAAAAATTTTTTTATGTACAAAAGTATTTTTTTCTTGCACGGAAAATTTTTCTTGTACAATTTTTTTTTATCGAGCTCGTTATTTTTTTCTTGTTCATGATGTTTGCACTTTTGTTTTGTGTTGTAACACACAATTCTTTTTGTTTCCAAACATGCGTTTGTACATGGCGTGTACAACTCTGTCGTTTTTTTCAGTGTCTGAACAAAATAACTTTTTGACAAAAGTATGCAGAGAAATACCATGGGCGCGGTGAATCAAATACATGAGGCAGTACTCGCCACACACTTCTGAATCAATAGATTGTAAACTTGTATGGTTGTAAGTCCACTTTTTACAAAGTCGGTCAAGAAACTTTCGGTGATTTGGGACAATAGGCGGCATGCCATAGGAGTCCCAGAATTCACCCTCGCCGTGCTTCCCGATGTAGAAAGCAACCCAGTGCTGGCCTGGTTTTGTGATAGGGTCCGTGTTGGCAATCAGTAAGGCGGGGCGTTTGTGTAGGCGATGTGGTAGTGTGTCCGAGGCAAACACGCCTTCGAACATAGGCGCCACATGTTTATCTTTTCTCATGAGCGAATCTAGGGAAAGCCCATCCATCTTTTTTTTTTATTTACTTTTTTTAAAGTTTTATTTTCTATAATTCTTTAGACGTTGTAATCGACAACCACGTTTCGATGTTTATCGATCTCAATCAGATTTTGGAATTCCGCATATACAATGCAATTTATAGGTTGAGCAAGGGCTGTTGCAAACTTCAACTCTAGACGAAGAGTGCCTTGCTTCTGGAGATTCCAGTGAGGTTCGCTGGCCGACATGTCAGGGGACAGATCGAAACAGAACAGAGTGTTTCCTCCAGGGTAATCGGAGTAACTGATATTGTTACCTTCATCTTTCCAATGTATTCCTGTTCCACAGAAAAGGGTGTTGTAGCATTCCATGTACAATCCATTAGCAAAGTCTGGGGTGAGGGGCTGTGATGGGACAGGGTGGCCGTCAACCATGAGACTCAAGTAATTCAAATTAAAATGTTGGAAATTGAAACCGTTCCGGGCATAATCGCCATTAAAGGCGCGATTATCAACAAAACCAATAATAATTCTTTGAGGGAGTTGGTTCATGAACAGGTTGTCCAAATTTTTGTCTCGCAGCCCTTGTGTTATCGTGACTGTTTTAATGTCAACTCGATTCACTGGATATTTTGCAGGAGACTTTTCAAGCGCCTGTGCGTGGCCGAGCAGCACAGTGGGCGAAACCACTACTTTACGGACATAGAGAGTCGCATCCAAAAGTTTGATGCGCTCTGTACCAGCAGTGGACATGAGGGTGAACGCGTCGCGGTTTCTCGTGAGCTTGATTCTGAGCTCCACGTTATTCAGAAGAAAATGATCCTGATTGAAGAAATCAATGTGAAGGGGACCCATCATTTCAAATTGTCGACTGTTTGATGTGCGTGATCGTCGCCATGCCAGTCCAAGGTTTTGAGCGCTTTCGACAGAATCGAAATGGTTAGGGGTGTCCTCGTACCACATGCGCTGTGTCATGTGGGACTTTTTAGCCGCGGCGTCATAATTCATGAGGGATTCTATGTAAGCTCTGTAGGCATAGGTCATGCTTGAATGACTAATGACTTTTTGATTGAGACTCACATCCACTTGACTCCACAGAGCGTGGAGGGGGTAATTAATAGGGGCTGCATCATTTGGATCGTTTTCTACAATGTCTGTACCATCAGCCTTAACAATTTTGGCTTTGACGTACAGCAGAGTGTGGGCGGGGTCTATGTACTCGTGACCCACGCCAGGTATGGAAAATTCGACTGTGTTTGACGCATCCAATGTGGTCAAGGGTTTGTAAGGAACCCAGTGAGTCGATTCAAGTGCGGTCTGAGTGGGTGGAATGATCCACAGATCCAATTCAGAACGGAGACACTCCGAAGAAGCAGCATGCATGAATGCCATTTTTTTTTTTTTCCTAAGTAAAGTAATCGGGGTTAGAGACCGTCTTTCTCTTTCGAGAGTTCGGAACGTTATGAGCTTTAGGGGCTTTCTTCCGCCTTTTTATAGCACCGGACCCAGCCATCGAGTCGGCTTTTCGCTTGGCCTGGTTGGCCAGGTTGCCCGCAGCCTCCCCCGTGCGTTTGTTTAGACTACCGCGGAAATTCTGCCCGTTCGCGACATCGGCCAGCACAGCACTACCCGCCCGGGCCGCCTCCTTCCCCACGGCAGACGCGCCGCTGCGGAGAATAGGGAGAATCGTCCGGAAGAGCCCGCCGAGCCAGGAACCAATGCCGTGCCCCTTCTCATAAGAACTACCCGCGTAGAATTGTCCGAAACCGCCGCCGGCCTGAGTGACGTAATGATGAGTGATTTGGTTTTGCGGAGCCATTTTTTTTTTCTAAGACACTTGTCGGAAATGAACTAGCAAGGTCAATGTCCCGTGTGAAAATGGGAGATAACGCCCCGCGTGGTCCCTTATATCTATCTGGAGGGTGTCAAACGACCGCGTGTTTAAGTCAAAGTAAATGGGGTGCTCGCAGTGGAAAATGGTCATACTGCCAAACCGCGCATTTATATCGACAGGTACTGTGCGAAGTATAGGGGCCCGGGTGTGTCCGATAATCTGGTCTGCCAGAATGTCCAGGTAAATAAAGAGTTGTGGTGGAATGCCCAAACTCATTTCGACGGGCTTGACGCCACTTATTTTTTCGTTTGCAGGGTAGGGGCCATGATGGTCGAGACCAAGTTGAAGAGCAAGACGAGGAGAGAAGTGGACTTTCATATCGGCTCTGTCGGGCTGAAATGGCCGAAACTCGACTCGATGGTCGTTTGTTTCAGACAGTGGGGGGTCACCTTGAATGTCGTTGTTCAAGACAGACACGGCAACACTCACTGCTTCCAGAAATTCAACCTTAGTGGGGAAGCATCCCGGTTTGACAAAAACCGTGTCCACAGAGTCTGGCGCCAGTAAAGTGATTTCATTTTCACCCTCAATCACCTGGGCAATCGTGTTGGGGTAATGAAGCTCAATGAGAGCCGCCTGCCATTGGCCATGCAACTCCATTCGTTTTGATAACTCTATTTTAAAATGGGATGTTTTATTGTCCGGATAGACCTGAGGACTAGCATTGCTAGGGAGAAAAGCATAGAAATCCATTACACAAGATCAGAATCTACTATCCAGGAACGACTCTTTTTCGGATAACCTCTCCAGTGCACCAAGTGCTTTCGACTATTCTTTTGGCCTTTTGATCGCACTATATATGCGATTTTGAACACCTCGGGCTTCGTGACCTTCTGAAGCTCCATTTCATAAAATGTCCCCTCAATCGGATCCTGATCGAGATCCTCCAAGCGGTACACCGGCAGCGCATGAGGAATGACCTGAATGACCTTAAAAATTTCGTCTGACCAGTTCCAGGTATATCCCTTCTCGAACCTTTTTTTCTCCCTACTGATTCGGACATAGTCACCAACTTTAAACTTGTTATTTTTATTTGTGAGCTTAAGTTTATGGTACAGGTTATTATATACCTCCAGAACCTTGTCTTCTGTCACATCCACAGGCCTCATTTTAATGGACCTGTGATAAGTGTGATTGTAAGCATCCACTATTTTTTCCAGTGCACCATCTATGTAACAATAATTTCCAGTTGCAGTAAAGTATCTGAACAGTTTTGTTTTTATTGTTTTTTGCCAACGCTCTACGACTGAACATTTTATATCGGGGTTATTTGTAGCGACATATTTAATGTTGTGTTTTTTCAGAAACTGCTGAACAAGCTTGTTTTTGTATTCCGTTCCTCTGTCCGAAAACAGACGGACAGGGCGTCTCGTTGTTTGTTGGAACAATGTTTCAAACCCATTAACAATGGAGGGTGCCGACTTGTTTTTGAGCGGAATGGCCCATCCAAATTTTGAAAAGACATCAATGACACATAAAACAAAGGTGTGATTGTGATTATCTTCCTTTAGTGACGTAAAATCTGTCAAATCAGTTTGCCAGGACTCGTCAATGTTGTCAGCGTAGGTTACATTACGAGGAAAATTGCGTCTCGCGGGTTTGTGCAAAGTATAAGCATCTTCCCCTTGCAAATAATGATCGACTTGTTCTTTCTTTTTGCCTGAGGCATGCCAAAGTTTCCAGGTCGAACTATACGAGGCAGGGTGCTCGGGATCGTGGAAAATATCACCAAGTTTTCCAGACATGTTTTGTAGGAACAGCAATTTTCTTTTTTATTTCTTTTTTAATTTTTTTCATAGGTGGTTCGGTCACATCAAGACTGCCACCACTCTGTTTGGATTGAAGAATAGCTGTTCTTCGTTTTTCATTACCAATCAGGTCCAGAGGGAGATTTAATTGCGCTAGTGTCTGAATGAACTGATGGACACCTTGCGGCTCGAAATTCTTTCGATAACGAGTAAGATCAGAAATCAAATCAATAATATTCGAATGCGGAATTGCCCTTCCTTTCAGAGAGACGATGCCTTGAGCGTCCCACGTGATAGGTAAACCACTCACTGCTAAATAATCATGAATTTTAAGAGCTTGGTCTTTATATGTCTTTGGAAGGACTGTGGCTAACTGCTGTCTTACAGCTGAGGTAGGGTTAGGATTCTCTTTTTCTTCTTTTTCATCGAGTATGCTAGTTATCTCGAGAGAGATGGGTTTGCTCGATTCCTTAGAAAAGTGGAGGAAACGTTGAAGCGCCTCGTTGTATTTTTTCCATTTTTCAGAGTCATCTGCATACTGTTTTCGCAAAATGTAATTCAGTTCCGTGTCTAGTTTACTCATTTGAGTATGAGTGGCAGAGGGACTGGGGTCATTCATTCTCGCCACGCTGTCATGTGGAACGAGTATCATTTTTTTGACGTGATTCATTTGAAAAGGCTAGGGAGCACAGAGGCTACAATGGATAGTAACAACGGTAGGAAAGCTCCTCCTTTCTGAACAAGATGTTCTTTTTTCGTTTTCCAACCCTCACCCTTTTGTACGAGACGTCGGAAGTCAGTTCGGTAGCGCTTTAGTTTGGACTTTTGTGCTGGACTGAGGGGAATGTTCCCTGAAAGGAGATTGTCAATGATCTCACAAATAGCAAAAATAATCGCTTTATCTGATTCACGGAGAATCGCTTTACGGAGGTTAGGTTTAGCTGACTGAAGGACTTGCAAGACAGCACGTTGTGTCTGCACACTAGGAGCCATCATTTAGCAATGACTATTGCATACCCACAAGGTCCCTTTTATACTTTGCTTTAGGGATGTAAATGACACAGGACTCATCAGGAAATATTTTGGTACGAATTCTCAGGTGATCCAGTTGATTGGGTTTGAAATCAAAAAGAATGTATGTGTGCCCAGCCTGTGTGGCGTCGTGATACGCCTCAAGAAGGGCTTTCCAGTGTGTGGGATCGACTTGCAGGCAAAATGTTCTAATTTGGGCCAAGTCCCTCGATGTTTTAAACAAGACAATATAGTGAGAGTTTAAACTAATTTGTCGAAGTCCATCAGGGAAAAGGGACTGACTGAGGAAGAAAATGGACAAGTCTCTATGATGCGAACCTTTTATGAAAAATTTAAGGAGTTCTTTGCCATGAGATTTAATTTCATCCATAAAGTCATCAATGATCACTAATTTTGGGCCCTCTCCTGTTGGGTGATCACTCATTAATGGCAGTTCTTCTCGAAAATCAACAACACCTTTGAGCTCCTCGTACAGAGGCTGCCATTCAGAATAATAAAATATAATTTTTTCAAATGTAACACTGAACATGTCAGCTCTGTTTTCTATCAGTTTTTTCATGAAAAACGTCTTGCCAGCTCCTGTACCACCCACAATCAAGGCAGTGCAGGGATGATGGTACTTCAGATCCATTTGAGCACTCATTGCGTTATGAATTGGTAATCCAAAAAACAAAGGTTTTTATAGGTTATGGGGCCTGACCAGGATCTCCCCTGCACCCGGTGTCTCGAAGATCATGCTGTTTTAGGACATGCTGGTCCAGCAGACTGACCACCAGTGAACCAGGAAAAATCAGATTAATCTTTATTTGCTTTTAGCGATTATTTTATTAGTTTTTATTTGATTTTCTGTATTATTCACTGCGGTATAAATGCTGTTTAAGGACATGCTGGTCCGACCGGTCTGCCAGCGGTTCTTAAGGTGGCGTCTTATTGATTTGCCCAATGGTACAAAAGCCACAGCCCTGTGCGTTTGGCATTTTTTGCTGCACAGGTAAGTTTAGGGTTCAACACGTGAGTCTCCGAATTACATGGAGCCCACAGCTGAGGCAGTTTTTTAAGTGGGGGGCAGCCTAGAGTTTCTGAGTTGTAGACGGTAAGGTGGGGAAGAAGCCCCTGTAACAACTTTCTTTTTTGACCGCCCTTGACGTAGAGGACATTCAAATGTGACGTCATCTCCCACATCGTGTCTTCGAGAGATTCATAGGGACAAAGTCCCGATTCCCATGTCAGTCCATGAATATTGTACACCACATAATTGTTGTGATTTTGTACTTCTACGGGGAGAGAGGACAGTGGACAGGGTGGTGCAAATGTGACCACCTTATACTCGTCAGTTTGCATGTTTGTCCCGAACAGAGCAAATTCTTTGATAATGAATTGTCTGTCAGAGCCCATGAGCATCTGAATATCGCAGGAAGCGTAAGCCATGTTGACTGGTCAACGAGTGACAAACAACTATGCTTCCCGGGGGGGTGAGTGCGCTCTATTTATGTTTCTGTGGGTGCGACACAAGCGCTGCCTTGTGGTAAGTGGAGGAACTAGGTAGGGCCGGCTTGCAGACTCCCTTGCGCCTTAACCTCAAAATTTATGAATCACCTAGTATGTCCATAGCCTCGAGGACATCCTGGTCCTCCTCGTCCTCGTCACCCCATGCGTTGTAGCCGTGGGGGACGGTCCTGCACACGTTTACTCTCCTTCTCTTCGTGTTTTTGGCCTGCCAAAGTTTGCTTGTGGCCATGGTGACTATCTTCCAGCCTGGAAGTCGTGCTATTTTGTGAGGAATGGGAATAGTTCTTTTTTGTTCCTCACCCATGACCATAGCCTTAAGGTTTTCAAATGTAAGGAGTTCATCACATGACCTATTGATGCTAATGCCTCTGACCTTAATGCACACCTTAACCTTACTAAGGTCACCACCCACGGCAACGCGATAGGCATAGTTCTTCGGCCCCCCAGCCACGAACTCTGTGATAAATGACCCTGGGCCATAGTCCTCCTCAATCTGGTCACTGAGGTCCCCCAGATGAGTGCCAATAGGCAAGTCTGCTTCACCTAACCTAGAAATGTAGGCCACACTATCCGTATCATGGTAAAGGGCCCTTTGACCCACAAGGTCCAGGTACTTGTACAACTGAAGCCGACCGAGACAAGTGGTCCAAGCGGCATGAAGCAGGGACGAGGTTGGCAAAGACACCTCGCTATCTTCCACAGGTTTAAACGAAACCTGCAGGCACACTTCACTAAGAGGGACCAGGCCATTGACCACTTTCGTGGGGTCAGATACAATTTTCATAAGGTCGGCATAATCATATACTAATTGAGTGGAAGGGCGCAGAGTTTTTTCGCCAAATTTTCCCCAGAAACTATTTAAAATGAGTTTGGACAAGGTCCTTAGAGCAGGATTTTTGGCCACTTTACTGGGGTCAATGATGATCCCATCATATTTTTTCACATCGGCCATATATTTTTCTTTTTCCTGCTCAGACTCACAGTGCGATGGCCAACCACTTGCTTGAATCTTCAATGCCATGAAGCGCCTCACATAGGCAGACAGGAGGCCATCTTCCCCGGTCTCAGGGTTGTACTGCATAGTACCAGGGTACTGCCAAAGTTCATGTACGGCAACGATAACGTACCCTTTCTCCCTGACAGCCAGCAGGAGCTCTGGCGCACACCATTCCCCCGTGAGATGCCTATCGGCAGGATTGTCATGTCGGCACAACTCGGGGTTCTCCGTCTCCACACAGGTCCTACAGAGAGGGAACATAAGCTTGCCATTGGCCTTGTAAGGCAAAACTGGAAGGAACAAGTCCCGTGGAGGTAATACCGTACACTTAACTAGACCATTCCAAGTATCAATAGGAGGCATATCAGGGTCTCCTTCCAGGAAGATTTCTGCATGACCAACAGGGTAGCACCCCCTCAGATTGGCATTCGGATACTCGCTGACCACGTCCGCCATCTTGATTTTTTCCCCTTTTGTCAAATCAGCTTTGTGATACCATCTGAGAGCGCTGGTTCTACCCCCACAAAGAGCCCCACGAAGATTAAGGGGTGAGGAACGTAAAGTGGGGTGAGCCTCAAAGTAGGCTTTCACGTCAGGATCCTCCTTGATCTCCCTGTCAAACTGACACTCCCATTTCTCAATGACAGTATAACCCGCTTTGCGGAAGAGAGATGTAATTTTTTTGGTCTTTTCATACCTGTTTTCACTGGAATCACCATTGGCAGGAAAATGGAGTGGGCAATTGTGCCAGTAATCTCCATGAAACTGGAAGATACGCTTCTCAACACTCCCATCAGGTTTTACAATCTCCACAAAACCATCCACAGCCCTACCAAGCACCCTAACCTCTCGATCCGTGTATATGGTCCTGATTTTTTGACCAAGCTTGTACTGTTCATAGTCCAGCCATTGGAGTGCCTTATGACTCTGCTTTCCCCTGCCATGATATCCTCCTGGAGGCACGATGCCTATCTTCTTTTCAGGCAGGAAGTTAAGGCGGTAGGCCGCCATACAAGCTGAAGATAATGTAATGCAACAGAACATCGGATCGAATCCGGCCGATTGGGCAAAAAGGCGTCTGAAGGCTTGGCAGGCCTGCCTCAGAATAGTAACATCACTAACACAGTATTCAAGGAATTCTTTTCTGAAGTTGAATACAACATTGGATGACACCTGCTCATCATACCATTGATTGAATTCCTCAAACGCCTTGGCCTTCATGGTAGATACACAGTAGAGGTCTCGGTCCAGCAAAGGACCCTCGTACCGATAGTACTGGGGAGTGTTGGCCAGATAAGGCCAATAGCCTTTCTTAAGCTCTTTAAGGTCAAATGATTTGGGCATAGCAGCTAGGGGCATGGGCAAAAACATAAGGGAGTCAATGAACTTCCAGTTACCAAGGGTCATACTCAATATTTTGGCTCCTTGGAGCACCAACTCAGGCTTCAACTTCCGAGCAATCATTTCCTGGAGAACAAACACCCCGTCAAATGACTTGGCATTGTGAGCTACCAAGAGCAATTCAGTTTTGTCAGGGAAGCTCTGCAAGTAGTCAATAAACTGTCCCATGACACTAAGGTTAGGGTCGTCCATATTGTGGAAGACATGCTGCCTGGTCTTACAAACACTGCAGAAATAATCATTCTGGGGGATTTCTTGGCACTGGTCACAAACGGCCTGGCACACTAGAAGATTTGGTTTGTGCTCGAAAGTTCCAGGTTGACCATCGACCTCATCATGTTGGGTCGTCTCTAAATCGTAGTAAATAGACACATAATTCCATTTCTCTTTTTTTTCACGAGGTGACCATTTGGTCATGTAACACAGATGATTTTCTTTTACATTTAATTTGCAATATATGCACCAAACAAATCCACAAACATGTGCTCGCCCACGTGTTGTTGAGTAGCTAGTATTACATCCCAGACAGAACCTGAACGTTTCACACTTTGTCTTGTCTGTGTTTTGCAACTTTAATGTCCTGTGATTGTCAAAACACTCGTCCCCAGCAAATTGGTGATTACAGAAGTCACATCTTTTAAGGGGGCCATCATGAGGCTGACAACCCAAGCACCGCCAGCAGCAACCCTCACACTTGTGGACACCCTTATTGTCGTAAAAAACAACACACTTTTCACAGAGGTAATTATATTCAAAGGCCTGGCGAGGAGTTAGAATGGCGGAGAAGTGGGCCTTATGCAGGAGGAGGTAAATATTCTTTCGTCCTGCCACATATTCTCCTTTAAAAACACATTCTCGGCCTTTTTTATCGGTGAAGACGCACAGTCTATAGTTTGGGAGGATGTCCTGCATTTTCCTAACCTCATCAAGGCCGCAAGGCTGGTTAGGGTCGATTCCGGCCAGTTCACATATCTTTTTGGCCTCCTTTTCCTGTATCACTGAGTTAGGTTTTTTTATACGGTAAAATGCACTGTCCTGAATACTACCCTTAGCTTTAGCCACGACAATGGATCTAGCAAGACACATGTTATCATTTTGATTGGAGGGAGAAAATATGGATGATAACCTAACTTTTCTTTCCAACCACTGGTCCATTGACTCGTTTGGAACTCTAACTGGTTGTCTCCCTCCGGCCTCCGGGGTAGGGATGTGAACATAGCACATCCTCAGCTGACCACCAATCATGAAAGCTTGATTAGAGTTAAGCACCCTAGTCAGCTTGTCCAACATAACCTGACCATTCAATTGATCTGTCCTCCGAATGCTGAACCATAGGGGGTTCTCGGCGTTGTCACCATTTTGAAGTTCCAGGATGACCTTGTCATCATCTTTTGCCCCAACGGCCTCCCTTTGTCGAGTGAGCATGGAATCAAACAGTGCAACCATAACCTCTTCAGAGGGAAGAGTATCGCCGAGACCCTTAACAAGGGACACCTCCTCGCGAAACACAGTCCGGAAACGCTTCAGCTCCCGCTGCCTGGACTGCAGGACGACAACTTCCGGCTGGACTGACTGTTCAGGTTCCGGTACCGGTGACCGTGCTCTTTTTTTTCCTGAACGCGCCGGAGAAACAGCAGGTGGCGGGGAAGGACCGCGAACTGCACCGCCGGCCATGGCAAGTGCCATGTCACGAGTGACCTCAGCTTGAGAGTCGAACCCGTCCTGTTCGCGGGCATAAGCATCATACCCCACCTCAAGGAAGGGAATGACCCTAGGGTCACGTCGCTCTTCCACAGAAGCCTCTAACATAGACAGCAAAAACTGAGTGTAGGCCTCGGCCAACAACTCATCATCGTAGAAACACCCACCCTCCCACTCCTCAAGAATGTCCATTAGAGTCATGGTGACTCGGATCTTTTTTTCAGAGTCTTAAGAAAGACTGTAAGCTTAGACAGAAGTGACTTGCGCCGACGACTGAATGACTGTGCCGCTCCTTGCTGAAGCGCTCCGATTTATACAGTGCGAGTAGTTCCATTTTCCGCCACATAGGTGGCGGCGCACGGCGCTGGCGCTGCGCATGCGCAGTACCGTTTTGACTAGTACTCGTTCCGGCCGATAGGGCGCTCTGCTGTTGCGGCGCTAGTGATGCAGTTGGCGATAGGTGTTCACTCACCGGTCAGTCAGCGGCGCGCTTCGCGGCGGCGACTCGCAGGGGCGCGCCGCGCCAGGGGCGGAACCAGGAGGGGTGGCGGTGCTCGCGGGTCCGCGGAGCGCGGAGCAGGTCCAGACTTGGGTTTGCGCCGCCCAAGGCCAGGGGCGGGTCCTGAAGGGGTGCAGCCCTCCAGGGCCGCCCCGGCAGGGGGGCGGGCAACCGACTTAGGCTAGGTTAGGGCTGGTGACTTAGGCCCCTCCGGCGACTTAGGTTGGGTTAGGCTCGCACAAGATGCCTACCCGAGACATATCCCACTATGGGACCACTAAGGTTAGGTTACCCCCCTCCACTTTGCCTACCCGAGACATATCCCATTCAACATGGCTGCCCGTCAGATATCCCATTCAACATGGCTGCCCGTCAGATATCCCCATCCTTACTACTCACCGATGAAGGTTGATATATCCCCAAGGTAAAAGGAGGGCCAGTCTCGCTAATGTCTGACCTTTACTCGGTCATACATACGTGTATGACCTTTTTTCGGTCATACATTCGTGTATGACCTTTCTTCGGTCATACATTTGTGTATGACCTTTTTATCGGTCATACTTTTTGTATTGCCAAATATTGGTCCGATGTCTCACCTTTTGAATTACAGTGTAATTGTCTGCTCATAGCGGTTGTCGCCAGAATCTTTATTTGGTGGATAGTGAAGGGGGCACTGATGCCAAAAGTCCCCGTGGAATTGATAAATTCTGTGCTCCACACTTCCATCATCCTTGACCACCTCGACATACCCGTCAACACGGCGTCCCATAACAGAAACTTCCCTATCTGTGTAAATGGTTCTTATTTTTTTTTCCTAGTCTGTGGGACTCGTAGTCCAGCCATTGAAGGGCTACGTGGGACTGCTTACCCCTACCGTGATACCCTCCTGGTGGGACGATGCCTATTGTGTTGGGAGAAAGGAAATTAAGACGAAAGGCCCCCATACACGCGCTTGATAAAGAGATGCAAGAAAACATCGGGTCAAAGCCCGCGGACTGGGCAAAAAGCTTTCGGAAAGCTTGACAGGCTTGCCTCAGGATGGTCACATCAGATACACAGTACTCGATCAATTCCCTCCTGAAGTTGAAGACATAATTTTTAGCCAATTGAATTCAGCGATCGCCTTGGACTTCATTGTGGAAACACAGTAGTATTCACGGTCTGGGAGGGGGCCTTCATAGTCCGGTTCATGGAACAAGTAAGGAAAATAGCCTTTCTTAAGCTCAGTAAGACCAAAAGACTTCGGCATGGCTGAGAGAGGCATGGGCATGAACATCAGAGAATCGATAAATTTCCAAGTATTGAGTTTCATACAGATGATTTTGGCCCCTTGGAGGATCAGATCTGGCTTCAGGTTACGTTTTATCATCTCTTGGAGGACGAAAATAGCATCAAATGACTTAGCATTATGAGCAATGATCAGTAATTCCGATTTGGCGGGGAAAGATTGTAGGTAATCTAAGAATTGGGACATGACATTAAGGTTAGGGTTGTCCAAGCTATGAAAAATTTGCTGCCGTGTCTTGCATACCGTACAGAAATAATTGTTATCAGGGATGTCACTACACTTGTCACAGATTGTGTGTGACACGAGGAGAGTAGGGATGTGCTCAAAAGTCCCCGGTTTGCCTTCTATTTCCGTGTCCTGACGGGTCTCCAAATCATATACAATTGTGTGATAAGACCACTTCTCCTTTTTCTCTCGTGGTGCCCATGGTTGTATGTGGCAAAGGAGGTTTTCCTGCACATACTGTTTGCAGTACATGCAGTGGACAAAACCACACACATGTCGATGACCTCCTCGAGTAGAGTAACTCTTTTCACATCCTACACAGAAGTGGAATGACTGACACTTCGTGTAGGATGTGCCTGGGAGGTTGACTGCGTTGTGAGTCGTGAAGCACTCGTCGCCAGCGAACTGGTGTCCGCAGAATGCACAACGGCATAGGGGGTCAGTGTGTGGTGTAGAGCCAAAGCAGCGCCAACAAGAGCCTTCACAGCGGTGATCACCCTTGTTGTGGTAGAAGACAACACAGTTTTCACACTGGTAATCATATTCAAAGGATCGACAGGGGTAGAGAATAGCGGAAAAATGGGCTTTGTGCAGTAAGAGGTATATATTTTTACGCCCTGCAGTCTATTCTCCCTTAAAAATACACTCTTTCCCTTTTTTGTCTGTGTAGACACATAATCTATAATTAGCCAGAGCGTCTTGCAATTTGCGGACTTCATCCAGGCCACAGGGTTCGTCTTGGTGGATACCCGCCATTTCGCACAATTTGAGTGCCTCTTTGTGTTGAGCCACTGAATCAGACTTTCTTGAAGCGACAGAAGGCACTGTCGCTCATCCCACCTCTTGCCATGGCCACGGCAACACTGCGTGTTAAGCAAAGGTTGTCCGTGTTTTGAGGAGAAAATATTGTTTTGGAGGCTATTTTCCTTTCCAACCACTGATCAATAGACTCATTGGCCACCCTAAGTGGTCGTTTACCCCCGGCCTCAGGTGTGGGGATGTGGATGTAGCTCACTTTGAACTGCCCGTTGGCCATAAAAGTCTGGTTCGAGTTTAAAACTCGCGCCAGTTTGTCAAGGACGACACGTCCGTTGAGCTGGTCCGTGCGCCGGAGACTGAACCAAATTGGATTTTCAGTGCTCTCGGAGTTCTGAATTTCGAGTATCACTCGATCGTCATCCTTGGCCTGGACGGCCTCACGCTGTCTTTGCAGCATGGAGTCAAATAATCCCTCCATAACCTCCTCTGAGGGCAATGTAGCGCCAAGACCCTTAATTTGTGCCGTCTCCTCGCGGAACGTGGTTTTGAACCGGGTTAAATGGCGTTTCCGTGACTCCAAGATCTCTAGGACCGGTTCGGGTTCGGGTTCCGGCTCCGGTTCGGGTTCCTCCTCTCGCGGCCGTTTTGCGCGCTCCGGGGACGGGGCAGGGCCGGGTTGGGGCGAATCGGGCCGGGGAGACGCCGCGGAGGTAGGCAACCCGTTTGGCGCGGGTGACTGACGGGCCGGTGACGTGGCGTCGCGTCTAGGGCGGGCCGGGGACTCGGCGGGGCGGGACGGGCCAGGCTGGGGGGAGGCGGGGCGGGGCGGAGTGGTTTGGGGCTCAGCAGCTCGAGAAGAGCGTGTTTGAGCACCCCCGACCAAATCCAGGGCCGTGCGGGGAGCTGAGCAAGCTAACCTAAGTGCCACCTGCTGTATGAGTGCATCCTGCCTGTTAGCCTCTGCTTTTTCGCGGAGGTATGCCAAATACCCAGCTTTCAGAAAAGAGGGGAGGCGGGGATCAGCGCGCTCCAGTAGGGAGGCAGTGCGCAAGTGCTCGAGGGCTGTGTTGTAGGCCTCTGAGAGCATTTCATCTGAGTGGTAGCATGCTGCATCCCACTCGTCGAGAATCTCGGTCAAAACCATAGTGACGGCTATGTCTTTAGAAAGACAGTTTTCTTCTAGGCTGTGACTGGAACTCTTCTTTTCTTCTGCAATAAAATAATAATAATTTTAGCCAATCAGAGAGCAGCAGAGCTTTTATCGAGTTCAAACTTGCCGCGCATGTGGTGCGCAGCACCAGTGTGCCGTGATTGGTTATTAATCATTATTTTGGGCCAATCAGAGCGAAGCACCTGAGAGTTGCCAAATCTCGCCGCTAGGTGGCAGCACCTCCCGGGGCGCGCGCGTCGCCACTATAAATTCGAGTGTTCAGACCTACAGGGCATAGTCTATCACTTGCCCTTGAACCGTTCACACCGCTAGAATGTCTTCCAAGTCCACTTCCACTCCCACAGGGCATGATGAAGGAGATTACGGTCCCTACCGCCCCATAACCTCACTTGGTGAAACTACTTGTGATGCCCAGTTTGTCAGAGATAAGAACAACCTCCCCATCATTTAAGAGTTTGCAGTGTATATGCCGGGGTTCAGAGTAGATTTATACAAAGTAGCTACATTTGCCCCGCCCTATGAAAAAGAATGCCTTCCCCCGAGAGTGAGAAAACAGAATGATTTTATTGCCAACAAAATACATGGCCTTGAATGGAACGATGGAGAATTTGCTTACAAAAATATCCATCATATTATGCGGACTGTGACTTATAAATACAAAGTGTTGTATGCTAAAGGCTCTGAGAAGGTTAAAATTCTCCAATCTTATTTGCCCCATCTCTTGGTAAAAAATATTGAATCCCTGGGATGTCCCTCCTTTCAAAACCTTCCCCTGTTTGATGCGGCATGTGAAAATGAAATTCACACCAAATATATAAGCAACACTTGTGCCTCAAAGCAAGCCAAAAGACTTGGATTATGGCTCCAATTCTATAAGTGTTCCCACAAGTGAATACGTGTTCCTATGTGTGAAGTGCAAGGAGTGTTGATTTGTGATAAAAATAAAAACAAATAAAAACTAATAAAAGGAAAACCAAATACAAAATGAATAAAAGGAAAAAGGAAAATACAAAACAATAAAGCAACAGAATAGTCCTTATCTTTTTTTAAATAAAAAAACATTTAAAAAACTGAAGTAAGATTAGTACATTATAAAACGACAGCAGTACAAAACGAAAGCCAACAGTTCAATTAAAAAACTGGTAAGATTAGTAAATATGAAAGCCAACAGTTCAGCTCCTGAAACAAACAATCAGATAGGATGAGTACACTGTCGAAACCAACCCTTGGCCCCTACTTCCCTCCCATTACAGTTACTGAAAAATATTCAAAGTTCCACTACCCCCTGAAAATCTTTCTTCTTTCCCCTAAATTAACATTCAATCTAGTGTATGAGTTGTTGCAAAGCCTCTCTCAAAATAAAAACTAATTTGAGTTGCTGCAACTTGGGCGAACCAAGGATTAAAAATATTATGATAATACTAGACATGAAAACATAAAACTGAGGTTAAGATTATTATTAAGAGTGAAATTGATAATGAAACTAATTACTTTCAATGTATTTATGCTTCCCTTTAGTGATTTATGACTCGCAATGACATAAACAACTTAAGACTAACTTCGCTGAATTGGACGAGTGAACTGAAGTGAAAATAATACAAGTCCCATACACTCCTTGATAAATCTAATGTTATGATGATTAAAATAGCACTAAAAGATACTTATTTACCTTCCTCTAAATGAGATTAACACAGGTGATAAAAAAAGTTGGAACCTTTTCCGAGTCCAGAGACGGACCCAGCCAAGTTATGAGATTGAAGCCTACACTCACTCCACCACTAAAACCATGGTATGATGAGTTAGATAACACAAAATGATAATGAAAGATGAAGCAGAGCTTCATTAAAAATAACTCCAATAAAATTTCGGAGTGACAGACATGTTTAGTTCTGATAAAACTCTCTCCGAGACTTTGAGCGATACATGCAAAAGTAGAGAATGAGTCAGTGTAATGATGAAAGCATCCAAAATACCCGACAGTTCTTTTTGTGACTGAAGGCTGACTTGAAAAAATTAAAATAAATCATAATGAAACTATGCATAGAATACTTACTCAAACTGCAGCAGCTGCTGCAGCACCGGCTGATGGCGGAGGCGGTAAGCCTCCACGCCGCTCCCACACAGCCTTAGGGTTGCAGGACGTCGACCCCCTGCCTCTGCGAGTGGCTTTGTACGCACCACGGGGCCGTCTACCCCTGCGAATGCCAGGGAAGTCGGCACGGTTGCATACGCCGGCAAGGACAAAGGAATGGGGTCCGCGAACCCTTGCCTCGAATCCTGGCACGTGTGGGCGTGGTGGACGGGCCTCCTCGCGCAGATTGAAGAAGGAGCGTCTGATGCTGACTGACATGAGCGGCTGGGGACGGGGTAGGTTTGGGTGTGGCTGCGGTCCCAGTCGCCTGAAGACAGAAGACACAACTGGGGCAGGAGCAGGGGAGGGAAGGGGTGCAGGGGAGGGAAGGGGTGCAGGGGAGGGAAGGGGAGCAGGGGACGGTTCTTCAGAGTCCTGTAAGGGGAAATTATGTTAGACATCTATGTCTCATACTAAACCGAAGAAGAAATAATGAAATGAGTAACTTACAGGTGTAGAGCATTCAACTGGCAGTGGTGCCCTCAAATCGACTGCATTATCAGTGTCAAACGACGCGTTGTAAATCGCCTAGAAAAAATATTTACGTTTAAAAAATAAATCCAGAAAAGTACAATATAAATTAATCATTTTATATTTTATATTCACTCGCATGGCGTTGTACGCCCTCTCCTCAAGTGAGTCTGTATTCCAACTCCAGTCCAACCCGTCCATGAGCTCGTCCACTGGCAGTGGGGACATGGGAGGAGTTGGGTGAGCCGCTTCAATCTCGTCTTGGAAGGGCGTTGAACATCTTGGCTGTAAATAGGTAAAATCATATTAAGTGGTTGACAAGATTAAAAAATGA
Organism: Stenchaetothrips biformis; assembly: GCA_030522485.1. NCBI lineage: Eukaryota > Metazoa > Arthropoda > Insecta > Thysanoptera > Thripidae > Stenchaetothrips > Stenchaetothrips biformis. Next base: position 1,108,363 of record CM060088.1, on the reverse strand, counting down.
CTAACCTTCCTCACTTATCGTATTGCTTTTTTTATTCTTCAATAAAAAGAAGACTTGATAAATGAGCAAGGTTTTTATTCAGAGATATTCACAAAGTATTCTGTTGTTAAGTATTTTACGAGACCAGAACAACATCAATACAGTGTGATTACCTCAAGTTCGATGATTATACAACTAATTATTTTCTCTCACCCACATGACTTACTCAAAATAAATACCCAGCATAGTTGGTTGGAAACCCATCATGTAAGTTGACACTCGGATCACCTGGGGAGAAGCCTTTCTGATTGTCACAACTTGATAAAATGTGTGCGAGAAAGACAACATGCCAAGCACAAAGGCATAGTTGTGAGTGCAAGATGAAGCACTAAGCATAATTGTTTTCAAAGGCCAAACGAAGGCGAGAATGATAGACGAAAGCAACAAGTCTTTTCAAGGGCAAAGCAACACACACACACACACACACACAGCCAGAGTAAGCCAAGGGTGAATATACCCACAGCCGGCAAACCATGCTTAAATCGGAACATACTCACTTAGTATCGATCCACTAAGTCACAGTGTACTTAGCCATCGATAATTAAGTCGCAAAATATAATTCTGAAACAGAAATGGATGAAATGTGAGATGAAATAATGACTCAATAGTGACATCAGTGAGGTTAGAACGGCCGACCGGCCCGCCATCGACACACCGCACCGCTCATCGCACACTGAAACTAGGATTTCGATGTGAAAATCACAGCGTGGACATTACATAAATGCTCCAGTTCAGATGAAAAGGAGAACAAAGCGCGGGAAAGTGTCGATGGCGGACTGGCTAGGCCTAGACTGTCAGGATTTTCAATCCGATAATTAACTCACCATCTCCTCTTCCAGCCAGTCAAAGTCCTCATATAGGGCCCCCGAAACACCTAGCTCGATAGTGTCTCCTGACACATTCTCCACGTCGATAAACGATTCCTCAGACATGGTAAACTGACGGTGTGCGGGTGCGAGACGGACGCTTGACCAAACACAATGCTGGCTGGTGACGGAATGGACGCTTCGCGAAGGATCTCGCCCAGCTTCCGCCCGCACCACACGTTTCCGGCGGAGTGGAAGACAGAGAAGGGAAGAGGGCGCTGAGCGGAAGGGGGATGCGCGCCACTTCGTCGCGCTAATTTTGAATTATATCAAATAATTTAAACTTGTGCTGCCGTGCAGGGGGTTCCCGCAACAGGGCAAGGTCGTCGTCGACGTCGTGGTGGGAGCCTCGTGCTGCCACCGGCACCAAGGTGACCCTCTTGTTGAAGTCAAAGGCCTTTCCCCACTAGAAAACCGGTCGATGGTGTGGTTCCATGGATTGCCGCTGCTAGATGGCGCGCTCGGCGGTCTGCGTGCGCAGTAGGCGATGCGCGGCACACCCATGCGCGGCCCGGCTCACTACGGCGCGGCACTCCCGGCGCGGCGCGAAAATTCAAACGCGGCGCGGAGCGAGGCGGGGCGGACGCGTACAGACCTGTTTAGGTTCCCTAGGTTATGCTCAAGATGTTAGGATGTCCCATCCCGAGGAGCGGATCCAGGTTTAGGTTGGGTTCTGGAAAGTAGGCGGACTGCAAGAATGTACCATCCTTAGGTTGGGTTAGGCCCGCTCAAGAAGACAACCAAAAAAGTCCCCAAAAAAATCCAAAAATTCCCCCAAAATTAGGTGTTGGGTTACACCCGTCCAAGATGGCGGACTGCAAGAATGTCCCATAAAAATAGCGACTGCAAGAATACCCTGTTTATACTACTGCCAGGCGTTATCCAGCCAGCCAGCCACCAATTTTGCCCCTCCACGCTCTCCCGATCTATTCTTCAGTTGGGAAATCATGTTTCCTAACAATGTCGTGAATCATTGTGGTACGTTCCCTTGTTTTCTTCTTCAAGCAAATTGATTGTCACGTTAGCCCTGTATGAACCATCATTTGTGCACTTGCACGTGTCCCAACGGCGCATCTACGTTTATACTTTTCCAATTTCAAATTTATTAACTATCTAAGATTAATGAGGATGCTCTGAAATGTAACCAGAGTACCTGTGACAAACATCTTACAACAATAACCTTTCCGCCTGAAACGTGGTTGGGAAAGATGATGCTATAATGTACAGACTCCCTGCCCTGTTCCAAAACGCTGTACTGGAGGCGCCTATGATTCAGACATGTAGTAACGAGTGCTTGTCTTCGGCTTCCAGTTTCACAACCGGCACACAACAGGCCCGCCCCTCAACCTGGTGCCTTGGCCGCCGCAGCAGCTGCTGCCGCTGCTATGGCAAGAATGAATGCCGGTGTTTCTGGGCCTTCTTCCAATGGTCCACCCCATCCTCAAAGCCCTTATGCTGACGAGCGTGATTGTGGCCACAAAATTGCGGCCACAAAATTCCCCCATAGGCATACCGAACGCGAACGGACTATACAATGCCAAAAACGCTTAAATCAATAGCAGAGAGATTTGTAGGTACTGATTCCTGTTCTACTCGTCGAGATCTACATTTTCCGCCAACAAGTTTCACTGTAACCACCTCCGTCCGGGAGATAATGGCCTTCAAAGATGCGACTTCGTCACGCATAAACAAAATTGTGGCGCGCCTGCGCATGACTTTGGGGCGCCTAAAATCAAACTTTTACGTGTCGGAGCGACCTCGTGCGTTCTGATTCCTGTTCTACTCGTTGAGATCTACATTTTCCGCCATGAAGTTTTATTGTAACCACCTCCGTCCGGGAGATAATGGCCTTCAAAGATGCGACTTCGTTACGTGTTTACAAGATTGTGGGGCGCCGAAAATCAAACTTTTACGTGTCGGAGCGACCTTGTTCGTACTGATTCTTGTTCTTCTCGTCGAGATCAACATTTTCCGCCATCAAGTTTTATTGTAACCACCTCCGTCCGGGAGATAATGGCCTTCAAAGATGCGACTTCGTTACGTGTTAACAAAATTGTGGCGCGCCTGCGCATGACTTTGGGGCGCCGAAAATCAAACTTTTACGTGTCGGAGCGACCTTGGTCGTACTGATTCTTGTTCTACTCGTCGAGATCAACATTTTCCGCCATCAAGTTTTATTGTAACCACCTCCATCCGGGAGATAATGGCCTTCAAAGATGCGACTTCGTTACGTGTTTACAAAATTGTGGCGCGCCTGCGCATGACTTTGGGGCGCCTAAAATCAAACTTTTACGTGTCGGAGCGACCTTGTTCGTACTGATTCTTGTTCTACTCGTCGAGATCAACATTTTCCGCCATCAAGTTTTATTGTAACCACCTCCATCTGGGAGATAATGGCCTTCAAAGATGCGACTTCGTTACGTGTTTACAAAATTGTGGCGCGCCTGCGCATGACTTTGGGGCGCCAAAAATCAAACTTTTACGTTTCGGAGCGACCTTGTTCGTACTGATTCTTGTTCTACTCGTCGAGATCAACATTTTCCGCCATCAAGTTTCATTGTTACCACCTCCGTCCGGGAGATAATGGCCTTCCAAGATGCGACTTCGTTACGTTTATACAAGACTTTGGTTTGCCCGTGCATGACTCAAGGCCCTCGAAAAATCAAACTTTTAGGCGTCGGAGCGACCTTATGTGTACTGTACGGATCAATATTTAAATATTTCGCCAGCGAGGTAAATGTTGACTTTCGGTTCGTGATGGCTTGTGAGTACCAACTTTTACACGAGTAGAAACGGCCCGCGATGCAAAGACTCGCCCGCTCGACTCTTATCGATTTCGGACAGCTCAGCTCACCCCGCCGTGAATGAGTTGTAAAGTTAAAATTTTATTAATATCTTTTCAAATGAGCTGTGTGGTAACGAAACGACCCTGAAGGTACAAAATTGTATAAATTTTTGAAAAGAGAAATCCTACAAAATATAAATTATAATTCATATTTTCTCTCTGTACAAAATATATATTTTTATAAACAATTACTGACATAACAGCGTACTACCCCGACAGCTACCTGGGAACGGACCACACTCTCAGTCCAAGAATGTGACATCACATCCAAAAGAATGTGACAAAAATGTCACGTTCTTTCCAGCATTGTGTCACATTCTTGTGAATCAGCCATGAATTACATGAATTAGCCTATTCACATTCAAAAGAATGTGACACAATGTTGAAAAGAACGTGACATTTTTGTCACATTCTTTTGCACGTGATGTCACGTTCTTGGACTGAGAGTGCAGGCGGGTTTCATCTGCTTCCACAAACGTTCCTTGACAGGACATTTTCCATTGTATGTCTGGACTTAGTCAGCTTGTCAGTAGAAAAAAAAATTGTTACTTGTAAATTTACAATGTTTTCTTCCGATATTTTCCGACGCAAGAAATGTATTTTAGCAAGGAATGACCTTTCATTTCCTGTGGCCGCATTGACTGCGCCAAGTCAGCGCCTGCCAAGAAGACACCCAGCTGACCTCCCAGCACGAAGTGTTGCCGACCACAACTGGCGCTGACGGGGAAGCGCAGCCGTTGTGCCAGAAGCGTGCGATTCGCTCTGTTCCTTTTCGTCGTTCTGAAGTGCATTCTCCCTCTCTCTTTCCCTCTCTCTTTCCCTCTCTCTCTCTCTCTTTCTCTCTCTCTCTCTCTCTCTCTCTCTCTCTCTCTCTCTCTCTCTCTTTTGTGGGTTTGCTAACTTGTCCGTTGCGAGCGATGTGAAAGATGTGTCCCAGTGCCGTCACGTGATTATTTGTTGAGTTCAAATTTTGCTTCTCTGTTCCAATCTGTGTGATAATGACCGTTCTGGCACTGAGACTCCAGATGCGTTCTGCAGGTTTACTCTGGTGTCTGATAGTTCGGGTCGCTAATGCTCTGGAGTTGATTGAAGAGAGAGGATAGTTTAAAATGGTTTTATTTTGTAAGCAAAAGATTTACAAAAAGAAGAGTTGGAGAAACGACGCTGAAGAGTCTGTTGGAAGTGGCGGCGCTGGAGAGTCCGAGGGAGGCAGGCGGGCTCCAGGTGCGCGGGGCGGTCAATGCAACCAAGCCCGCTCTTCCTCCCATATGACCTCCAGGAAGGAGCTCGCCTCCTCCATCATCTCCTTGATGTCGTCCGGGAGTGGATGGCACAGGGCGTCGTTCAGCCCCCTGCACGTCTCACGTGCCAGGGCGACGAAGAAAGGGGGCCCAGGCCGCATGGGCCTTTTTGCCTCCAGGATGGCCTCGTATGCGACGCTTGTCGCCTCCCTTCTCCAGTGCTGCTGTGCAGCCCCACAGGCCACGGCCTGGAAGAGGGCCAGGGCGAGTTTCTTAAACTCGGGCTGGGCGATTTTCATGTTGAGTCTGTGTTTCCGGGTTGGGGGAAGAAAACAGTGAGAAGGATTATTTAAGAAAAACAGGACCTTACATCGACCCCCTTGGATTGTCACGCTTTTTTTTTCTCAAGTAGTACTCCTTAAAAGATAAGGATTGCCAAAATTTCAGACCCCTAGGTCCCTTCTTGTGGATTTGGTAGGTAATTTTCGTTTTTTTTACTGTTTTCACAATGAATTTGGGTATTTCTTGCTACGCAGCGACTTTTTGGTCTAGAGTATCGAAATTTGGTATTCTGGCCTAAAATTAAACGAGAAAAACGATGAGCGCAACAGATTTTACCTACAACTTAAAATAAGTCAATTTTAGGTCGAAATTTCAAAAAAAATTACATAAAAAGACCCAAATTGTGGGTATTTGAGGGTTTTTTCCCCGATTGTCACCAAAATGGGTATGCTTATGTAGAAATGTGTGCTGAATCCGAAAATAACTGGCGCAGCTTTGTGCGACCAACCGTTCCAAAGATATGCGGCTTTGAAGATGGAAATAGGCTCGGTCGGCTCTCTGAAGCCCTGCCCTAGCTCCGTCTGGCCGTCCCTGCCCCCGCCGCGCCGCCCCTCCCCCCCCCCCCCCCCCCCCGCTCCCCGCCTCCCTTGACTGCCTTCCCTTCTACCGAAGATGCCAGCAGCACTAGGTTGTCTGATGCGCCACCGTTTTCTCTAGCATAGACTAGGCTGCTTAGGGCAAGGCATGCCACCGTCTCGACATCAGTGTATTGCGGGACGGGATTGTGGCCTACCCAGAAGGCTGATACATTCTTTCGAGTGGGACGGCATGGCTTAGGCTGCGCAGGTGGCTTGCTCAACACAATGATGAGTGGAACATAGTGGAGTAAAAAAACGTTAACGCTAACGTGAAAGCAGATGATACTAATGTTTATTTCAATGTATATTTGTTCATCATTTAATTAAGGTAAACAATTTATTTTTAATTTTCCAATTGTGTTTGATGTATTCATGTCCACGCATGTGTGTCCACAATGATATGCCTAATACCACTTGTGTTGGGTATCATTCTCTTTGTTTCAACGCGCGGATGCACAATATGATGGCCAACAGCGCAGCGCAGCACTCCAAGCCACTTGTAACCAGACGCCGCACATCCGTTCCGCCCTAGTACCAATGCGAACTTTTGCGGGTGTCAGTTAAATAGTTGACTGGATGCCGAATTCTGCATCCTCACGTTCCGACGGGAAAAATGATACCAAATAAGACTAGGATAGCGGCGCGGGCGCGGGCACGGGCGCGGGCGAGCCGAAGCCCCCTCCGCACCATAATTCTTGGCGAGCCATCCACGCGCTCGCTGTTCCTGTACACGACACGATGTATCAGCCTTCAGGGTAGGCCACAATCCCGTCCCGCAATACACTGATGTCGAGACGGTGGCATACCTTGCCCTCAGCAGCCTAGTCTATGCTGGAGAAGACGGTGGCGCATCAGACAACCTAGTGCTGCTGGCATCTTCGGTAGAAGGGAAGGCAGTCAGGAGGGAGGCGGGGAGCGCGGAGGGGGGGGGGGGGGCAGTAGAGGGCGGCGCGGCGGGGGCAGGGACGGCCAGGCGGAGCTAGGGCAGGGCTTCAGAGGGCCGACCGAGCCTATTTCCATCTTCAAAGCCGCATATCTTTGGAACGGTTGGTCGCACAAAGCTGCGCCAGTTATTTTCGGATTCAGCACACATTTCTACATAAGCATACCCATTTTGGTGACAATCGGGGAAAAAAACCCTCAAATACCCACAATTTGGGTCTTTTTATGTAATTTTTTGAAATTTCGACCTAAAATTGACTTATTTTAAGTAGGGGTGTGCGAATCGTGAATTTTGTTTTCGAATCGAATCGAATCGAATCTGGTTTTAAATGACCCGAATCGAATCGAATCGAATCCGCAATTTTTTTCCGAATCGAATCGAATCCGAATATCTTCATAAAATTTTCGAATCGAATCCGAATATTGCCATATTTTTATGCTTGTATTAAATGTCATGTAATGCCTACTTGGCATGTATTTTTGACAATCTAGGAAAACAAATTGGTCCCAAGACAATTTATTTGGGTGAATGGAGGAGCGAAGGATCGGTCGATTCGAGGACGAAACGCGTTGATTCGATTTTTCGAATATTTCGGTATCGAATCGACGATTCCGTGAGCGAATCGAATCGAAACTACGCAGATTCGATTCGATTCGATTCGATTTCGAACAATTCGCACACCCCTAATTTTAAGTTGTAGGTCAAATCTGTTGCGCTCATCGTTTTTCTCGTTTAATTTTAGGCCAGAATACCAAATTTCGATACTCTAGACCAAAAAGTCGCTGCGTAGCAAGAAATACCCAAATTCATTGTGAAAACAGTAAAAAAAAAACGAAAATTACCTACCAAATCCACAAGAAGGGACCTAGGGGTCTGAAATTTTGGCAATCCTTATCTTTTAAGGAGTACTACTTGAGAAAAAAAAAGCGTGACAATCCAAGGGGGTCGATGTAAGGTCCTGTTTTTCTTAAATAATCCTTCTCTGTGTCTGTTTGCACCGTGCGGGGGCTGTTTTATACCCACGTCGTCCGGTGCGCTTCGAGTGACGTATCCGCTGCGCACCCGCTCCGGCTCGACTTTGTTGTTGTTTGGCCAGTGCGCAACTTTCGGCCAGATGCGGGCGGTGTATAGGTATTTTGGGTTGTTGGGGGCGAAGTGGTGGCGAAGTAGGGCATTGCAATGTAGTTCTCGGATGCGAGTATTTTAGAATAATTTTTGGCCCGTCCCGTATTATTTATAAAATAAATACGGAGGACGGGCATATAGTCTGATGCTTGCTGTGCGTCCGTCCGTTCGTTCGTTCGTTCGTCCGTCCGTGGACTTCCCGTTGTCCGATCTTCACCAAATTTGGTATGCAGCCTCCTTGGGTGATCCTAAGAACCGCCCGGTGGCAGCAAATCCGATCCGAGCACCGGGGGTGCTGCTGCAGGTGCATCATGGTCTACATGGGGTCGAGGAGGATTTCGGCAACGGATGCAGCTAGAAGGGCATGTAGGGGTATTTTTGGAATCGGGGCGACGAGACAAAACCAACGGTGCCAGTTTCAAGCGAATCGGAGAAGTTTGGAACCGGGTTCAAATCCCAGTGGGGTATATTTTGAACATTCTTTTTATTCGAGTTTTTGCGTTGTTTCTGATGTTTTTCAGGGTGCTGATGACGAAAATAACATCTATTTTGACCCCAGACTCAGTTTCAAATCCCGCCAGGGTTAAACATAGGCGAAATTCGCACATTTCTGAAACGGGACGGGCCAAAGTTGCCGATGTATATCGCTACTTTTCCTGTTATTTTATTTATTTCCGAAGTGAGTATAAAATAAAACGCTTGCGTATGTGCATGTACATACACACTTTAATGTATGTACTTTTGAAATTTTGGAACTAGGTTTGCAATGCAGTCCATGGGGATGCAAAAGGGGGGGGGGGGCAGGGACCGGAGTAGGCCTGGACAAGATTAATCGAATAATCGAAATCGAACTTCGATTATTTTACTAATCGACGATTGTTTTGTAACTTCGATTCGATGAATTATAATCGTCCTGTAACCGATTTTTAACCGATGGTCGATTTAAAATCGATTACTACCGATTATCGATTATTACGATTCTCGATTTTTTTTATTGTTCATGCATGACCGATTACCGATAGTAATGAACTGATTGGATTAACGCACAAGACTCATACTTCTCGCATCCAATAAGAAACTTTCAAAGAAGCGTTAGCACAGCACAACTCTTGTTAATCTTTTCTAAATTTTACATGTTAAATTAAAGTTTTTAAAGGACTTCAATTTAATTGTTTGTCCAATTCACCGATTTTCTCGTGTTCCTGATTTATTGACAAGCGTCGATTACATCAATTCATCTCCGACTGTCGATTAATCGTCGATTTTCGATTACTATTTTTTCGATTAATCGAGCTAATTCGATTAATCGGTTATGGTTTCGATTGCGATTTTTATCCATGGAATTGATCGACTTTCCAAATATTTTTAAGAATCGTCGATTGCGATTATGTTAAATAATCGCCCAGGCCTAGACCGGAGCACTTCGTTGTGACGTGTGATCAGAGCAGAAGTCGAGGCCGAGGGCGTGACACTGCGTGACCCCGCTTAGTCACGAAGTAGGGATGGGGTGGGGTCGCTTAAAAATTCGCGAATGCTGGCTCTGGCCTCGCTGGTGATGAATTAGGACTTGCTTTTCCCCAGGAAAATGCCCTCTGCGGCTTTCGGGTAGTTTTCCGCTGCGATGGCACGGTAAACCAGGTTTTGGGCGGGGCACCTTTCCCATCTCGTACGACACCGTCACGCGGTGCAGGGCGTACTGCGAGACGAGCAGTTCTTTTCGTTGCCCAGAAACATGTTCTCAGGCAACTTGCTGAGGCCGTTACCGGCGTGGCGGCACTGCAGCTGCATGCGTGCGCTGATGCCAGCCTGGTGAGACAGTGAAAGGAGCACTGCCTGGATCTGGGCCAAGGGCTCGGTGGCCTTCAGAATAGGGTGGAGCGTTGGAACAAAACCGATGTAACCAAGTAGTGAGAATCGTACCTCAGGATACTAGAAAACAAGTGTCAACTATGTTTCGGACCGGAGCCAACCTTTTCCACTTTCCCGGGGGGTCCAAAGTTGGGTCTAATAGCCAAAAATGGCACTCTTTCGGACGGTGCGCTCAACCCAAAAAGAAATTTGACATCGTCTACCTCTAAAATGGTGCGGAATATGTCTGATAATGTTGTGAATTTTTTTCCAGATTTTTAAGAGAAGGTCCTGTGCCCGGGCGGAGGCCCGGAATGTTCAAAAACAGCGTAAAATTGGGTGTTTTTGTTGTTTTTGGCAGTTTTAAGGCAGATCAGCCTCTCGTAAGTCAGGAACGCGTCCTCAAGAGGACCAATTCTCGGATTTTTACTAAATGCTGTTCTTCCTGGATTTTAAGTTCACGGATCTCAATGTTTGCAATCAGCATACAAGTCTGAATTTTCAGACACCCTTCTCTCAAATCTAGGCAGAACAAGTTGGGATATTTAAAAAGAAAACGGGACAAATTGAATAGACAGAGATCCGCGTCGATCTGAGTCAATCGGTGCTTCTCAACGCCAACTCACCGCCTGCCATGATGACATCCCAGCCGCCTTTCGAGTACGAGGTGTTGCCTACCGCACCAGGCGCTGAAGGAGACGGGCAGCCGTTGTGCCTGAAGCGCGTGGACCGCGATTCGCGACCTTCCTCTTCTTACGTGAGAGAGCATGGCCGTCACCTTGTGAGTACCAATTTTTACTGGAGAAGAAACGGGAAGGCCTAACCTAAAACCCTGTCTACGTATTGTCCAAAATATTTGCTGGTCCCGGAGGAGTCTTGATCGCAAGATCCGTGGACTAAGTTTCAGGCAATTCCCGTTTCTACTCGTGTAAAAGTTGGTACTCACAAGCCATCACGAACCGAAAGTCAACATTTACCTCGCTTGCGAAATATTTAAATATTGATCCGTACAGTACACATAAGGTCGCTCCGACGCCTAAAAGTTTGATTTTTCGAGGGCCTTGAGTCATGCACGGGCAAACCAGAGTCTTGTATAAACGTAACGAAGTCGCATCTTGGAAGGCCATAATCTCCCGGACCGAGTTGGAAACAATGAAACTTGATGGCGGAAAATGTAAATTTCGACGAGTAGAACAGGAATCAGTACGCACAAGGTCGCTCCGACACGTAAAAGTTTGATTTTCGGCGCCCCACAATCTTGTAAACACGTAACGAAGTCGCATCATTGAAGGCCATTATCTCCCGGACGGAGGTGGTTACAATGAAACTTGATGGCGGAAAATGTTGATCTCGACGAGTAGAACAAGAATCAGTACGAACAAGGTCGGTCCGACACGTAAAAGTTTGATTTTCGGCGCCCCACAATCTTGTAAACACGTAACGAAGTCGCATCATTGAAGGCCATTATCTCCCGGACGGAGGTGGTTACAATAAAACTTGTAGGCGGAAAATGTAGATCTCAACGAGTAGAACAGGAATCAGTACGCACGAGGTCGCTCCGACACGTAAAAGTTTGATTTTAGGCGCCCCAAAGTCATGCGCAGGCGCGCCACAATTTTGTTTACGCGTAACGAAGTCGCATCTTTGAAGGCCATTATCTCCCGGACGGAGGTGGTTACAATGAAACTTGATGGCGGAAAATGTAGATCTCGACGAGTAGAACAGGAATCAGTACCTACAAATCTCTCTGCTATTGATTTAAGCGTTTTTGGCATTGTATAGTCCGTTCGCGTTCGGTATGCCCATGGGGGAATTTTGTGGCCACATTTTTGTGGCCACAATCACGCTCGTCTTATGCTGGGGCACAGTGGATGGCACAAGGAAATCCTGCGCAAGCCACCTTCACACCTCCGCCACAGCAGCAGCAACCACCATGGTTGGGCCAAGTCAATGTCAACCTTTTGTGCCAAGGACCTCCTTCAGCTTCTGCACAAAAGTTAGAATCTCGTTTCAAAACTGTGGGAGGCGAGTGCAATGAGTGCTTCATGATCAAGAATGACTTAAATATCTTCGCATGTGGTCATTATCCTTATTGCAGTAATTGCATGAGAGACATATCAAGGCGTACACCAGGTGCCCTCAACTGCCCTTCCTGCAAAGTTTAGGTTAGGGAAGTGCGTCCGTGTTTTCGCTTAGAAAAAATTAAAAACGAATGATTGCAGAGTTTGCTTTTCTGTTTTATGGCTTGGTACTGAATGAAAATTTTCCTGGGGCCTATAAGTCAGAATTTTTTTTTCCTTTCAACTGACAAACCAGAGTTATCTACAGGTTTAAATTATTTTTTTTTTGTTCAAGGGCAATTTCAGATACCTTCAGGTATTGTCTTGTCATCGGTGGAGTAAGGCCAATCTTTCCTTGCGAGGAATTTGCCATTCAATAAAGATCTTTTACAAACAGTATTTTAACCTTTCTGTATCCCTATCACATTTCTTAAGCTTGTTTTGTCTTGTCTTCATGAGTGCAAACTTCTGAGGAGCACTGAGCACCCATACTATCAAAACAAAATAAAACACGTTAATATTGAAGATGGAAACACCTCATCCAACTGACCATACCCTAGAATAGGCTTGAAGCCAGTAAAAACAAATGAAATCAAATTTCACCTTGACGATTATGTTGTCTGATTTGACTTTCCTAGATCAAAATTAAAGCAAGCTGGTAATAAGCATGTTGATAAGTAAAAGAAAAGTCTACAAAAGGTTCCTGTGACTTGCCAACACACCTCTCTACTACCTCTACCAAACGCATGGAAGAAAACTAAACTTGCCAGAATTTGCTGTACTTTTGTTGTGGTCTTTTCTTGCAGTGCAGCTCCAGTAACAAGTGACCAGCTCCAGTAACTGGTGACCACCTCCAGTAACTGGTGACCAGCTCCAATAACTGGTGACCAGCTCGAGTAACTGGTGACCAGTTTCAGTAAGTCGTGACCTGTGTTCAAGTGACTGGTGACCAGTTTCAAAGTCATTGCCGACTTTTCAGTGGCACTGTAGAATGACTTAAGGTGAAGGAATTTTCCACAATTTGTGTCAGTCATATGTAATGATTACAACATATACTTGCCAATTCAAACACTTCAAGAACAAGGAATAATATTTTAGAGGCAACAAAAGTGACAAGAAGTTGCTTCTCTCATAAGTAAACTAACTTGTGATCCTGGTAATAAGAATATACATATTTTAAGAAGTTTACAATACAAAGTTCCAAAATAAGTAAACCAAAGTTTCAAAGATAAATCTCTTTCAGACATAAGTATACTACTTTAACACACACAAATAGCAAAAAATATTGCAGTACACGTTTAAGTAGAAGTAATTAAATTAGAATACATGTTTATTTTGATGAATGTTTTCTTTGCATGTGTAGCTTCAAATGATACATGTTGCCTGAAAAGACTTGACCGCATTTTAGGCAAAGCAAGCCTTTACTTGTTTCCTTTTTTGGATATAATAACTGAAGCTGGTCAAGTACAGCTTGAGAGCCATCATGTACCTTTCCAATGTGTGTCTCCAGTCTGTCCATTCTGCCAATGCCTCCTTGGTAGGTTTTATTGCATAATGGGCAATTAAGGGGCGATCTTCCTTTTTTTTTCAGCACTGCCTTCTTCCTCATGGTCTTCATTCTCTACTGAATGTTCTGAAGACTCTTGTTCCTACAAAACAAAAGATGAAATGCACAAAATTTTAAATGGTTTATTCTCACTAGTACTCTTGACTAGGAACTCTTAAGTGTAGACTTGTAGCTCTAGTAACTCATACCCCTTTCCAAAAAAAAAAAGGCATTAGGAATTGTTAAATTCATGTTTTTAAAAGACTATTCAGGTGTTAACTTAAACTAATTAAATTAAATTAAGGTTACTGTGAAGTGAAAAAATGTGAAATATCATCTTTTTAAAATAATTGTGGTATCATTATTGTTTTTTGGTTTCTGGTTGTTTACTATAAGATGAACTTCAACTTAACGTTGGGGGACCCAACTTCTATTAGTTTCTGAGATATTGAAGTTTACGTAACAAAGTCAGTTGTTGGCCCCAAATTCTCCTTGCAAATAACCAATAGTTGTCGAGACCTTCAATTTTTTTACAAGTTCCTAATTGATTAGGCTTCAACCTAGCCAAGCCGGATTTCCAAATTTCCAAAATTTAACTAGCGTTATTCGATTAAAAAAAACAGAAATTTGAGCCAAAGTTTAACCAAATTTGTCCAAAAATTTGTCTTGGCGGCTAGCCCATGTATATTAGAGTGGTTCGTTTTTCCTTCATGTTCAAATTTTGGAGTTGGGTACCTTTCATTCGGTTCCGCTTTCCATATGATGAATTTTGGCACCTCAGCCGGCAAAATCAGCCCAGCGGAAAAGGTCGCGAAAGGGGCTTAAGTGCGCCTTAACAGCCCTTAATGACCCAACGTCTAAGTATCGATGTAGGACCTTCGCCATATTGTAAATGTAGTGATTTCGACGCCCTAGGGTCAAAATTTTGCCCGTTTTGCCGTATCTTTACTCCTTCAGGGCGAAAAAAGCGAAAACGTTGCAAAAACATCCTATTTAGCTGAAAACACTATTTTAGACCACGTTTTCGCTTTTTTCGCCCTGAAGGAGTAAAGATAGGGCAAAACGGTCAAAATTTTGACCCTTGGGCGTCGAAATCACTACATTTACAATATGGCGAAGGTCCTACATCGATACTTAGACGTTGAGTCATTAAGGGCTGTAAAGGCGCACTTAAGCTCCTTTCGCGACCTTTTCCGCTGGGCCGATTTTGCCGGCTGAGGTGCCAAAATTCATCATATGGAAAGCGGAACCGAATGAAAGTTACCCAACTCCAAAATTTGAACATGAAGGAAAAACGAACCACTCTACCATGTATATATTATTTAATCCGGCTTTGCTACCCTGTTTTAATGTTCTTTGGGCTTTAAAATAAAAAATCACATCCCCACAAATTTTTTTGTTGATCGCAAGGAGAGTTTTTAGTTAAGAACTAAAATAAAACTAAAACCTCCATAACTTTGGAACAAAAAGGAGTTGGGAATCCACTGTTCCTGTAAAAGTTTATCATTGTGATCAATTAAACCACCAAAAACCAAAGGACTGCCATCCATACTTCGGAAGATAGTTTTTTCACCTAACATTAACCTTAAGTAAACAGGAGTCTATATGGATCACTTGAACTCTTTGTGGATTTTATTTAGGATAACTGGCGGTTTTGATTGGGAAGAAGTAAGAAACCAAGTAACAGGGAAACAAAATTGCTATTAAATTCTGTAAAGGTTACAATTAAAACATGGTTTCTTGGCCTGCGCTACCCAGAGTTGTGGCTTGAGCCTTACCATGCAGAACTGTTAGAAAATGAAGTGGTTCTTACCTTCCTCGTGCAAGACTGCAGATCATTATGATAGTCAGGCACATTGACTTGTTCCAATACAGGGGCAATTGGAAAGGCATCCTGATCCGTGCGATGCTTCATATTAGGAAAAAGTAAAACAATAAAATTAAAAAGACCCAACAAAGCTGTAGCCTGGCACTACAATGAGTGGAACAAGGATACATACATGTGAAGACTCTCTCTGAGAGGGTAAAAGCTTCAGCTTGTTGATGTATTTGAATAAACCACCCATATCATTCTTGGTGTACATTTCTAACAAATCAGGTTTTGTTTTTCTGATGATTGGGGTCAGGTCCATTTTGAAATTGATCTTACTCAAAGGCAAACAGAAATCAATTCTTTGAAAGAAGACTCAACCCTGGTGCAAAAGACAGAAAGTAATTTCTTATTTTGGCTTAAAGGATTGTTCTGTTTTCATTAAGCTTTGCTATTACATAAGAGGTAATATTTAATCCTCAACATGCCAGTGCCAGTATTGGCTTAGGTTACTCACAAACAACGACAACTGGGAGCAAGAATTCCTAGCTCTACCCAAGAGGGATGGCCAAAGTTTGCTGCTTCCAAAATGCTGCATCCAGTCCTGAAGCCACTATGGGCTGTGAAGGGATATATGACTAGAAGTTCTCTCTCTTGCTGAATGACCTGGCACAATTATTAAAAGGAACATGAATATAATTGTGTCACAAAAAGAGAAACATTTACAACAGTGATATTTGTACGTACTGTTTTGACAGGAATGTCAAAAGTTTTAAGGTACTCTGCATCAGCCAGGATGTACTTATGACCCAAGGGATTGGAACAGCCCACTTGAGCTAAGTCTAAAGGGAAATATCGAGCACTGTCCTCAAACTGCTTGTAAAATGTTGGTGGCACAAATGACCTAAACAGAAAGCATTGCTATATAGGTTCCTGAAATGTAAAAATATGTGAAACCTCAATTTCACAATAATATTTGCTTAAGGTTTGCTTTAATGTTGTGAGTAACTTCCGTACAGAATTACACAGACCCACAGTTTTAGCTTCCAAGTCCCATTAGTTTCTGAGTCTTAGAGGTTGACGTCACAGATTTAGTAATTTCCCCAAAAGTTTACTTTCAGACTCATACGGAAAAGGTTTCCAGCCCTTGCCTCCTGGTAAATTAAACATAGATGACAAATATGAGATGGCACAGACTTTTTAAGCGGTCTTTGCTACCGCTTTTTTACAATTTCCGTGTGAATTCGTAACTAGAAAGTACAGCTGGTAAAAATGACGAAAAAGATAACAAGAAACTTTGTCAAGATTAAAATGTACACACAATAAACATTTTTTGGCTTAAAACATAACTGAGAGATTGCAAAGAGCCCTAGTCATCTTATTTTTTGTCATTATGACTAATTTGCCAGGATCTGTGGGCTACAAACTTTTTTGATAATAAGGGGACTTTCACACCGGGTGTGAGCCTTTGGAACAGGCCAGCCATTTGGCCACCGAGGGGCTGCCTCCGTCTCTGGGGCTCGCGGTGCGTTGGTGATTAGGAGTCCACGTGAGTCACACCGTGCGCATATTGCGCAGTTCGTAGCATGTCGCTACGCACGCGGCCCTCCCTCCGACCATACTCGGTCCGCCTGCGTCGCAAATAAGGTAAACCGCCTCCGTTGCGCCGTTTGCTAGTTCCGCTACACATGCCTCACAATAAGGCTTACTTCAAAGCGATGTCGCACCCGCCGGGCCTGCGTGCATTATGCACCCTGAATGCAGCCGCACACTGGGTGCGTAGCAGCGGGTCCAGCGGGGAAGACCGGGGAAAGAGGTTACACTGGAAAAACAAAGGCATATAAAACAACGCCCTTAAGAGTGTTAGCGGTCTTTCACGCCCTTTAATGGCGTGAATTGTTTTATGCCCATGGGAAGGGCGTGAATTGAATAGGACTTTTAGACAAAGATTTAAAGCCCTTCCAAAGGCATCAAACGATTCACGCCCTTAACGGGCGTAAATCGTTTACGCCATTTAAGGGCATAGTTTTAATGCCTTTGTTTTACCAGTGTTCTGTTTCTCTGCGCGGACGGTCTATGAACCGCACACTGTAATGAGACTACTCTGCAGTCTGGGGTTCGTATACCGTGAATAGAGAAACGGGTTTACTCTTCCCCTGACGTCGAGCACTTTTGGGTTGGCCTTTCGCTGCTCGTTCTAACTCGTGACTTTCCTCATGCTTTCAGAACTTTTCCTGTTTCAGGGGAACAGTGTGGCCGTCGGCTTTTCAACGACGGATGAGAAACCCAGAGGCCCATCCCCAGAGTCCAGCGGTGCATCTCGGTTCATACCCAGACGCAGCCTTGGTCTCAGCCTTCTCCCGATCACCCTCTGCTCCACGAGCCATCTCGAGACGACAGAAATACGAACAACTCGCGGTATTGGATGAGGAATCGTTAGCACGCTGCCAGGAAACCTCCCCCGACGCCTCTCGCCTTGCAGGTAGGCAACCCACCCTGTCACCCTGCCACCGGGGCGGAGCGCCCGTGAAGAAGGCATCCAATCCAGCATGCCATTACCCCCGGGAGCTCACTCAAAATTTTTCATACAGCCGCGCCGCTCGGCTCGGTGTACCAGGTGTACAGGTGTACCTGCAGAGAAACCAACATTGGGCGACCTTAGAACAGGTCGTCTCCCTCAAGTTGAGATCGCACCGAGTCTACCTTTTTAGACGGCGTGCACTTTAGGCGAAGCGTCTCGTTCTGCTTAGAAATGCCCCGATGACGTGGCAAGCGCGCCCCGGGCTCCTGGCCTGAAATACAAGCACTATCCTAACCTGCGACCCTCTTCATGGTCTCATTGTGCACAGTTTTCAATCGTCTTTCCTTGCTGCAGGGCCATCAATGACGGACCCCGGCGCCTGCATTTTGACGTTAATGTTCCGCCAGTGCTACCGCCCCACCCTCAGCGAATCCTAACCTCACCCACGGTCACCACAGGGAGATCGGAATCATCATACCATTGACAGACTGGAATCAACCACCTACACCTACTTCGGCGGGCTTTATTGCCCAAATATGTAGCAGAATCCTTCATGCTTAAGTATGTAGCACCAACCAGGTTCCGGGGTGTCATGTAGTGAAGTTGTCATTGCTTGTCATGAATACAGATCTTGATAGAGTCCTGGGCCAGTACGAATTCATTTAGAGTAATCTGTTTGTTCCGTATGAGAGAGTTAATTTCCTTAGTTTCTCTATTTTCTGCCATGCCTGTTTCTGTTAGTCGGAATGGCTAGTGTCGTGTTGCTTGTTATTGGTTTCGGTATGTTTCTCCATTGATTGCGATAGTTTCTCAGTCTTTTGTCCTGGGATGCCTGTAGTAGCGACAGCAAATACTTTGCTAGTTATTGTAGGTTTGTTTGTCTTCAGTTCCTTTCAGTAAATGTCTTTCTTATGTCCCTGTATTGTTCTTCTAGGCTCTGCTATTCAATGAGTAAGATATGACTTTGCATTGTAAGCGACCTTTTTTCTGAATCTTTTTCTCCCAATTTTATTTACTGTCAGTTTCTCTCTCATTCAAGCTCCTTTGTTGGCTCATTTATTTTTTGATGATGATATTTTTGTCGTTAATTATTACTGCCATGATTTGCATTGAACGCACCATGCTTATCATACTAGCCACCTTATCATTTAATTTTTTGTTGCTTCTTGTTGCCCTCTTGATTAGTTTCAAATCCCGCATCGTGCATTGTGGGGGCACAGATACTGATTTGTACCGCATCTGCTTTCAATTTCTATTTGCGAGTGAGGACTGACAACTTATTGTAGTCTTATTGTGCAGGTGGTGATGGGGAATGCCAAAGCCGTTTCAATAAATGGATATTGGATTCATTTCTGCAGTCTGCTTTAGTCTGCTCTTGTGACTATTCTGGAACATTTTTACATTTTTTACTGGCTTTAAATGAAGGTTTCTTCATTTTTTAAAATCTTTATTTTCATGTAATGTACTGAATGTTACATTATTGTTTTAACATTGTCATTGTTTTTCAGGTTCTTTCAATGCAATATCAATAACTGTGATGGTCTGGACTTTGTGGAATAGAAGAAAAAGATGAACACTATCCCAGAACAAGGAAAGCAGCAAGTTTGCTGGTTGGTTTTATTCTTGTTTTCTTATTTTACTTTCAGTGTTCAGTTGTGCTGAGCTGTGTAATTTAATCTTTTTCAGCTCTGGCCCCAGACACAGAATACCAACTCTAAAGGCTAGAAGCTTCTATCAAGGGACCAACTCAAGTCCACCTTAAACCCCAACAACCCGTGTTCCATGTCTGGAGCCATACGCTCAAGCAGGTTCATGCCTATGACTCCGCTGCTTCATCTGGTTTTGCCTCCGTTCAATTAATTGAACTAGTACTTAAATGTTTTCATCCAGTTTCATTCTCATTCTATTTTTAACCTGTTTTACATTAAATTTAATTCGTAGCCAGACACTCTGTCTTGCCTTGTCAACATTCTGCAATATCTAATGATACTATCATTGTATTCCACCAGACATGTTTGCCTTTACTCTTTTTTTGTGTCTGTTTAACGTGTGGTCTTCTGAAGAGAATTATGAGGCTGATGGGTAGACTATTATAAACAAGCAGAAGCAGATGTGAAGAATAATGATTCCTCACTTTTGTGTTTGAATTCGAAATTTCTATTGCAAATGATTTTCCTACTGGTGTTGCCATGGTTGCTGTGAGAAGCTCGAGGTCTGACACAGGCCTTGTTAGGCCAATGCCATGGGTCATTTTATTTGAAATATTTATCTACTAGATGTAACCCGATAACTTTTGAGCATTCTTTGCTGCTTTCCTTTTAATCAGGTCTAGCCTGAATTAACCCTTCTTACAGTTTGTTACTGTTTTAATCATGAGGCTTGTTACATTTCTTAGAGTTGTGCCTGTTTACTCCTGCCAATCTGTTCTTTCCTCTTATTGATTTTGAGTATCAAATTTTAATAATTGTGTTTTCAGATTATGGTATGCTATGTTAATCTACAGATACATTTGTTTTGATTGTACATAAGACTTTGTTTTATAACCAGAATTTATATGTTCGTTTTCAAACCACATCTACTTCTGTTATTTGACTGCTGCATCAGACTTCGATGGATTGTTTTCAATTTCATTCAAATCAATAATATATTATGTTTCTGTGCTGTTTCTTTCTGTAATGAAAAGGCTTTTAAATGTGGTAATAGCTGAGTGTAGTTCTGTGTCCCCACTCATGAACTAAGAGTGCACTCGGTTTCTTTTGTCTGGAAATCACATTCTCCATTGGTCTCTTGCTGTTATTAATTAATGCATGTTTATGCCAAGTGGCAACAACTCAAAAAAAATTGTACACCGAAATTCATGGTCAATCTTGAATTTTAGTCCAATTTCTTCCAAATTCATGAAAATTAGTCGAAATTCAAAGAAATTCTTCAAAAACCAGTGAAATTCATATCGAAATTCATAGAAATTTGGCTGCAATTCATTGAAATTCATCCAAAATTCATGTGGAATTCGAAAATTTGTACACTGAAATTCAAAGTTATTTCCCCTTGGTTTATGCTTCTGGAATGTAACATGATAAGGGGTTCACAGTCTCCAGAGGGAGAGCTTGTTGAGCTCATGGCAGTACCAGTCCTTTGTACTGGTTAGTGATCAGAAACTGCTCATTCAAAATTTTGTTGGCTCTTCAGGAGGTGTCCTAAGGATAAATAATGATGCCTAACCCCTTTTCATTCAATGGATTCAGTTTTATTGCTCAGGCTGCTCCTCGTGCAACTTTGGCATAAGTTTGCACTCCACATCGCTGTTACCATTTTTATCAGGAGATTTGTTACTTGTTTCTAAACCTGTTATTACAGTTCTTTAGGATTAGTTTTTTATGTAAGAGTGCTTTCATATTTCAGGTTCTTTCTCTACATTGAAATTACGAAGATGAAGAAGCTGCCAGTGAGATTGACTGTAGCAGCTCTTAGTCTATAGAAAATTATAAATGTTATGTCTGTTCATTTAACGCATTTTATTCGTGATAGTATTTTGTATTATTTTAAAATCATTCTGTCCAATTATGTTTGTTTTATGATTGTGTTCAATTTTATCTCATGTGTATTTCAAACTTAATTGGAGTGGGTGTAGATGTGTAGGTATTGGGAGGAGAGAATGTTCGGCACAACTTATCAGTGCATTACAGTTAGGGATTTAAAGCCTGGTAAACTTACCGGTAAGAATGGGTAAAATACCGGTAATTTACGGTTAGTTACCCTGCGAAAATCGGTAAATTACGGTAATTTTCGACTAAACCTAACCTTCCTGATGTTTTTACAGCAGAAATTTACTGAGAGCGCTCAAAGGCATGAATATTTGACAATAAAAGTGTCTCAACCACTTTCATATGCCTTTTAAAACACTCCGCTAGACTTAAATTCCCTTTGACAACAAATTATTAACAGTTCATGTGCAAAAGTGCACATAAACATTAGATCGAATTTTACCGTTATTTACCGTAAATGACGGTAAATTACCAATGTTACCGTAATTTACCGTCCAGATTGAAAATTACCGGTAATTTTAAATCCCTAATTACAGTGCGTACTGTGATGTAAGACTTAGTATTTACTATTGTTTCTTGGATTGTGTGACCTCAGCTCCACTTTCGTTTTATCTAACTGTGTGAGGGTCCTCGATATTTGACCTTCACTTTGATGTAATCTTTTACAATTCATTACATTCATTGTTCCATATTTTTGTTGTTTGTTACGCTTCTGCTAGCCAAATTTTTTTTTTTTTTTTTTTTACTATTTACCACTTATTCGCTGTACTTTGTGTTAAACCATCATCCTCCACTGATTAATCAACTGTTATATGTCTGCAGTTTAGGTCTCAACTTTGTGTATTTTTATTTGAGTGTTTCAATGAATCTTTATGGCAGTGTAGAACCTCTTACATGCTTCCCAATAATAACAAATTAATTTTACTTAATTGTGCCCGAGAAAGATACTCATTCCCCTCCCTTGCACTGACGATTCAAAAGCAGACTCAAGACAGCATAGACCGTTTTCACAAGTGATGTGGGCTGAATAATACACCAGTATATTGTCAAATCAAGACAGTTAAGCCAGAAGGTCTTCATGGGAAATCAGCCGACACTTAAAGTTGCCCAGTAACCATGGGCAAAGGGAAATAAATCTTCACTCCATTCCATACTACCTGAATGAAAAGGAGAGGATGAACCAAGCCCAACAGTATTAAGTTATTGTTTTATTTTTTTTAAATCAAAACAGAACAATATGAAGGGTACAGATCTCTAACATGGGCAAGATAAAAATTCAAATCCAAGACAAAGATACATGCAGCAATTTTAAACACACTTCAGGTAGTATTTAAGGAGAATTTTTTTTTTAAAAAAGGCACTGATGGATGGATAGCAGTTAGACTACTTGACAGACAAGTTAAACTTACACAAATCCAAGCATACAGCCATTTGAAACACACATCAGGTGGTTTTTACACAGACATTATTATTAAAAAAACACTGATGGAAGCAGTCATACTACCTGACTGACAAGTACAGAAATGGAATGGAATTATCATACAATCTCACAATCATTCACAAATAAACACAACAAGATGAACTGTGGATGTCTCATTCCCTCCTTGATTTACGTAATTAGGAATGCAACAATGTTTACTAACAAAACTGGCACATACAGTCATTTGAACACTAAAGCAGTTGTGAGCATGCACAACACAAATGTAAAAAAAATGTAAAAACTTAAGCGTTCAATACAGCAGTGCTACAAGCTGGTATTCATAATTATGATTTGAAAACACTGACATGCAATCATAAGACAGATTGCATTCATGCTACATGCTTCACTGAAACATCAGAGGTATATATATAAGGCGGTGCATGGCGGCGACCACCAGCGAAATGTCATCGAAGTGTGATTTCTGTATGAAAAAGCTGGATGGAAGACACTCAACACAAAATTGTGACTTCTGTAAGAAGCTATCGTGCAAATCCTGTGTTACTTTAAAAGGGTTTGACGCTGACAACCATTACAACTGCTCCGAGTGCATCAAGACCGGCATGAGTAAGGTTATGGGGGACCACCAACCCGGGCTGTCACATGGTACTGCAGATCCCGCCCCAGCCAGTGATAAATCCAACCAAGAGATCCTGAAGGCAATCAGCGAATTATCTCTCTCCCTGAATAAACGCTTGGATGATGCAGAGAGAAACATCAAGGCTGATGTAGTCAAATTGGGACGGAGAATGGACACCCTCGAACAAGCTCAGGGCACCCAGGAAGCAAAGATCAAAGCTCATGAATCAAGAATCAAGAAGCTGGAGACATCGGAGGGGACCAACAAACACCTCTCTGAAGCAATTCAGTACATGCAGCAGTACAGCCGGAGAAACACCTTAGAGCTTCACGGGGTCCCACAAGCTGAAAAAGAGAACCTATTTGAGGTCATACAAGATGTTGGAAAGGTGCTCGACATCACGATCACCGATGACTACATTGATGCCATTCATAGGATTCCGCTTAAGTCTGGAATAAACCCAATCATAGTTAAATTCACAAATCGATGGATGAGTGATCTTGTGAAGTCGAAGAGAAGAGGCAAGAAGATTTTCGCTCGAGACCTAGGATACGAAGATGGAGACAGAAGAATCTACATCAACCCTAGTCTCACGAAAGCATCAAGCTACTTAGCTATGAAGGCCAGAAGTGAAGTCAAGAAAAGGAACTGCGCCGTTTGGGTGGATGATGGCTCAAATATCTGGGTGAGGAGAGTCTACGAGAACCAAGAGGAAGCCAAGCTGCACAAGAATGAAACTTTTAAGATCACCTCAGAAGAAGATTTCGTCACAGTTATCAGGAAACTAAACCTCTGATAACCATGCAGGTAACAAACAAGAGCAGCTCCACCTTTAATGAACAGAGTGAACTTACTAGTGATAATCTAAATATATTTTTTCTAAATGCTCTAAGTATTAGGGCAAATGATAGTTTTGATAAAATAAGAGAAAGCCTGGACTGTCTAGTTAATATACACATGTTGTGCTTGGTTGAGACTTGGCTACAAGATGGTGATGCTTATTTCTTTTCAATTCCTGGTTTTAAGGCCATACATCATACAAGGAAGGTAGGCAGAGGTGGAGGAGTTTCAATTTACATTAGAAATAATATTAAACTTCTAAATTGTGACATGATTGGTGATAACATACAAATAATTTCTGCTAAGTTTCAAATTGAAAGGAAGTATATCAATCTAATCACGGTATATAATCCATCTGCCCTAACTATTGATGAATGTAAAGACATGCTTGATCCATTACTTGATAAAATTGGTAATGAGAATTGCCTGATTATAGGAGATTTCAACATTGATATAATGAAAAATAACTACCAGAGTGACCTATACTTAAATTTTATGTCTGCTAAAGGATTCTCAATACTTAACAACTGTATTACAAGGCCTGAGAGTTGCACTATCATTGACCATGTGGCTACGAACATACCAAAAGGCACCTCTGAAATCTTCACAGTAAATAATGATATAAGTGACCACAATGCAATAATCTGTTCCATGAGGCTAGTCAATAATCGAAATAGCACGAGTGAACTCAGTGGTTTCTACTATAAAAACGACCATGTTAAAGCTAATGAAATACTTAGGCACCAACTAGCTAACAATGGAAATGATCTAGAGAGTGCAGAAGAACTATCTGAATATATTCATGAGGAGATCTTTAATGCCCTAAAAAATTCTAATATCAAATGCATGATCAGACAGAAGTACAAGAAACTAAACCCATGGGCAACTCATGAACTAGCCACCCTCTCGATACAAAAGCAAACTCTTCATAAAAATCTAAAGACACACCCTGCCAATGATATAATTAAAACTGAATATAAAAAAGTGTGCCACAAAGTTAATTACTTAAGAAAGAAACTTAAATCGGAATATACTTGTGCTAAAATACAAAAATGTGGTGGGAAGAGTAAATCGGTGTGGTCTGTTATTAAAGAGGTCTCTGGGATCGATCAATCAAAGAATGATACTCCTATTGCAAAAATAGTTTCCAATGGTCGTGAATATGTTAACCAAAAAGAAATAGCAGAAGTATTAAATGATTATTACATAAATGTAGGTCCCACGTTATCTGCTGCTCTAGGGAATGCTGCTCATGACTATAAACCAACAGTAACTGATAATGTAATATTCTTATTCTCACAAGTCAATAGTGAGGAAGTTAAAAGCATAATTAACTCCTTAAGTAATAAATCGGCCAGTCCTAACGGCATTAGCAATATTTTTCTCAAAGCAACTGTAGATGTGATTACACCCCATGTGACCAAACTAATGAACCAATCCTTTGAACAAGGCCTATTTCCATCTAAGCTGAAAACCACTGAGGTCAAGGCTATCTTCAAAGCCGAAGATACTACTGACCCAGGAAATTACAGACCCATCTCCAAACTCTCAGCTCTGTCAAGAGTCATGGAGAAAGCAGCCAAAATAAGGATTGAACAGCACTTAATGAAAATAAATTTTTTCTATGAATTCCAATACGGTTTCAAATCGGATAAGGATGCTCATGGTGCCATTTTTGACCTTGTAACTAACATTCAAGCTGCTCTCGATAACAGCTGCTACTCCTGTGCTGTCTTCATTGACTTGAAAAAAGCATTTGATACAGTTGACCATAAGATTCTCATTGATAAACTTAGTAAAATTGGTGTGAAGAACAAGGAGTTGGATTGGTTCAAGTCATATCTTACTGATAGACCACAGTATGTCCAGATAGGGAATGAAAAAAGTAGCTGCAAAATGATTCTTTGTGGAGTGCCGCAAGGCTCAATCCTGGGACCTCTACTCTTCATTATATACATCAATGACATTGGTAAATTAAAACTAAGATGCAAGCTACAGTTGTACGCCGATGATGCAGTTTTGTACTCTTCATCAAATAACATAGAAACACTGGAGGAAGACATCAATCACGATCTGGCTATGTTGAATGATTGGTTATTGGGCAACAAACTGAGTCTAAACCTCAAAAAAACAAATTATGTGCTTTTCACTAAACCGTCGGTCTCTGAAAAAAATATGAAAATAAACATTGGTACATACGCCATTGAAAAAGTGAGTGAAGCTAAATACTTAGGTGTTCGACTGGATAACAACCTGAACTTCGAACGCCATATCAACAAACTGATAGTATCCTTGAGAGCGACTGTAAGACTAATGTTTAGAATGAGGAAAACACTTCCCTATAAGCAGCTAAAAATTATATATTTTTCTTACTTCCACTCTCACATGTCCTACATGTCTTCCATTTGGGGGTTAGCCAATCAATTAATGCTCAATAAAGTAAGAGTGCTTCAAAACAGTGCCTTGAAAATACTTTTGCATAAGGAGAAACGATCACCGACCAGGCAACTCTATATTGCTTCTGATATACTTCCTCTCGACATTGTGGTTAAAATCCAACTAGCAAAAATTATTTACAATCATGTACATAAGAAAAAAATTCTTAACTCCAGTATCATTATGAATGTAACAATACATAGCCACAACACTAGAACTGCCTCCAATCTCAAGCTGCCAAGTGTAAAATCTACATATTATGGTCTTAAAACATCTTACTATAATGCTCTAGTCACTTTTAATAGCCTACCAATTTCTATGAGATCGGTTTACAACAGATCTTTCAAAGAAAAAATAAAAAAATACTTTTTCCAATTGTACCAAGCCTAAGTCTCAACCAATTTATTGCTTTATCCTAACTAAATTCTCTCTCTTCATTGTTTAAAAAAAAAAAAAAAAAAAAAAAAAAAAATAATAAAAAATGTTGCTACTAATACTGGGCTTTCTCCTTGCTTTCATTGTTATGTTTCCGTTTTATTATGTTTATAATCATTATTTAAGTTGTTTTTTGCTACTTAGTGGTCACCGCCGCACCATTGTTGTAAATTGTAAAGTCCACAACAGGGCTACTTGCTCTATGGACACATACTTTATTTCGAAATAAAAAAAACAAAAAAAAAAAAAACAGAATGTTCCGAACAAACTAGAATTATTTGAAGACAACAAGGACAACAAAGGACCAATCACAAACAGGTGAATTTTACATGCTGTTCTTGATTCCCTTTGGTGATTGATGAAACAGTCTTTAAACACAACTAAAAGCAGCAAAAATAATCAAAAATAAAAATGTAAATTTACTATGATGAGTTTTGTGTTGCTAAAACAATATTAAAAGCTACAACACTTATTGGAACAGCGGAACTCCTCCCAAGTTTCGAAGTACCTGCGGCATTTTGGACACTTCTGGAAAGGGCCGTCCTTTTCAACAATACGGAGAATGCATGGTTCACAGAACACATGGCGACAGCAGTCCAATTTCTGGATGGGAGGTCTGTCACAGCAAATGGAGCAAATAAAAGGGTCGTCTTGAGTCGCCTCTGGCTGCGAACACTGATAAAAGAAAAGTCGTAAAAATATGAACCATTCTTGTATAGTATTTTCCCATAGTACATTCATATTTTTAAGAATATTTTTATGACGAATGATTCATTATTTTTATGAATAACTCGTTTTTTTACGAATGCTTCATAAGACATATGAATAATTCATAATATTTCATTATGAATGTTTCGTTTCCTAGTTTTTTCGTTAGAGCATCACGAGCTGTTCGTAACTTTACGAATGATTCATTATTTTCTTTAATGAGCCATTCGTAATATTACAAATCACTCGTAATTTTATGAATATTTCATAATTTTTCTCTTAAAAGTACGAATTATTCTTACTTTAATGAATAATTCATAATTTTCTCTATGAGCTATTCATAATATTACGAATCATTCGTAATTTTATAAATGTTTCATAAGGTTTTTTAAATGAGCCATCCTTGTACAGTATTTTCCCATTGTAAAATCGTAAATTTACGAAAAATTTAACGATGAATGGTTCATTATTTTACGAACAACTCTTAGATTTTGGGTACTTTTCGGTCACTTTCAGGCAATCTTTCCAAAACAATTACGAAGGATTCGTAATCCTTTTCTTATGAATGTTTCATAGAACGTATTTTACGAAGCATTCGTAAAAATTAAGAAGCATTCATGATCAAATTTGTCGTAAAATTACGAAAACTTTTGTCAGTGAAGGGCCTGCTGCGCCTCCACATGCTTTAGCCTTCTTTGGAGGTGGTGCCACCTTTCTGGGACGGCCAGGCCTTCTTTTGACTGGAATAAGAAAATGAGTAAGACAACACCAATGTACCAAAGAGTGCAGCAGAACTGAAAATCAGTTAAGATTCTTACAAGGAGGGAGCTTCTTGCCCCTGGCTGCCCTGCTGGGGCCAGGCTCAAAATCATCCGACAAGGCATCGGGGTCTTCATCCGCCTCCACCTCCCAGGCGTAACTAGGCCTCGGTCTAGGGTTGGGCCCCGGTCCTGGTTGACCCCTGGGCCTGCCGGTGCTGGGCCCTGGTTCAGTTGGCTGGTTAGTGGCAGTTGAACGGGGCAGTGCTTCGAGCACAGCCTTCAGCGTTTCATCAATTTTAGCCATGGCACTGGCTAGTGAACTCACTTCTACACACAAAAGGGATGTATACAAGACTTAGCAAACATAAACAACTGATTGGCAATGTCAATCAATAGAATATATTGAAAACAAACCTGAACTGGTGGCAGCCGCGGCTGGAGAACCATTGGTGTCAAGCAAGGGGGGAGCGCTTGCAGCAGGAGAAATGGTTACTGCTGGCAAGGGTGGAGCCGTCGCAGGAGGAAAAGCGACAGGCAAGGGTAGCAAGGGCGATGCAGCAGCAGGAGTATTAGACAAGGGCGGAACAGTGGCTGAAGCAGTAGCAGTGTTGACAGCTACGGGAGCCACAACGCCCGAACCGAAGGGGCCCATGACGCCCTGAGCCGAGTTGGAACTTTGTGCAAGAGCTGGCGCCATGGCCAAAAGACTTTGAGCCAACATCTGCTGCATCATGAGCATTTGCGACTGGGCAGGTTGCATCATTTGCTGCCCAGTCGCATATGCGACTGGGAAGGCCAACCCCAACCTAAAGTAACAATTAATTTACATGTTAAAATGTATACCATTTGCCCTGCGTCATGCACTGCTCACGTTGACAACACGGAAAGCATTGACACGAGACCAAAGGTTACCTGGAAGTTGTGGTAGGCGCCAATCTTGTGAGCTGCTTTGGCTTGGACCAGCATTGTCTTCTTCACGATATATTTCGACCCTGTGGTCCTCGTCCTCCTGGTCATGCTCCTCACCCCGATCGCGACCCAGCTCAGACATCTTCTTGAATTCAGAACGATCTCGACGATCAGACGGGACGGCGCGCGGAAGGAGGAGGAGCGTACTGTAGGGTGTCCCACAATATTTCCATAATGCCTTTTTTGATGAGTGCCGGGGTGGATTTGAAAGATGACACAAAATGAAGAAGATCTGTGTAAAGCAATTGAATTTCGGACAATTAAAAGTGCCCGCGCAACGCGGTTGAAGTTTGTGACAGTGTAGGGTGGGACGTGGGGTTACAAAAACAGCCGTAGGTAAGCCATTTTTCAACGGATTTCCATTCCGATATTGGCATTGTGTTTGTAAAGAAAAGGCCATTCCTTTTTTTAAAAGCATATTTTCTGTGCAACTCAATGCCTATCTTCCAGGGGCACGATTCTTTGCAAAACTTGCTAATTTCAAAGTTTGAAACCGTTTTTGACCCACTCTTAGTCATCGTATCTCAAAGAGGGGGGAATATTTAGATTCCGCAGGACAAATTACCCAGGAAAATGTAACATTCAGATTTTAATATGCAATTGCCTACCTCTCAGGGGCCAAAAATATGACATTTTAGTGATTTTTCGTGTTTTTTGCACTCTGAAAGTGCTTCCATATTTTTTGGAAGGTCATATTTAGGTCCTGGTCCAAAGTTCATAAGATAAGGTACTTTTATGTTTTCAAGATGCGGTTTCAATGATTACTTAAATATTTTATGCTTTGGCCCTAAGAGATAGGCAACCTCATTTTGAAGTCAGAAAAGTTCTTAATCCGATGTATTTTGGTGAAAGGAACCTCAACATGACCTTTAAAAAGACATGCAAGCACTTTCGGTGTGCAAAAAATACGACAAATCACTAAAATGTCATATTTTTTGCCCCTGAGAGGTAGGCAGCTGCATATTAAAATCTGAATGTTACATTTTCCTGGGTAATTTGTCCTGCGGAATCTAAATATTCCCCCCTCTGTGCGATGAGTGGGTAAAAAACTGTTTCAAACTTTGAAATTAGCAAGTTTTGCAAAGAATCGTGCCCCTGGAAGAAAGGCAATGAGTTGTACAGAAAATACGCTTTTACAAAAAAGAATGGCCTTTTCTTTACAAACTCAATGCTGTTATCGGAATGGAAATCCATTGAAAAATGGCCTTACCTACGGCTGTTTCTGTAACCCTATGTGCCACCCTACTCTGTCACAAACTTCAACTGCGTTGCGCGGGCACTTTTAATTGTCCGAAATTCAATTGCTTTGCACAGATCTTCTTCATTTTGTGTCATCTTTCAAATCCACCCTGGCACTCATCAAAAAAGGCATTTTGGAAATATTGTGGGACAAGGGTACTGCCTTGGTGGGACAGTTGAAAACAAATGATGGCAACGCTAGTCAAGTTAAGGTCTTCACACAATACAAAATTGCACATTCCTGCACTCACTGAGAATGACAGGGTCATGATCATGACTAAAATTTTGGGTAAGGAATTCTTTATCACCCAAATTTGGGTGAGAAAGGTTTCCTCGCTCAAATTTGGGTGAGGAAGTTTTCCTCACCCAAATTTGGGTGAGAATTCAATGTAGCTATATAGGTAGCTTAGACCCCTTCCTCACCCAAATTTAAGTGAGGAAGGTTTCCTAACCCAAATTTGGGCGAGGAACCTTCCTCACCCAAATTCGGGTGATAAACTGTTCCTCACTCAAAATTGGGTACACCCAAAATCAAGGCTCTTTCATTTTCAGTGCTGCAGGTCGTTTTCATACACCGTGGTTTTAGTTTTAATACATTGTTTTTTTGGTTGTGGTATTGTGGTAGGAATTTGAAAGGCAACATGTTATTGGAAAGTTTAGTCCTCAGAAAAGCGCGCATATGACTTGCGTGGTTACATTCAAACCTTCGTTCTGGATTATCGTTTATTGTCAATCGTGTGATTTTTAATAATCCAAGCACATTTGAAATAAATTTAAATTTCAATTAAAATTATTATCATTGTTATTTAAATATTGTGGACTGTGTAAATGAATCTCAGTGGCATTTTGGCCGCATTTCCGGGTATTCCCCTTCAACGCTAGGGTGGGTCGAATTCTCCACTTTTTCGATTCAGACATCGTAATAGTTCTACAAACGTGCCTTTGTACTTTGTGAATCTAGTGCTGACTTCCTCTTTGCGATCGGACTTGATTTTCAGTTCGGGGTTTGAGCTTGAAATTTCGAGAATTTACCTAAAAAAGTGTAAATACTCCCTTGGCGCCAAAACCGTGACTCGGGCAACAAAATGTACTTTACATAAAGTGTCTAAAACAGTGTTTTCTATCGAAAAGGTTAAGAGTGTCATCACGCTAGGAACAGTGGTTTTCGAGATAATGGCCGAAACATGCTTCCCCGCAGCGATAGGTGAAAATCTGTGCAGCTCTCAGCTAGCTATGTAATTGCTACCCAGGACCCACCACGAGGAGGTGGCTGCACTTCGGGTCCCTCCCAGGCCCAACCCAACCAACCAACCATATGCTAGGCCTAAATTAATCGGAATTTAGCTTGAATGATATAATAAAATCAGCTTTTGTACCATACTTTGGAAGTTGACCACGAGATTTTAGTGTAGCCCGTATGTGACCGTCTCGTGCCTCAGATCCACAAACAAGACTTGCTGCTTCAGTGACAAGCTTAACTGTCCTCTCTACAGCGACAGTGTGGCATGGAAATCGAGTGAAATTCCACTCTACTATTGTGTCTTTGGTTAAGTTTGTGATAAGTTCTTCGTTGGAAATATCACGTAAAACTGGTGGAACAGTAATGGTAACAGTAGTCCAGTCAATCATATTCTGGTGAGTATCTGCTGTAAAATTAAGTTTTGGCACTTTGTTGTACCTAACTGTGTTTGTTGCGTTGTCAGACTCTGCCTCCTTTTCTGCCAAAATACGGTCAAGAGCCAATTTTCGAACTTCTGGCTGCTCATCAGTCATCATGCTGAGCAAAACATTTTCTGGAAGCGCAAAGTAGGCATTCTGCTGGATGGAAGCATCAACTACCTTTCGTAGCTTGGCCGGTAAGTATCTTGTGCCTTGGATTGTGTCAAAAAGATGCCTAGATCCATCCTTGATCGAGTTGTAAAATCTGATCTTAAACCATAAAGGTGAGTATACTGTAAGTATATATGTTACAATGGATTTTAATTTTGCATAAGGTAAGGTTAGGTTAGGTGGAAATGTATAATCTGAGTATTCTATTTGCACAGGTGAGCCATCGTGATTTGCAGAGTGTACCAGGATCTAAATTGAGTACGTCCGGAGGGCAGTCACCAGAGATAACAGATTTGGATATCTTGTAAAGGTAAGCCTGATCAGTACTTATGTGTGACAAATTTATGACATCGCCAGGCAATTTGCATTTAGGAAAACTGTCAAATTTAGCTAATGGCAACTTCTCACAGTCTGGAAGTTTTGAACCTATGGGTCCACTGTACAGATTAGGGCTGGTAGAAGCACCATAGTAGTATGTAAGCGGATATCTGACGGTCGAGTTTGGGTAGGCGGATATCTGACGGGTAGGCAAAGTGGAGGGGGGTAACCTAGCCTAAGTCGCTGGAGGGGCCTAAGTCACCAGCCCTAACCCAACCTAAGTCGCTGGAGGGGCCTAAGTCACCAGCCCTAACCTAGCCTAAGTCGCCGGAGGGGCCTAAGTCACCACCCCTAAGGTAACCTAAGTCGGTCGCCCGCCCCTTGCCGGGGCGGCCCTGGAGGGCTGCACCCCTTCAGGACCCGCCCCTGGCCTTGGGCGGCGCAAACCCAAGTCTGGACCTGCTCCGCGCTCAGGCGCGGCGCGAAGCCGCGAGCACCGCCACCCCTCCTGGTTCCGCCCCTGCCGCCGCGAAGCGCGCCGCTGACTGACCGGTGAGTGAACACCTATCGCCTACTGCAGCACCAGCGCCGCAACAGCAGAGCGCCCTATCGGCCGAAACGAGTACTAGTCAAAACGGTACTGCGCATGCGCACACTGACAAAAGTTTTCGTAATTTTACGACAAATTTGATCATGAATGCTTCTTAATTTTTACGAATGCTTCGTAAAATACGTTCTATGAAACATTCATAAGAAAAGGATTACGAATCCTTCGTAATTGTTTTGGAAAGATTGCCTGAAAGTGACCGAAAAGTACCCAAAATCTAAGAGTTGTTCGTAAAATAATGAACCATTCATCGTTAAATTTTTCGTAAATTTACGATTTTACAATGGGAAAATACTGTACAAGGATGGCTCATTTAAAAAACCTTATGAAACATTTATAAAATTACGAATGATTCGTAATATTATGAATAGCTCATAGAGAAAATTATGAATTATTCATTAAAGTAAGAATAATTCGTACTTTTAAGAGAAAAATTATGAAATATTCATAAAATTACGAGTGATTTGTAATATTATGAATGGCTCATTAAAGAAAATAATGAATCATTCGTAAAGTTACGAACAGCTCGTGATGCTCTAACGAAAAAACTAGGAAACGAAACATTCATAATGAAATATTATGAATTATTCATATGTCTTATGAAGCATTCGTAAAAAAACGAGTTATTCATAAAAATAATGAATCATTCGTCATAAAAATATTCTTAAAAATATGAATGTACTATGGGAAAATACTATACAAGAATTTCATATTTTTACGACTTTTCTTTTATCAGTGCAGCGCAGTGCCAGCGCCGTACGCCACCACCTATGTGGCGGAAAATGGAACTACTCGCACTGTATAAATCGGAGCGCTTCAGCCAGGAGAGGCACAGTCATTCAGTCGTCGGCGCAAGTCACTTCTGTCTAAGCTTACAGTCTTTCTTAAGACTCTGAAAAAAAGATCCGAGTCACCATGACTCTAATGGACATTCTTGAGGAGTGGGAGGGTGGGTGTTTCTACGATGATGAGTTGTTGGCCGAGGCCTACACTCAGTTTTTGCTGTCAATGTTGGAGGCTTCTGTGGAAGAGCGACGTGACCCTAGGGTCATTCCCTCCCTTGAGGTGGGGTATGATGCTTATGCCCGCGAACAGGACGGGTTCGACTCTCAAGCTGAGGTCACTCGTGACATGGCACTTGCCATGGCCGGCGGTGCAGTTCGCGGTCCTTCCCCGCCACCTGCTGTTTCTCCGGCGCGTTCAGGAAAAAAAAGAGCACGGTCACCGGAACCGGAACCTGAACAGTCAGTCCAGCCGGAAGTTGTCGTCCTGCAGTCCAGGCAGCGGGAGCTGAAGCGTTTCCGGACTGTGTTTCGCGAGGAGGTGTCCCTTGTTAAGGGTCTCGGCGATACTCTTCCCTCTGAAGAGGTTATTAGTGCTAGCGGTACACAAAACCATACTGCAAATTGTCATACCAAGGTGCCACTTGGTACAGATGTTCCTTAGACCCATTTGGTCAATTTGACCCGAAGAACACTTGAGATTTCGCGTGCGGGTAGAATTTATAGGGGGGTGGGGAAAATTTAACGTTAAAATTTTGAACACTTCAAAATTGGCCTACAGATGTGTGCTTGGTGTCGATTCCGAATGATTTTGACTCAAGGAATCCAAATCTGACCCCGGAAATGCGATCCGAGCACCGGAAGTGGGTAAAAACCCGCCATTTTGAAAAAACTGGCTGAATTACAGTATACCATGGTTTAAACGCTCTCACGGCCGTTCGAGGGGTCGATACCCATGTTTTTGACGTCGGCGGATCCACTTATGACACCGGAAATGATGTTTGGGCACCGGAAGTGGGCTCCGGGTGCCGGAAGTCGCTGCAGGCTGTACTACTTTCGCGCGCTGAAACGTGCCTTGTGTCTATAGCCACGTTCCCGAACTCGCTGGACTTAATCTTGGCATCGGCAACGGTGTGTAGATACTGGATTAAGATATAGTGATACCTGGTGCTAGGGTAATTAAAAAGTAAGTATCCGTCATGTCTTGTTAATGTATTGTTACAGGTTTGTTATTGAACTGTGATTGCCATTATTAACCAAAGTGACTTCTATCATTGACACAATTGTAAAAAAGTTACATATTAAACAAAATACAGCGACATAAATTTAATTGCTCACATATTGCTAGAGCAGGACTCCTTGCTCCAGAATAATCCTTAGGTGTACTTCCGTACAGAAGAGTAGTCACAGCGGCAAGGAGTGGTCCAGGAATACACTTTTCTTCGCAATTATCTGGAAACTCTCCCTCAAATGAAACTTTTCTTTCAGAAATTGATTTTCGCACTGCCTTTGCAAATCTGTGATAAGCAAGAACGTCATCTTCTTGATCTTCTCTGTAGACGTTTGGTAAAAAATTAGCTGTACGGCTCTTGAGGACGTATCTTTTGCCCCATTTGTCATCAATTAAAGTTGGAAAATAATTCAAAATTTTCTCTCTTAGTCTAGTTGTATGCGTCATTGAAATTTCTGGTTCACTGACGTTTTTCAACTGGGCTATTCGGGAATGGTACGTTTTTGAAATGGTCCCCATATCAAAAACGTATTGAATGTCACTTGATAATTTATTCTCAATGTACAACACTAGTTCAGCAAAAGCAATTTTGTCACAAAAATCTTCGCTTTCATTGTCGGAACTGTTGCCTAATTGACTATTAAATTTGTTGTACAGTTGGGAAAGACACTGTTTGTGATACTTGGCTTCCATGGCAACTAAATCTCCGCCCGTTTTTAACATGCCTATTAATCTGAGGTCATTTAAAACAGTTGCACATTGTTTTACCCTTTCAGTGATTTCTTTTGTTGCACACAAAGTCAGCGGATGTTTTCGAGTTTCTGGACCCATGCACAGAAAACACTTAAAATCCTTCATTGCTACAGGGGGAGGAGACCGTAAACGTGTTGTTGGACACGCTGTTGTCTTCTGATTACTTTCTGTCTGGGCCGGGCAATCAGATTTATTAGCAGTTTTCTGTAAAGCTTTTAACAAATTTTCAAATCTTGGACTGCGAAACTTCACTGCGCACGCCCTGTGCCACTTAGCCTTGTTTCTTATAAAACAAGATTCAATGCCATCTCCTTGATTTAATACATGCAGAGGCCGACCACTAGGCAACTTAAAATCAAAATCTTCGAGCTGAGTCAAGTTGGCACAAATCGTATTATATCCCTTGTTTCTTAAATTTTCGACAGGATTTTCCGCTGGACAAACAAGGGGTGTGTTACTTCCAGTTTGACAGAAGCAACAGGACTTCCAGTCCAAATCAGCGGGAACGACATTGCTCAAAGGCTCAGGACAGGCACGAACCACCGTCTTTCTTTTTGACATGTTAGAGCAAACAACCTATCAGGGCCAAGAAGAAAATACCGATTCTAAGACTGGCACACACGCAGGGTACTACAGAGGTGAAAGCATACGTCAGAACACGATAAACGAAGCGTGCCTGACGTGTACTACCACTAGCAAAAGAATTCGTCACCTCCGCCGGGCCAGGGTTTTCGGTCCCTGCGTCTAAACCGTTCAATTTAAAGGGGTACAGTTAGCAAGCCGATTTCATCACGAACAGAGGTCAACACCTTTAACACCTAAATTGAACGGTTTGAACGCTGGGACCCCAAAACCCGGCCGAAAGTGACGGTTTGTTTTGCAACTGGCAGTACACTCCCGTTATCATATACTAAACGTACCCTAATAAAAAGAGAAGACGTACGAAAGATTATCGCTTACCTAAGTACGAATACAGCTATCGATGTCTTGAAATCACTTCACAGCACAGTAAAACATTACGTTACGCCGACTTGTGTGCCGCTCGCCAGCCGGGTAGAAGCGACGCGCCGCGATTGTTGCGGCAGCGACGGCGGGGGGAGGGGAGCTCGGTCCCGACGTAGCGCAGATGCAGGTTGCGACCGGGAGCGGGTGACCCCCCCCCCCCCCAACATTTTCTGGTGCCAAGAGTTACTTCAGCGAGTTCGGAAACGTGATTATGGACACAAGGCACGTTTCAGCACGCAAAAGAAGTACAGCCTGCAGCGACTTCCGGCACCCGGAGCCCACTTCCGGTGCCCAAACATCATTTCCGGTGTCATAAGTGGATCCGCCGACGTCAAAAACATGGGTATCGACCCCTCGAACGGCCGTGAGAGCGTTTAAACCATGGTATACTGTAATTCAGCCAGTTTTTTCAAAATGGCGGGTTTTTACCCACTTCCGGTGCTCGGATCGCATTTCCGGGGTCAGATTTGGATTCCTTGAGTCAAAATCACTCGGAATCGACACCAAGCACACATCTGTAGGCCAATATTGAAGTGTTCAAAAATTTTAACGTTAAATTTCCCCCACCCCCCTATAAATTCTACCCGCACGCGAAATCTCAAGTGTTCTTCGGGTCAAATTGACCAAATGGGTCTAAGGAACATCTGTATCAAGTGGCACCTTGGTATGACAATTTGCAGTATACTTCACGAATCGGCGATGTACCGCTAGCACTATATGGTGGCACTGTTTGATTCCATGCTCACTCGACAAAGGGAGGCCGTAGGGGCAAAAGATGATGACAAGGTCATCCTGGAACTTCAAAATGGTGACAACGCCGAGAACCCCCTATGGTTCAGCATGCGGAGGACAGATCAATTGAATGGTCAGGTTATGTTGGACAAGCTGACTAGGGTGCTTAACTCTA
Source organism: Stenchaetothrips biformis (assembly GCA_030522485.1). Taxonomy (NCBI): domain Eukaryota; kingdom Metazoa; phylum Arthropoda; class Insecta; order Thysanoptera; family Thripidae; genus Stenchaetothrips; species Stenchaetothrips biformis. Next base: position 1,070,176 of record CM060088.1, on the reverse strand, counting down.
ATCAAGCTTTCATGATTGGTGGTCAGCTGAGGATGTGCTATGTTCACATCCCTACCCCGGAGGCCGGAGGGAGACAACCAGTTAGAGTTCCAAACGAGTCAATGGACCAGTGGTTGGAAAGAAAAGTTAGGTTATCAATCATATTTTCTCCCTCCAATCAAAATGATAACATGTGTCTTGCTAGATCCATTGTCGTGGCTAAAGCTAAGGGTAGTATTCAGGACAGTGCACTTTACCGTATAAAAAAACCTAACTCAGTGATACAGGAAAAGGAGGCCAAAAAGATATGTGAACTGGCCGGAATTGATCCTAACCAACCCTGTGGTCTAGATGAGGTTGGGAAAGTTCAGGACGTCCTTCCTGATTATAGGTTATGTGTTTTTATCGATAAAAAAGGTAAAGAATGTGTCTTTAAAGGAGAGTACAAGGCAGGACGAAAAAGTATTTTCCTTCTACTGCATAAGGCCCATTTCTCTGCCATTCTTACTCCTTGCCAGGCCTTTGAATATCATTTCCTCTGTGACAAGTGTGTAGATTTCTACGATAATACAGGTTGCCACAAGTGCGAAGGCTCTTGTTGGCGCTGTTTAGGAGATGTTCCTCACGATGGTCCACTGAAAAGATGTGACTTCTGTAATCACCATTTTGCTGGGGACGAGTGTTTTGACAATCACAGGACATTAAAGGTGCAAAACACAGACAAGACAAAGTGTGAAACGTTCAGGTTCTGTCTGGGATGTAATACTAGCTACTCAACACGTGGGCGAGCACATGTTTGTGGTTTTGTATGGTGCAAATATTGCAAATCTCATGTAAATGAAAATCACTTGTGTTACATGACCAAATGGTCACCTCGTGAAAAAAAAAGAGAAATGGAATTATGTGTCTATTTACTACGATTTAGAGACGACCCAACATGATGAGGTTGATGGTCAACCAGACACATTCGAGCACAAACCAAATCTTCTGGTTTGTCAAGCCGTCTGTGACCAGTGCCAAGAAATCCCCCAGAATGATTATTTCTGCAGTGTTTGTAAGACCAGGCAGCATGTCTTCCACAATATGGACGACCCTAACCTTAGTGTCATGGGACAGTTTATTGACTACTTGCAGAGCTTCCCTGCCAAGACCGAGCTCCTCATGATTGCTCATAATGCAAAGTCATTTGACGGGGTGTTTGTTCTCCAGGAAATGATTGCTCGGAAGTTGAAGCCCGAGTTGGTGCTCCAAGGAGCCAAAATATTGAGTATAACCCTTGGTAACTGGAAGTTTATCGATAGTTTAATGTTTCTCCCTATGCCCCTAGCTGCTATGCCCAAATCATTTGACCTTAAAGAGCTTAAGAAAGGCTATTGGCCTTATCTGGCCAACACTCCCCAGTACTATCGGTACGAGGGTCCTTTGCTAGACCGAGACCTCTACTGCGTGTCCGGTATGAAGGCCAAGGCGTTTGAGGAATTCAATCATTGGTATGATGAGCAGGTGTCATCCAATGTTGTATTCAACTTCAGAAAAGAGTTCATTGATTACTGTATCTCAGATGTCACAATTTTAAGGCAGGCTTGTCAGGCCTTCAGGCGCCTTTTTGCCCAATCGGCTGGATTCGATCCGATGTTCTGTTGCATTACATTATCTTCAGCTTGTATGGCGGCCTACCGCGAAACAGGGTAATTTCGGGCACTTTTGAGAGGTATTTTTAAAATTGTGAAGGTCGTGGTGTTGCCATGGACCTGAGGGTTAAAATTTATCATCTACCCACCTTTAGCTTCAATTTGACGCCAATTCCAGATATTTACGCCCCACCGTTTTTACAGTGGAGGGCCCAAAGCAGTGCCCGAAATTACCCCGTGTTTTGGGGTAATTTCAGGCACCCCAGGAAAAAGCGACTTGTCGTTCTGATTTTGGTCTCAAAATCAATAATTGTCTTTCTTTTGAGCTTATGTGATAAAATGTGAAATTCTTAAGGATGTAGATGTGGAGGGATGGTAGGGGTGGTCATTTATACATAATTTGAATTCATGATTGGAACAAATAGTTTGATGTTTGGGAGAGTTGGGTGGAGCTATTAAGGACGCTTCTTGTTGAACGTCTAACCTTGAACCTTCATCCTTTTTTGTTTTTGATAATGGTACAACTCGAGCCACACTATATCACGCGAAGATGAGTCGTGGATCTTCCTCTTGAATCTGACGTACATGGGAGGCAAGTCTTATGCACAATTGGGAAGATACAGTGGCTTCCTGGAAAACTCTGCGTTCCGTAGCAACCTGGCAAGCCATGCGGCCGTTCTTAAAGTCAAAGTCCCGGTAAACATGATAAAATTTTAGTCACGAACCAATAATTGACACTAAGATAGCATGTGTACATACTACACATAAGAAGTACAGATGTAGCCTTGGCCCATTTTTATAATAGTCAAAGTTCCACAAAGCGACTGCTGCGGCAGTTGAGTATTATCTGTGTTAATGGATTATCTCCATCTTTCAGAAGAGCTCTGAAGAGCTGGAAGAAGCTTACACCACTCCAGCCCTGCGAAATTTAAAGTGTTCAGAACAACCCTGCTTGCCCTTGCATGCCATTTCAGTGCCCGAAATTACCCCTAAAAGTAACCTTTTTTTAGTTTTGAGCCCCTATTTACCATACTATTTGCCGCAGGTGATTGAAAATTTGACACAGCATGCTCAAAACATGTCCAAATCGAAAAAAAAATTCCTTATGCACCGCTTGTGAACAGGTTTGGCTTGCCAGTCGAAGTTTTCACGCATACACTGCATTTAGGTAAAAAGTGTAAAATACGAAAATCGCTGTATCTCGAAAAGATTGGATCTGTTTTGGTCTCCAGAGGAACGATCTGACGGTTTGAAGTGTGGCGAATGCGATGCGCGCAACGGGACAAGCCTCCGAGGTCGCCGCTAGACGGCAGCATCATCGCAATGCTTTCGGGCAGAGATGCCCGAAATTACCCCGGTTGCCCGAAATTACCCCGTTTCACGGTACCGCCTTAACTTCCTACCTGAAAAGAAGATAGGCATCGTGCCTCCAGGAGGATATCATGGCAGGGGAAAGCAGAGTCACAAAGTTCTTCAGTGGCTCGACTACGAACAACATAAGCTTGGTCAAAAAATCAGGACCATTTACACAGATCGAGCGGTTAGGGTACTTGGCCGTGCTGTGGATGGTTTTGTGGAGATTGTAAAACCTGATGGGAGTGTTGAGAAGCGTATCTTCCAGTTTCATGGAGATTACTGGCACAATTGCCCACTCCATTTTCCTGCCAATGGTGATTCCGGTGAAAACAGGTATGAAAAGACCAAAAAAATTACATCTCTCTTCCGCAAAGCGGGTTATACTGTCATTGAGAAATGGGAGTGTCAGTTTGACAGGGAGATCAAGGAGGATCCTGACGTGAAAGCCTACTTTGAGGCTCGCCCTACTTTACGTTCCTCACCCCTTAATCTTCGTGGGGCTCTTTGTGGGGGTAGAACCAGCGCTCTCAGATGGTATCACAAAGCTGATTTGACAAAAGGGAAAAAAATCAAGATGTTGGACGTGGTCAGGGAGTATCCGAATGCCAATCTGAGGGGGTGCTACCCTGTTGGTCATGCAGAAATCTTCCTGGAAAGAGACCCTGATATGCCTCCTATTGATACTTGGAATGGTCTAGTTAAGTGTACGGTATTACCTCCACGGGACTTGTTCCTTCCAGTTTTGCCTTACAAGGCCAATGGCAAGCTTATGTTCCCTCTCTGTAGGACCTGTGTGGAGACGGAGAACCCCGAGTTGTGCCGGCATGAGAATCCTGCCGATAGGCAACTCACGGGGGAGTGGTGTGCGCCAGAGCTCCTGCTGGCTGTCAGGGATAAAGGGTACGTTATCGTTGCCGTACATGAACTTTGGCAGTACCCTGGTACTATGCAGTACAACCCTGAGTCCGGGGAAGATGGCCTCCTGTCTGCCTATGTGAGGCGCTTCATGGCATTGAAGATTCAAGCCAGTGGTTGGCCATCGCACTGTGAGTCTGAGCAGGAAAAAGAAAAATATATGGCCGATGTGAAAAAATATGATGGGATCATCATTGACCCCACTAAAGTGGCCAAAAATCCTGCTCTAAGGCCCTTGTCTAAACTCATTTTAAATAGTTTCTGGGGAAAATTTGGCGAAAAAACTTTGCGCCCTTCCACTCAATTAGTATATGATTATGCCGACCTTATGAAAATTGTATCTGACCCCACGAAAGTGGTCAATGGCCTGGTCCCTCTTAGTGAAGTGTGCCTGCAGGTTTCGTTTAAACCTGTGGAAGATAGCGTGGTGTCTTTGCCAACCTTGTCCCTGCTTCATGCCACTTGGACCACTTGTCTCGGTCGGCTTCAATTGTACAAGTACCTTGACCTTGTGGTCAAAGGGCCCTTTACCATGATACGGATAGTGTGGCCTACATTTCTAGGTTAGGTGAAGCAGACTTGCCTATTGGCACTCATCTGGGGGACCTCAGTGACCAGATTGAGGAGGACTATGGCCCAGGGTCATTCATCACTGAGTTCGTGGCTGGGGGGGCCGAAGAACTATGCCTATCGCGTTGCCGTGGGTGGTGACCTTAGTAAGGTTAAGGTGTGCATTAAGGTCAGAGGCATTTGCATCAATAGGTCATGTGATGAACTCCTTACATTTGAAAACCTTAAGGCTATGGTCATGGGTGAAGAACAAAAAAGAACTATTCCCATTCCTCACAAAATAGCACGACTTCCACGCTGGAAGATAGTCACCATGGCTACAAGCAAACTTTGGCAGGCCAAAAACACGAAGAGAAGGAGAGTAAACGTGTGCAGGACCGTCCCCCACGGCTACAACGCATGGGGTGACGAGGACGAGGAGGACCAGGATGTCCTCGAGGCTATGGACATACTAGGTGATTCATAAATTTTGAGGTTAAGGCGCAAGGGAGTCTGCAAGCCGGCCCTACCTAGTTCCTCCACTTACCACTAGGCGGCTCTTGTATCGCACCCACAGAAACATAAATAGAGCGCACTCACCCCCCGGGAAGCATAGTTGTTTGTCACTCGTTGACCAGTCAACATGGCTTACGCTTCCTGCGATATTCAGATGCTCATGGGCCCTGACAGACAATTCATTATCAAATAATTTGCTCTGTTCGGGACAAACATGCAAACTGACGAGTATAAGGTGGTCACATTTGCACCACCCTGTCCACTGTCCTCTCTCCCCGTAGAAGTACAAAATCACAACAATTATGTGGTGTACAATATTCATGGACTGACATGGGAATCGGGACTTTGTCCCTATGAATCTCTCGAAGACACGATGTGGGAGATGACGTCACATTTGAATGTCCTCTACGTCAAGGGCGGTCAAAAAAGAAAGTTGTTACAGGGGCTTCTTCCCCACCTTACCGTCTACAACTCAGAAACTCTAGGCTGCCCCCCACTTAAAAAACTGCCTCAGCTGTGGGCTCCATGTAATTCGGAGACTCACGTGTTGAACCCTAAACTTACCTGTGCAGCAAAAAATGACAAACGCTCAGGGCTGTGGCTTTTGTACCACTGGGCAAATCAATAAGACGCCACCTTAAGAACCGCTGGCAGACCGGTCGGACCAGCATGTCCTTAAACAGCATTTATACCGCAGTGAATAATACAGAAAATCAAATAAAAACTAATAAAATAATCGCTAAAAGCAAATAAAGATTAATCTGATTTTTCCTGGTTCACTGGTGGTCAGTCTGCTGGACCAGCATGTCCTAAAACAGCATGATTTTCGAGACACCGGGTGCAGGGGAGATCCTGGTCAGGCCCCATAACCTATAAAAACCTTTGTTTTTTGGATTACCAATTCATAACGCAATGAGTGCCGAAATGGATCTGAAGTACCAGCATCCCTGCACTGCCTTGATTGAGGGCGGTACAGGAGCTGGCAAGACGTTTTTCATGAAAAAACTGATAGAAAACAGAGCTGACATGTTCAGTGTTACATTTGAAAAAATTATATTTTATTATTCTGAATGGCAGCCTCTGTACGAGGAGCTCAAAGGTGTTGTTGATTTTCGACAAGAACTGCCATTAATGAGTGATCACCCAACAGGAGAGGGCCCAAAATTAGTGATCATTGATGACTTTCTGGATGAAATTAAATCTCATGGCAAAGAACTCCTTAAATTTTTCATAAAAGGTTCGCATCATAGAGACTTGTCCATTTTCTTCCTCAGTCAGTCCCTTTTCCCTGATGGACTTCGACAAATTAGTTTAAACTCTCACTATATTGTCTTGTTTAAAACATCGAGGGACTTGGCCCAAATTAGAACATTTTGCCTGCAAGTCGATCCCACACACTGGAAAGCCCTTCTTGAGGCGTATCACGACGCCACACAGGCTGGGCACACATACATTCTTTTTGATTTCAAACCCAATCAACTGGATCACCTGAGAATTCGTACCAAAATATTTCCTGATGAGTCCTGTGTCATTTACATCCCTAAAGCAAAGTATAAAAGGGACCTTGTGGGTATGCAATAGTCATTGCTAAATGATGGCTCCTAGTGTGCAGACACAACGTGCTGTCTTGCAAGTCCTTCAGTCAGCTAAACCTAACCTCCGTAAAGCGATTCTCCGTGAATCAGATAAAGCGATTATTTTTGCTATTTGTGAGATCATTGACAATCTCCTTTTAGGGAACATTCCCCTCAGTCCAGCACAAAAGTCCAAACTAAAGCGCTACCGAACTGACTTCCGACGTCTCGTACAAAAGGGTGAGGGTTGGAAAACAAAAAAAGAACATCTTGTTCAAAAAGGGGGTGCTTTCCTGCCCTTGTTACTTTCCATTGTGGCCTCAGTGCTCCCTAGCCTTTTCAAATGAATCACGTCAAAAAAATGATACTCGTTCCACATGACAGCGTGGCGAGAATGAATGACCCCAGTCCCTCTGCCTCTCATACTCAAATGAGTAAATTAGACACGGAAATGAATTACATTTTGCGAAAACAGTATGCAGATGACTCTGAAAAATGGAAAAAATACAACGAGGCGCTTCAACGTTTCCTCCACTTTTCTAAGGAATCGAGCAAACCCATCTCTCTCGAGATAACTAGCATACTCGATGAAAAAGAAGAAAAAGAGAATCCTAACCCTACCTCAGCAGTAAGACAGCAGTTAGCTACAGTCCTTCCAAAGACATATAAAGACCAAGCTCTTAAAATTCATGATTATTTAGCAGTGAGTGGTTTACCTATCACGTGGGACGCTCAAGGCATCGTCTCTCTGAAAGGAAGGGCAATTCCGCATTCGAATATTATTGATTAGATTTCTGATCTTACTCGTTATCGAAAGAATTTCGAGCCGCACGGTGTCCATCAGTTCATTCAGACACTAGCGCAATTAAATCTCCCTCTGGACCTGATTCGCAATGAAAAACGAAGAACAGCTATTCTTCAATCCAGAGTGGTGGCAGTCTTGTTGTGACCGAACCACCTATGAAAAAATTAAAAAAGAAATTAAAAAGAAAATTGTTGTTCCTAAACAACATGTCTGGAAAACTTGGTGATATTTTCCACGATCCCGAGCATCCTGCCTCGTATAGTTCGACCTGGAAACTTTGGCATGCCTCAGGCAAAAAGAAAGAACAAGTAGATCATTATTTGCAAGGGGAAGATGCTTATACTTTGCACAAACCCGCGAGACGCAATTTTCCTCGTAATGTAACCTATGCTCACAACATTGACGAGTCCTGGCAAACTGATTTGACAGATTTTACGTCACTAAAGGAAGATAATCACAATCACACCTTTGTTTTATGTGCCATTGATGTCTTTTCAAAATTTGGATGGGCCATTCCGCTCAAAAACAAGTCGGCACCCTCCATTGTTAATGGGTTTGAAACATTGTTCCAACAAACAACGAGACGCCCTGTCCGTCTGTTTTCGGACAGAGGAACGGAATACAAAAACAAGCTTGTTCAGCAGTTTCTGAAAAAACACAACATTAAATATATCGCTACAAATAACCCCGATATAAAATGTTCAGTCGTAGAGCGTTGGCAAAAAACAATAAAAACAAAACTGTTCAGATACTTTACTGCAACTGGAAATTATTGCTATGTGGATGGTGCCCTGGAAAAAATAGTGGATGCTTACAATCACACTTATCACAGGTCCATTAAAATGCGGCCTATGGATGTCACGGAAGACAAGGTTCTGGAAGTATATAATAACCTGTACCATAAACTAAAGCTCACAAATAAAAAAAACAAGTTTAAAGTTGGTGACTATGTCCGAATCAGTAGGGAGAAAAAAAGGTTCGAGAAGGGATATACCTGGAACTCGTCAGACGAAATTTTTAAGGTCGTTCAGGTCATTTCTCATGCGCTGCCGGTGTACCGCCTGGAGGATCTCGATCAGGATCCAATTGAGGGGACATTTTATGAAATGGAGCTTCAGAAGGTCACGAAGCCCGAGGTGTTCAAAATCGCATATATAGTGCGATCAAAAGGCCAAAAGAATAGTCGAAAGCACTTGGTGCACTGGAGAGGTTATCCGAAAAAGAGTCGTTCCTGGATTCTAGATTCTGATCTTGTGTAATGGATTTCTATGCTTTTCTCCCTAGCAATGCTAGTCCTCAGGTCTATCCGGACAATAAAACATCCCATTTTAAAATAGAGTTATCAAAACGAATGGAGTTGCATGGCCAATGGCAGGCGGCTCTCATTTAGCTTCATTACCCCAACACGATTGCCCAGGTGATGGAGGGTGAAAATGAAATCACTTTACTGGCGCCAGACTCTATGGACACGGTTTTTGTCAAACCGGGATGCTTCCCCACTAAGGTTGAATTTCTGGAAGCAGTGAGTGTTGCCGTGTCTGTCTTGAACAACGACATTCAAGGTGACCCCCCACTGTCTGAAACAAACGACCATCGAGTCGAGTTTCGGCCATTTCAGCCCGACAGAGCCGATGTGAAAGTCCACTTCTCTCCTCGTCTTGCTCTTCAACTTGGTCTCGACCATCATGGCCCCTACCCTGCAAACGAAAAAATAAGTGGCGTCAAGCCCGTCGAAATGAGTTTGGGCATTCCACCACAACTCTTTATTTACCTGGACATTCTGGCCGACCAGATTATCGGACACACCCGCGCCCCTATACTTCGCACAGTACCTGTCGATATAAATGCGCGGTTCGGCAGTATGACCATTTTCCACTGCGAGCACCCCATTTACTTTGACTTAAACACGCGGTCGTTTGACACCCTCCAAATAGATCTAAGGGACCACGCGGGGCGTTATCTCTCATTTTCACACGGGACATTGACCTTGCTAGTTCATTTCCGACAAGTGTCTTAGAAAAAAAAAATGGCTCCGCAAAACCAAATCACTCATCATTACGTCACTCAGGCCGGCGGCGGTTTCGGACAATTCTACGCGGGTAGTAGTTCTTATCAGAAGGGGCACGGCATTGGTTCCTGGCTCGGCGGGCTCTTCCGGACGATTCTCCCTATTCTCCGCAGCGGCGCGTCTGCCGTGGGGAAGGAGGCGGCCCGGGCGGGGAGCGCTGTGCTGGCCGATGTCGCGAACTTGCAGAATTTCCGCGGTAGTCTAAACAAACGCACGGGGGGGCTGCGGGCAACCTGGCCAACCAAGCCAAGCGGAAAGCCGACTCGATGGCTGGGTCCGGTGCTATAAAGAGGCGGAATAAAGCCCCTAAGGCTCATAACGTTCCGAACTCTCGAAAGAGAAAGACGGTCTCTAACCCCGATTACTTTACTTAGAAAAAAAAATGGCATTCATGCATGCTGCTTCTTCGGAGTGTCTCCGTTCTGAATTGGATCTGTGGATCATTCCACCCACTCAGACCGCACTTGAATCGACTCACTGGGTTCCTTACAAACCCTTGACCACATTGGATGCGTCAAACACAGTCGAATTTTCCATACCTGGCGTGGGTCACGAGTACATAGACCCCGCCCACACTCTGCTGTACGTCAAAGCCAAAATTGTTAAGGCTGATGGTACAGACATTGTAGAAAACGATCGAAATGATGCAGCCCCTATTAATTACCCCCTCCACGCTCTGTGGAGTCAAGTGGATGTGAGTCTCAATCAAAAAGTCATTCGTCATTCAAGCATGACCTATGCCTACAGAGCTTACATAGAATCCCTCATGAATTATGACGCCGCGGCTAAAAAGTCCCACATGACACAGCGCATGTGGTACGAGGACACCCCTAACCATTTTGATTCTCTCGAAAGCGCACAAAACCTAGGACTGGCATGGCGACGATCACGCACATCAAACAGTCGACAATTTGAAATGATGGGTCCCCTTCACATTGATTTCTTCAATCAGGATCATTTTCTTCTGAATAACGTGGAGCTCAGAATCAAGCTTACGCGAAACCGTGACGCCTTCACCCTCATGTCCACTGCTGGTACAGAGCGCATCAAACTTTTGGATGCGACTCTCCATGTCCGAAAAGTAGTGGTTTCGCCCACTGTGCTGCTCGGCCACGCACAGGCTCTTGAAAAGTCTCCTGCAAAATATCCAGTGAATCGAGTTGACATTAAAACAGTCACGATAACACAGGGGCTGCGAGACAAAAATTTGGACAACCTGTTCATGAACCAACTCCCTCAAAGAATAATTATTGGTTTTGTTGATAATCGCGCCTTTAATGGCGATTATGCCCGGAACGGTTTCAATTTCCAACATTTTAATTTGAATTACATGAGTCTTATGGTTGACGGCCACCCTGTCCCATCACAGCCCCTCACCCCAGACTTTGCTCATGGATTTACATGGAATGCTACAACACCCTTTTCTGTGGAACAGGAATACATTGGAAAGATGAAGGTAACAATATCAGTTACTCCGATTACCCTGGAGGAAACACTCTGTTCTGTTTCGACCTGTCACCTGACCTGTCGGCCAGCGAACCTCACTGGAATCTCCAGAAGCAAGGCACTCTTCGTCTAGAGTTGAAGTTTGTAACAGCCCTTGCTCAACCTATAAATTGCATTGTATATGCGGAATTTCAGAATCTGATTGAGATCGATAAACGTCGAAACGTGGTTGTCGATTACAACGTCTAAAGAATTATAGACAATAAAACTTTTTTTTAAAAAAAGTAAATAAAAAAAAAAATATGGATGGGCTTTCCCTAGATTCGCTCATGAGAAAAGATAAACATGTGGCACCTATGTTCGAAGGCGTGTTTGCCTCGGACAAACTACCACATCGCCTACACAAACGCCCCGCCTTACTGATTGCCAACACGGACCCTATCACAAAACCAGGCCAGCACTGGGTTGCTTTCTACATTGGCAAGCACGGCGAGGGTGAATTCTGGGACTCCTATGGCATGCCGCCTATTGTCCCAAATCACCGAAAGTTTCTTGACCGACTTTGTAAAAAGTGGACTTACAACCATACAAGTTTACAATCTATTGATTCAGAAGTGTGTGGCGAGTACTGCCTCATGTATTTGATTCACCGCGCCCATGGTATTTCTCTGCATACTTTTGTCAAAAAGTTATTTTGTTCAGACACTGAAAAAAAAGCGACAGAGTTGTACACGCCATGTACAAACGCATGTTTGGAAACAAAAAGAATTGTGTGTTACAACACAAAACAGAAGTGCAAACATCATGCACAAGAAAAAAATAACAAGTTCGTTTAAAAAAAAAATTGGTACAGAAAATAATTTTGTGGTACGCAAAACAAATCTGGAAAACTTAAAGAATTTTTTGGGCATTACTAGAAAACACTAGAAATTTTCTGGGCATTTCTGGCATTTCCCGGCGCGGTACGTTCCCGGCGCGGAATCCCCCCGGCGCGATACCGGTGCGGCACTCCCGACGTCTCGCGATAATTCAAACGCGGTTAACGGCATTCCCCGGCGCGGTACTTAAATGCGGAAACAACCGATAGGGGGCGCGAGGGTGAGGGACAAATAGAATAAAAGGCGAGCGCTGCATCCCCACCGATCATTCAGACGAAAGCATCGGAGCGCGATGAAGTCACTGCTCATTACTCTAATTGCGGGGACTTGCAAGGAGTTGCTTGCCTTGCGTAACCCATACGATTGTTCTTACAAGTATGACAGGGTACAGATATTGAAAAGAGGTAAACTCCTGGATGAATTCAACATTTGGGAAGTGAGTGAATTTAATTTGACAGAAAATGGCTTTGTCCAAAAATAAAAGCCCATCTCTCCGGAGAAACCACAGAGCACTTGGGGACAACTGAAAGAATGATATCACATGTCGTTCATTTCATACAGCTGAGAGACAAGCCGTTCATTATGATAGAGCGTTATGATAATTTCTATGAAGTGGACGGCGTACCCCAATTTATGCAAACATATCTGGGTCTCACATCTTGGACAGCCTTGTGCAAGCATGCCAAAGAAATTATGGATTTCTATCCTCCGGATGAGATTGACTGAACAACACTGCTTGCAAAGCATTAAAAAAAACTCATATCATGAAAAATAAAAAAAAAAACTCATAAAATAATCACTAAAACCAATAAAAATCTACGAGACACTGGAGACCGGGGAGCTAGTCAGGCCCCAAAACAAAAAAAAAAACAATCAGACTATTTCTGCTAATGAGCGCCTGGTAGGGTAGGCAACCCCTCGTGTACCCCACCCCTGCCTGGAGAGAGGGCTCTGCATTGTGCTGCCATCTAGTCGAGCCGGGGTGCAAACACCCGCAACCCTTCTGCTAACAGCTGCAGACACATAAAAGATTAAAAAAAAGACATCAAAGGAGGAATCCACTAAGTGATAGATTGAAGGAAGTGACATTCTAGATGCGAGAGAAAATAGATACGCCAATAGGGACAAAGATCATCTAAGTTTCATTGTTTGTAAATAGAAGAACATAACCCCCTGAACATGTCAATAAACATCACTTCATGTTTTGACATCATCTCTTGTTACTTCTATTATCAAATGATTGCTTTATTTATTCTACATTCAAAATATCTTATGTTTGTGTGAGTGTGTGTGTGGTTTTGTTTCTTCATTGTGTTCAACTTAAAGAAGTGCATTGACTTTCAAGTGACTCGAGCCATCCGACGAGCTCACAGGAATATTTTGTCTAGTCTGTTTTCTATTTGTGTGTTCTCAGAGTGAAATTAAGGCCAGGCTCAGGTGAAATTTCTAAATCCTTGAGTTCACTCCCTACTCCCTACCCACTCCCTACCCTTGAAATTCATGTGATGTTTTAAGGTCAATATAAGAAGGTTTCATGCCAATATTCAACTCAATTGGTCCACTCAATTTTGAGCGGTAGCTCCAGTGCAGGTCTGTCGTTAAAATGCTCCATGCGCATTAGTTTTGAAGTAAAATTTTCAATCTTGGTCTGGATGTGTTCTATTAGGTTCAATAAACATGAATTACATGCCAGATTTAAAAAAAAATAAAATTCAGGATTTTATGAGTTGGCGTAAAGTTGCACTTTTGAATTTTCTACTTTTTTGGTAACTTTGGAGGCCTTCAAATTGGATGAGAAGGCAATATTAAAAAAAGTGGCATGTAATCCATGTTCCCTAGTGTATTCTGAAAGATTTGAGCCAAAGTTCACACAGCTACCTAAAAAACCAATGCGCAAGGAAATTTTTGAAATTATAAAAATAGTGTTTCGAGAAAACAAGCGTTAAAGTTGATGTACTAAATTTGCATAGAATTGGCACAGATATCAGGCTCCTATGAGAGGATATAAATGAAACATTTTAAGGCTTAAAATTCACAACTCGAGCTTCATCATTATCATCCAAAAACTTGACCTAATTTCATAAAACTATTGGGAAGGGTTCTCGAAACAAATGAGGGATGAGACAAAAATTTTCAAAACAGTCTTCTTTGGCTAGATATTTATTTGTAAACTTAAGAAATGCCATGCAGCACAGAAAACAGTCATGCATTTCACAATGTCACATTTAAAAATTATTGTTTACTTTAGTTTCAAACAAAAAGGCATGAATTTGACAATAATCACATTTAAAAATTATTTTCTACCCCCTACCTAAAACCCACCAGGCTGATAAGTAGTTCCTTCTCTTCGAGCATGCTTTGCCTCTCTCTCAGCTTTTTCTTTTCTGTTCTGTTTCCTTTTGAATCTTGAAGCACCTTCTTGGCTTTTCTTGATTCTGTCCATATCTAGTTTCTTAGCAATTTGGAGTGTAGCCTGTGGCATTGACTCATTCCTCAGCTGGTATTCAAAGTGTTTGGAAGCCACTTTACCCATGTTGAACTCTGCTAAGGCATGAACTACACCTATTTCCAGGCGTGCTTTAGAAACAAAGATTTCTTTTGGGACTTTATGCCACACTACAGAATGCAGGCATTCATTCTTATTCTGGGTACCTCCTGTAAGACACCTGAGAAGACAACAAGAAAGTCTGAATAAAAATACCAAAACATCAAAAAGAATTCTAAAAAATAAAATAAATAAATTACCTGGATAGTAGTTCATTGTTTGAGAGCCTTTCGTACACTGGTAAGATGTATTTGAATACAGTTCCATTCAGGCTGGTTGACATCTTGGAGTGGCTATCAGGTTTCTGTTTCAGCGCTCTTGCTTTGTTGAAAAAGCACCATGACTCACTGCCAGTTGGACAGAACTTGTGGTTGGGTTTCTTATCAGTAGAGGCATAGTGGTAAATAGTTGCCAATATTGCTTTCCTCATGTCTTCCACATTCCCCAAATTATTTTCTATGGCAAGTCTATAATAATTACACAGTTTCACCATCACTCTTTCAGTCAGTTGCCCAGCACCTGTGCCTCCCAGAGTTATTTTCTTGACTCGGCAGTCAGCAACAACCTGCTTCAAACCTCGGTATAAACGCTTTGAAACATGATTTATACACTCTTCTTTCTTCAATTCGTGCTCTGGTCCATAAGGTTGCAACTCACATAATTTGTTAAAAGTTTTAGCATCACCGTCACTGAGCACTGTGGTATACCTAAATTTTGTTTCTCTCACAGACCGTTGCCACATTCTTACAGCTGCCTCCGTCTCCATATTCGGAGAGCTTCCTTGATAATTCATGTTGCACGTTCCTGAAGCTATATGCTGCTCTGACCACTCCTTGTACTCGTCAGATTCAACACCTAGAGATTTTTCCGCAATTACACATGAATAACAGTGCTTGGATAATATTTCATAGTCAATAACCAGTACACTTTTTAGATCAATCACAAAGCCTATTCCATAGAGTGAGGTAAAGCCTCTCTTTTGCCAGGTTCCGTCATAACTAACAAACACATCAATTATTTCTTCTGTCCGTAGCGCTTCATCTTCTAGCTCATAAATTTCCCTGGTCAATTTTCTTGCTTCACTTAGCACTGACTCCTTGAAAGCTAAAATGTCTTTCTCCAATGATTTGAGGTGTGTGCTAAATGAATCATGACTCATACAGTTCATTCCAAGAGAAGCTGAAAATGTTTCCATACCAGCATGTCCTAGTCCCGCAGACAGAAATGCACTGGTCATTTCACGATTTACTTTGAATGGTGGTCTTGCGCTTGACTTCATGGAAATCCTTTCACTGGTCCATTCCTGAGCAATCATTTCTTCACAAAGCTGGCACTTCACAATAACTTTCTCTGCAAATCCTTGTCTGTCCACAATGTTTACCTCCCCAGCACTACCTGCACACACTTTGCACTTGACACTTGATGCTAATAGTTTCTCTAATTTTACTCTTTGTATTAAAATATATTCACTTTTTGCTGATTCAGCACTTCTCGATTGGGTGGATAGGGGTAAAAGTTCACCAAACATTTCTATCTTGGTTAGGCTGGCTGTCTTGGAGGTGGACTGAGGGGCTGCTTCTGTCGAAGTGGAAGGGGTCACTGTTCTTGAAGTGGATGCCTGAGGGGTTGCTTCTTTTGAAGTGGAGGGTTGGGGGGGTTCCTTTTCTTTACCCGCATTTGGTCTTGTGGATGGTCTAGAAGTATTCGAAGATGAAGCCTTCAGCCTGGCTGCGTGTGCTGCAGCAAGTCGGCCAGCTTTCGAGCCCCGCTTCTTTGGTTTGCGCCATCTTGAAGAGCTCTGATGCATAATTCCTCTTTATGGCCTGAAAAATATTCAGAAAAATAAAGAACGCAAATTCATTTGGGTTTAGAATAATAAAATTAACAAAAACGAGAACGAAACTAACCTTCTCGTTTGGAAACAAATATAAACGACACAGAAACCGAATGCCAACATTGCGATGGAAACCCGCCATGAGGTTACCACGGCCGCGTAGGAATTTTGCCGCCACACAGTTGGTAGTGCTGGAGCACCTTGGGGGACGCCTCCCATTGGCTGAGAGCTAAGAAGCGCGAAATTCAAACCGCGGAGGCAAGCGTAGCCAATATTTCGGAATTTTTAACAAATCTTTTAATAAGGGCTAATTTTAACGATTTCAGAGCTTCGCGCGAGAGGCCGATAACATGGAAATTATTGCTCTAGGGGTCAAAATTCGAGTTGCTCGTGATAAAGGAAGGTCCAAAGTACATTTTTCCGGTGAAAACTCATTTTCGAAATTTTCATCAATTTTGGCCATTTTTTCACCTGAGCTTGGCCTTAACTGTTGTGTGAGTAAGTCTGAGTCAGTTAAGCATGAAATTAAGATAGAGAGATAAAGCATTCTGAAAAAGAAGTTAACATTTTAGCCGAGTTAGTGTACAACCTAATTTCAAAGTTTTTCAACTAAATTCAAAAAATTTCACACTTAATTCATGCAGGAGAAGCTTTGTTTCAGTTCAGAGCTACTCTCACGACAAAGTTTCATATGAAAATGTTCACCATTCTAACATTTTATCTGGTTTCCTTCTTAACAAGGGCTGCGTCTGATAAGTTACCGCAGTTGATCCAAGATTTGTTTGAGACCAAATTGAGAACTAAAATTCCAACTGTTGTCTTTAAATCCTTGGCTGAGACCTTCTGATATGATTTTAGACAAAACTGATTCTGAATTTTCATTAAAATCTTATGTTTTAAAATCAATTAAGTGTACCACCTATTTCCAAACTTTTTTAGCTAAATTCAAAATGTACAGACTATATTCATGCAGGAGAAGCTTTGGTTTAGTATTGTTTCAGTGTACAATAAGTATCTTTGATGAAAAATAACAAGAACTTGTTTGGTTTAAGTCAGTCGATGCTCATGATAGTTTCCGAGGCCTAGGCATATTCTCAAATCTTAATAACTTTTGATAGAATTCTCCTAGACTCTCAGGTCTAGTCTTAAATCAAAGAGTGAGTCATGCTTGCATGAATTTAGGATATAAAGACCAAACAATTTGATAAAATACTTGAGTTTTAAGAGAAAGTAGTGTTCTATAGGAATTGAAACTTTTTCAGATAAGTATTGAAATTTCAGACATTATTACTGCAGGAGAAGCTTTGGTTTAGTATAGTCTCAGTATACACTAAAGATCAATGATGAGAATTGATGGGAAATAGTTCAGTTCATGTAACTCGAGAACCAACTCCGAGTCAGATCCGACTACAGAGTGATAGGACGCAAAGTGATAGTTGACAGAGAAGGAGAAGGAAGAACACAGAGATAAGAACAAAAGCCCGTCAATTTGATAAAAAAAGATAAAAAAACCGATGATTACAATAAAAAAAATAGATTAGATAAGATTGGTGGGCAAAAAGAAAAGAAAATCACAGATTGATCATAACACATTCACACGATACACACTCATACATAAAAAAATACAACCCCTTTAACACATGAACAAATTTTTTTTTAAACCCAACACACATACACAGAAGAAAGAAAGACATAACACACACTCACACAGACATACTTCACCACTCAAATACTCACTGAAACATACACTTTAAATTTAAACCCCAACATTCATACAGACACACGCACACACACACACAGACGACATCACCACACAAACACACACAGAAACATTCATGACAAAACATCACATGCACACAAACACAATCACACAGGAATCACAGTAAGAAATCACAGTAATAAATAAATAAAAACTTAACAAACACCACCACCAGAGGGGGGCGGGGATGGGGGGCCCCAACGGCGCTGCCATGGATGGCAGGGGTTGCACCTTTTAGACAGATCAGGACGCACCCACACCCTGTTGGGAAAGGTGCGACGGTGAGACACGCGACCTCTACCTCCCCGCCACCAGGGCCGGACTGGGCGGGTCGGGATACGGGGATCCCCGACGGGGCCACGGGCCAGGCGCTGGGGCCACAGGACGGGGCCACGCAAAGTATAGCTCTTGGGCCAGGTCATAAGCATCAGCCAGGATCTGGGGATAGACTACAAAGCGTGGCCTACTCCATGGGAGCCCTAACAGAGCACTAAGGGACTTCCTGGAACACTAAATTTTCGTCGCTCGCGAGCGTAACTAAGACTGACGCCATGGTTATTGAGACGCAAATCCGCATCGTCGTTCAAAGAACCATGTTTGGATGCCACACGCTCAGCCTTTTTTCGAAAACGTCTTTCGTATATGGGACGAAATTTCGTCGTAACGACGAAAAACTGCATCCGCGCGTCACAGCACCACGAAATTTTCGACGAAGTTCGATGAGGGTGGGACCAAACAAATTTCCTTCGAACACCGACGGAGTTTCGTCGAAAGACATCCCGTTGTTCTACGAAGTATGCTCCAGGACCCTGGAACCATGATGCCGTCCGTTTAGAAGGTGTCTCCCGGGTCTCCAGGACGAGGGGAACCCGACGCCGCAACCCGTTTTCTCCTCCGACATGTCACCGTCGAACCCGGCCAGGAAGTCGTACTTTAGTTCAAGGTCAAGGCTGCTCTGGCCGGGCCCCCGTTAGGCGTCTGAGACTTTTGACCTCGGCATTGCCCTGGGGAGGTCTTGGACCTCCAGGAGCCTGACGATGAACATGGTCTGACCACCGTGCCCCCCCTCCCCCCCCTTAATTGGGTTTGGCTCAGTTTATCACCATGCTTGACGGCATTCTGACGGCATGACGGCCGAACCAGTGGTCGGACCGCTTTCATCGTCTGGCTCGTGGTAATCCGAGACCTCCCTTACGCAATACCGAAGTGTGAAGTCCCGGACTGTTAAAGGGCCCGGCCAGAGCAGCCTTGGCCTCGAACTATAGTGCGACTTCCTGGCCGGGTTCGACGGCGAACTCGTCGTACGTCCTTGTATCTCGTAAACTACATGGCGGAGGAGAAAACGGACAGCGACCGTGGGTTTCCTTGGGCCTCGCGATTCTACAGTTCTGCCTCCGTTTTCCACCACGTTCGACGGCATCCTGGTCGAACCGGTGGACCGCGCTTATCGGCAGGCTCTTGGTGGTCCAAGACCTCCCCAGGGCAATGCCGAAGTCAAAAGTCCCGGATACTCCTGACAGGGGCCCGGCCAGAGCAGCCTTGGCCTCGAATTAAAGTACGACTTCCTGGCCGGATTTGACGGCGACCTCGTGGTACGACCTCGTATCTCGAGAACAACAAGGCGGAGGAGAAAACTGGTGGCGGCGTCAGGTTCCACACGGCCTAGAGTCCCGGAGAAAAGGGGCTTTCATGGAGGCGTCGATCCTTTGCACTTCGACGGCAATCCTGATCCGTCGTAAAACGACGAAATTTCGTCCAAGTTTCGTAAAAAGTCTTAGCGTGCATTAGGCGTTGGCTTATTTCTCTTCTCGCTTAAAAAATTGAAACTGTTTCAAAGCAGGGGGTGGCAACGGCTTGGGGAGCGCGTGAAGCCATGCTCGAGCGAGGTGCAGGGGTTACGGCCTTCTCTTCGATTGTGAAATCCAGGCCGTTGTTTGCAAAACGCTGTGCACAGATCAAAAGAGGACAAAATTTAGGGTGCATTAGGCCTAGTAGCCTGTCTGATACTTTCAATTCAACCTAACACAAGGGCGAAAACCTTTACATCAACATGGCGTGGACGACGTTTTTCCTAAATTTTATGATTACTCGTGTTTTTCGGTGTTTCCACTGCAATTTATTTTTGGGTAAGGTGGGAGTTTTGAGAAGAGAAATAAGCCTAATGCACCCTAAATTTCATGCTCTTTTGATCTGTTTGCAAACAACGGCCTAGTTCTTACAATCGAAGAAAAGGCCTTAACCTCTGCACTGATGGCGCGACCATGGCTTCACGCTCTCCCTAGGATGTTGCCACCCCCTGTTCAAAGTGACCCATATTGCACACAGCATCCGATGAGCAGCAATAGGCACTCATATTTTCTTCGTGATGTAACTAACAAGGCTATAGGTCTACGGCTTTACACTGCAAGAAAAGACCACAACGAAAGTACACAAATTACTGGCAAATTTTTTATCAGTAATTTATTGTACTTTCAAAGTACAACAATTGTTGTACAATTGTTGTACAAAGTACAATGGAACCGGCATGACGAGTGCTGTGCAGTCCTGGCCTCGTTGTGGTTTGTACAATTCTCGTTGTACTTTCTACAATCCCTGTTGTACTTTTATTGTACAGTTTTTATTGTACTTTTGTTGTACTATCTACACTTTTTTTGCAGTGTAAGCTCGCTTCGCTTGCAATGATTAAAGGATAACGATTAATTAAGAGATAAGGTGCAGCCTTTTTTTTTTAGGGGGGGGGCTGAGGGGTGCTGAGGGCCACTGGCTTAACTTCCCGACGGGGCCAAATGCCCCCAGTCCGGCCCTGCCCGCCACACGGGGTGATCAGCTGGATTCTGCAACAACACACACAGAAAAATAAATACACAGACAAAAAAAAGGACAAAACGACAAAGGACTTGCAGAGAAACAACTTACAAGGCGCTCACGCCGTGGGGGGGAGGACAGGTCAGGCATTGACATGTCACATGGTGGGGTGGGCGCAGACATCAATGCAACCTCATCAGGCTCAGGGACGAAGGGCTGTGAACAGGATAAAACATAGTGATGAGTACACTGAAAAGGGCCAGCATGAGGGGGCAGCACGCGGTAGTGGCGGACGGCGCGTGGCGACACGGACATCACCTGCTAGAGCGAGAGAGACAGAGCAATGGACGAGCAGGGCGACGGTGGGCCCGTCGTGCGGGGCGCGGCGAGGCAGCGCTAAGACAAAGAGCATGCAGAACGGAATGAAAGAAAACTCACCTCCACAATTTCACCCTCCTCCGCGCTACTGCTGCAGCTGCTGCTGCTGTCGCTGTCAGAATCCTGTGAACAGGTGAACACTTTGATCAGAGCACTGGAAGTGAGGGGGGGTGTGGGCGGGGCGCGGCGGCGTGCACGGCCACCACCCCGTCGGCGTGCGCGGCGGAGTGCAATGCAGTGAGAGAGAGAGCAGAAGGATAACTCACATCGACGCATGGCACCAGGGTGGCAGGCGCGACCTCGGGGGCGGGGGCCTCGGTAGGCGCGGCCTCGGGGGCGGGGGCCTCGGCAGGCGCGGCCTCGGGAGCTGTGGCCTCATCTTCATCAGACTGAAACCATTAAGGGAAGAACAGAATGAGTTTTACTACAGAGACAACGACAAAACACGAACCAAAAGTGGAAGCTTAGAAGCCAAACGTCCAGTTAAGGTTAGTGACAGCACAGAGCACGAAGGTGTACAAGTTACGAAACGTGCATACCAAACAAAAGCCAGATCAAGTGAATGTACAGCCACTTGCCACTTAGAGAGATGCAAAAGAGAAAAACATTCGACAAGCGAGAACAGGTGAGCGTACAGACGCAGACGGAAAAAAAAATGGGAAGTGCCATTCACACAGACAGGCAGACGTGTCTGAGCAGGGAAAAAAACACACCGTGCAAAGCGAGCGTGGCTATGAACCACAGCTGACTTACGCATGTGGACACGCAGGTTGGATGACGGCGAAGTAGATCACAACAGCAACAACATTGCTGACACAAAGAATTCTCGCACAGCGAGATGCGCCGCACTGGGCACCCTAACCTTTCTCAACCCGCGGTTACAGAGTAACGAGCACTGCACTCGCGATAAAAATACGACACTGACTCTACACACAGCTGCAAGGAAACCAATGACACGGTTACTTGTCTAAAATATAACGTCGGTGCGAGGTAAGGCGCGACTCCCAGAGAGCCGGCCGGCACGCACGACGGTAACAACACAAACACTTGCACTTCACACTGTACTCACCATGTACAGGTCACCAGATAATGACCACGAGAGAGTGTCTCCCGACACGTTCATTATGTCTATGAACTCCTCCTCGTCGGTTGGCTCAATCAACACAACTGTCCTGGACATGGTGCGGCGAAGTCTGGAGACGAAATGAGCGGCTGGCGGGGTGCGCCTCGTTTTATGCTTTCGAGGTGTGCTGCTGCCGCGCGCTCGCAGCACACCTAAATTTCTAGGAACTGCCCGAGCGCTCGGAACCCGAGCGCTCTGATTGGCTGAAAATACCGATTTTCCTCCAATGGCAAGCGACTTAGGCTGCAGCCGGGCGGCGGCAGCACAGCTTCGCCTCGCTTCCCACGGCTCGACAGGTCAGGACCGTTCTCACGCCGAGCGTGTCAGAACATGAACGCGGGGGATGGGGGCGGGGGCACGTTAGCGCTACGCGCTGCAGGGTGACCACGGCTTTGCCTCGCGGGTCGCGGGCCGGAACCAGTACGGCATAAAGCGAAGTACATCAGTGCACTTGCGTCATTACACATTGTTCTCTTGCACCGCGCGGACACAGACGCCTCGCGCCTCGCTCCGCGGGACGCGTCGCGCGTCGCGCGACAGATGCGGAACCAGGAGGGGTGGCGCTTCGCCCGGCTCCGCGGCACTCCGCGGCCCGCGGCGCGACGGGCGGAACCAGGAGGGGTGGCGGTGCTCGCGGCTCCGCGCCGGAGCGCGGAGCAGGTACAAACTTGGGTTTGCGCCGCCCAAGGCCAGGGGCGGGTCCTGAAGGGGTGCAGCCCTCCAGGGCCGCCCTGGCAAGGGGCGGGCGACCGACTTAGGTTACCTTAGGGGTGGTGACTTAGGCCCCTCCGGCGACTTAGGCTAGGTTAGGGCTGGTGACTTAGGCCCCTCCAGCGACTTAGGTTGGGTTAGGGCTGGTGACTTAGGCCCCTCCAGCGACTTAGGCTAGGTTACCTCCCTCCACTGTGCCTACCCGACAGATATCCGCTTACCCGTCAGATATCCGCTTACCCGTCAGATATCCGCTTACCCGAGCTCGACCGTCAGATATCCGCTTACATACTACTCACCATCTAGATGCTCGAAAAGAGCACGGAATGGTACCTCATTAAAGTGAAGCAAACAAATAACCCACTGTAGGGGCATTTTTAAATGTTCTTCAAGTTTTCTTATGACTCCGCCTTTCCATCCAGTATTCGCGCTAGTTCCGTCGGCACCAGCGACTTTGAGATGTGTGATAGCGATGGAGCTATTTTCAAGATACTCCACTATAGCTTGGCATTCCGCCTCAGCTGTGCCGGAACGAGGGGTGACATGTCCGACATAATCCGAGCCAGGCTCTGCTACTAAAG
Organism: Stenchaetothrips biformis; assembly: GCA_030522485.1. NCBI lineage: Eukaryota > Metazoa > Arthropoda > Insecta > Thysanoptera > Thripidae > Stenchaetothrips > Stenchaetothrips biformis. The sequence goes on along the minus strand of CM060088.1, from coordinate 1,046,723 downwards.
ATATATGCTCCTCCTTTACAACCCTACATTGGTACTTCGTTCCCTCCTTAACTTGAGTGATTGTTTTATCTCTACGACCATCAAAATAAAGCCCTTCCACCGTGTCAGCATGTTCCTTTTGCAAATTTGTAGACGCATCCTTTTTAGCACGTTTGATTTTGCATCTGTCACTTACTAAGAGAGCAGAATCTTTTGCTGTTACCAATCCTGCCTTTTGGGCATCCAAAAAGGCTGAAGAAACAATGGCAGCTACAGCCGTTTGGCTAACTCCAAATCTCTGTGGAACTAAGGCTGTTTGTTCTAATTTAAATGTGTTGTGTTTTTTTTTTCAGAGACCTGATATTTAATCTTATTACTAGGTTGGAATGACTTTACTTCAGTTTCATCGCCAGCTCCATCACCGGCACTTTCGTCGACCGCAATGCTGGACGCAGCATCCTCGGTATGATGTGACAATCTCTCATTTATTTTTACTTTACGTTCATTCATTTTTAAAAGTCTATTTGTTTCAGATACATCTACTTTTCCTATTCGGCCAATTCTATTACTTCTCTGATCCAAGAGAAATAGCTGTTCAATGAGTGGGACCTTTTTCTCTTTAGGGCAGCTACAAGACCTAAAACTCTGGCATTTACAGAAGGCTATATCGAACAATTTGCCCTCTGCTGAGGAGACAAATTTATCTCTTTGTTCCTGTAAGTATTGAGTCCTCTGAGTGACATTAATCTTTCTTTTCAGTTGAATGTATTTTGTATGATAAGCTTTTATCAATTGTAAAACTCTTGTGTGAGTTACTGTAGGGATTGAAGCTTTAGTGTAAATATTTTCAACTTTGCATGAAACAATTTCAGCAATATCGGAAAAATTTGGCTCTAAATTATTTCCCCTTTCCTGCCCCATTCGCCGCCTTTCAAATAGACAACACAATATCACATCCTTGTAGGTGAGGAGTTGGGTCCCGCAAAATTCGACAGGAAATGTCTCGAAGACAGGACATTTCTGTCTAAAAGTAAACTTGGAAAGCGCCATGGCACTCCCAAAATGATTTGTAAAACACCTAATATGTGAGTGACGATCGTGTCTTGTCCTAATGTAAGCGGAGATAGAAGTCTACAAGACACTACGCCGTGAACGCAAAGAAAAACAGCTACAAATGACTTTGCCGTCGAAACGTGTCGCAACCTGTCCGAAGCTCCGTCGCTGGTAGGTAAAGCAGCCGCACGCCGCACCGTAGCGAGCGGACGGCTCGGAGCTGGGGAGGGGGGGGGGGGAGATGGTAGGCAGACGGAGTGGAGGGGGACTGCGAAGGCACGCCGCAGTCATAGTGCTGCTTTGCTGTCGGCCGGCTACTCATTATTGCGGCATGCCGAGAAGGCAGCAGCTGGCCACAGATTTTCACCTATCGCTGCGGGGAAGCATGTTTCGGCCATTATCTCGAAAACCACTGTTCCTAGCGTGATGACACCCTTAACCTTTTCGATAGAAAACACTGTTTTAGACACCTTCAGTTTAGTACATTTTGTTGCCCGAGTCACGGTTTTGGCGCCAAGGGAGTATTTACACTTTTTTAGGTAAATTCTCGAAATTTCAAGCTCAAACCCTGAACTGAAAGTCAAGTCCGATCGCAAAAAGGAAGTCAGCACTAGATTCACAAAGTACAAAGGCACGTTTGTAGAACTATTACGATGTCTGAATCGAAAAAGTGGAGAATTGGACCTACCCTACTCAACGCCTTCTCGAAGAGTCCAAACCAACATCAACATGTAAACAAATGAAGGCTTTTCGGTCGACTCGTCTGGACTCGACCAACCAGTATATACTTCGTCTTCGTATCAGCCAACTCTAGCTCAGCAAAGTGCCCGTGCTGTTCTTTTGGGTCTCGAATTCGGCTCTTTACAGGTTTGCCAATGAAGATTTGTTTCTGTTGGGCTAATACGTGGATCTTCCCTCCGCACGAGCGAGCTAGCTGCGAGCGAACTCGGCGGCGGCTCCCAAAACACGACTCCAACCGAACGTGTGATCCTGCCGATGGATTCCTCGTTTGGAGAGCAATCCATTGGTGGGGTCACACGTTCTGTTAAGACTCCGGGCCTCAAAACGCGTGTAGAGTTTCGGCCGCCTGCGTCCACAGTGGGAGCCACCGCTGAGTTAGTTCGCTAGCTAGCTCGCTCGCGCGGAGAGAAGATCCAGGTTGGGTCCACCTTGCTGTTGCAGTGTTTTCTTGCCACTCGTGCTAGGGTATCATTGTTCTTACCGGGTTACTGTTTGCTTTCCCAGTGTGAACATCATGGCTGTTCATCTGGAAGGAATGATGAGAATGGATGGGCGCCGCTTAGGGGTGTCTTCAATTTATTACCAACAGAGAGGATTTTACTACCATTTGAACCAGATGAACGATGATGGATCAGTGGGTTATTTGAGGTGTACCAGATACCGCAAATATCATTGTCAAGGGGCTGGAATATGGATAGAGGGTGATGGATTCCATCGTTCCCATAGGCATAACCATGTTCCTGACTACCTTCTTGTGGCTGAGAAGGCGCTACGGCGTGCAATCCTAGACCGTTACCGATCTGGTGACCCATCTCCATTTCGAAGGATTTTTCTTGAAGAGAGGAGACGGTAAGGGTTTTATTTGTTTTCAGTTAATGCTTGTTACCTGAGAGTCTTTGTGTAACTTGCAGTCTGCTCTTCAACTTGTTGCAGTTACCCTCGGGCTGTGCAAGTGCGAGTAACTCTAGCACGTATGAGGACCTCCATGTACAATGCTAGGCGGTCCATTTATCCTAGAATACCACAGTCTCTTAGAGAACTGGGTGATGTTCTCTCCAGTTCTCGTACAAGTGTTATCCCTATGACCCTGGATGGGGAGGACAGCATTTTCTGTTCCTCGGTCACATCACCTGCGGGCCACACTGCTGTTATTTTGGCCTCAAATAGGCAGTGCAGATTCCTAAGCCGAGTGAGCCATGTCTTTGGGGATGGGACTTTCTGTACTCCGTCGGTTATTGGGGCCTCTCAAGTTGGTGTGCCAGTTTGATTTTTTTTCCCTACTACCTAATCAATTTAATGAAAAATTATTGTGCACTTCAATTGGGCATTAAATTTATTTAAATGTTGTAATTAATTCATAATACAAAATTTTTCCCGAGGGTCAACAGATGACCTAGAATAGTTTGCATTCTAAGTACATTGGCCTTCAGTTCACATGATTTATGCAAGTGACTATTTTTCAATGATGTTTATTGTTGATGTCACCCAGCAGGTTGAGACAGTGTCATAAGGAAAGGGGGGGGGGACGTCTGTGAAACTTATAACCATCCTTTTCAAATGCTTTGTATTGCTGAAATAACGATCTGTTTTCTCATTTTCAGGTGTATAATTTGGAAACAACGTGGAGGTCCCATATCATTCCATTAGCTGTTGTTTTGATGGAAAGAAGGACTACTTCTCTCTATGTATCAGTTCTGCGCGAGTTGAGGAGAAAGAATCCAGCATTTTACCTAGATGTGGTCATGACGGACTTTGAGCTCGCACAGCTAAGAGCATTCAGAGAGGTCTTCCCTGATGCAGAAATGAGAGGATGCCTCTACCATTATATTGCTGTATACCTTCAATAAAAAGAAGCTCTTGAAAGTAGTGTGATGATTCAGTGAATTGTCTCAACTGTAACATGTCTGCGGTTTATTTTTCAACAGGGGGTGGCAACGACCTGGGGAATGCGTGAAGCCATGCTCGAGCGAGGTGCACGAGTTACGGCCTTCTCTGCGATTGTAACCTAACCTAACCTAGCCTACATGTTACAATCAAAGGAAAGGCCGTAACCTCTGCACTGATAGAGCGAGCATCGCTTCACGCTCTCCCTAGGCTGTTGCCACCCCCTGTTTTCAAGCAGGCTGACATCAGACAGGCCAAAGAAATGGGACTAGGACCTTGGATGCAACAAGTTAAAACTGTGAAGGAAACAGTTCGCCTTACATGCATAATCCCCTTGTGTCCTGAAGACCAAATGAGGCCTGCGCTTCGGTTGATTGGTCGAATTGCAAGGGCAACTGAATACTACCCAATTCTTAGGGATTACCTCAACTACGTATGGGTGTATGGGTGCACTGGTTGCACGGCCCCAGAGCTGCCAATGTGTGTGTGTATGGAGCTGAGGACAGGACTAACAACGTCTCAGAATCCCTCATTCATATTCGTCAATTGGAAATTGGAGAGGCAGCCCACCCAAACATTTGGAATTTCCAAAGTGAGTATATTAAGGGGTGTTGATACCCAAAAGGGTCCAATTTTGACCTCCTTAATGAAAAATGCATTGAAAATGTTTCACACTTTTGCACTTTGAGTTACTGCAGCACCCTTACCTTTAACTAGCTCAAATTAGTCTCAGAAATTTTAATTTTTTGGGTGGGTAGAAAAGGGGGACATAAATTTTGAACCATAAATTCTCCATTATCCGTAGAGTTAGCAACCGATAGTGGCTGCCAAGAGGTCATAATAGTATGACCTTCTGTGTATCATCACCCCTTGATGCTTTTTTCCTTTCGTGCCTGCTCTAAATTCTACTGCTTGTGCTTTTTTAAAACATATCTTTACTGAAAGTTTTGTTTGTTAAATTTTAGATGCTGTTATCAACATTAAGGACACAGCAATGACTGGTAATAGTATTTATTTTATTATTGTTATTATTTCCCCTTGTTTTTTTTCTTAATGCTGGGTTCTGTCTTCAGATATCGAGATTCTCTTCAATGGTGACACGCCTTCTAGGGCAAGGAGAATGTCATCCCTATCGAACGACCACAATATTGCTGCATGGAGCGCTGATCTTGAGGCAGGAGATATCAATCTGCACGACTTCTTGTATCGTGTTGCTGCCACCATTGGGGAAGACTACCCAGGGAAGACTAATGGTAAATGTTCAGTAAACATAACTCCATGTGTTCATCAATCTATGACTACTGAAAACTATGTTTTAATGCATGATCTCGTGATTGATCTTTAAGTTGTCTTGAAGTAACTACAAGTTTGTTTGGTAAACCATTTGATTGAACCTTCAATAATTTAGTTAAGCAAGCATATAGCTTATAATTATTGCATTAGCTGTATTTTTTTAAAAAGTTTGTGTTCTTGATACTGATGTTTCACATGATTCAGATTTAATTAAAAAGAATAACTTGTCCCAGCTGCTCTCCACTTTAATATTCCTCTTCCTTGTTTGGAATATCACACTTCTAAGTAAAGATATACTTCCGATAATCCATGGTGAAGTAGAAGCAACTTAAAAAAATGTATGCTAATTTATCATAAAATTGTGCTGCATGACAAAGGGTCTGGAAATTAGCTGGCACTTACTGAGACAATTCAATGCTTAGAGAACAAAAGCTTGTAATGACTGGAACACAAACTCATTTAAGTAGCATGAAATTACTTTTGACTGAGCAAGAAGTCAGTCGATACACTTCACGAGTTAAGAGGATCTCGTGTAATATTTCAAATCATGATGGAGAAGCTGTGTCAACAGAAGAAAGAATGTGCAATGATGATTGTGGTTCTTTTATGCATTCTATATTAATTTTAAACAAGTAAATTATGCACTGTTGAATAAATTATATTTTTACATTTTCACAATCAACTTTAACAGACTCAGTGGCATTATGAATAGTTAGGAAGACCAAATTTAAAGCCATGTGCAAGGAACTGTCAACTTAATAAAATGTTACTGCATCACAAGTTGCACTCCTGCTTATGAAAAATGTTTGTTTTATTCCTCATCTTGGTATCAGACATGGATTGAATTATACTGTTTTCAAGTGTAATTGTTTTTCTTTCATTGTTTACGCCTTTTATAGAAGGCTCTTCACTGCTGTCATTGCATGACGAGCCCAGGAACACGATCAAACTCAATTTCAAACTAACACTAAGAAGGCCAAAATAGAAAGACTCCATTAAAATTTTGATATTTATTTATGAAAATTGTAACAGATATTGACAAAAAGCTGCAAAGAAAAATGCACTACACACAAACAAGTGGCACTTGTGTACAGATGGCAAGACCTTCCTCCCATTCTCAAGGGGCCTTATTATTCCATATCATGCAGTCCGATTGTTCGCTGCAGCCCTGATAGAACTAGGATGTCACTGGGAAGTCATTTTGGACTTCCACACTCTTCCCAACTCTTCCAATGTCGTCCAAAATCGTCCAAACACTTCCACCGACTTCCTCAGTCGTCCAAATGACTTCCTACGACGTCCTCTGACTTCCACTGACTTCCCCGCCACTTCCATTGTCTTCCCACGACTTCCACTGACTTCCCCGCCAATTCCATTGTCTTCCCACAACTTCCACTGACTTCCCGTCACTTCCGTTGTCGTCCCACGACTTCCCCGCCACTGCCATTGTCATCCCACGACTTCCCCGCCACTTCCATCGTCTTCCCACGACTTCCCACCTACTTCCAGGGACGTCCTACGACTTCCCACCCACTTCCAGTGACGTCCTACGACTTCCCACCCACTTCCAGTGACGTCCTACGACTTCCCACCTACTTCCAGGGACGTCCTACGACTTCTTACCTACTTCCAGTGACGTCCTACGACTTCCCACCCACTTCCAGGGACGTCCTACGACTTCCCACCCACTTCCAGTGACGTCCAACGACTTCCCATCCACTTCCAGTGACGTCCTACGACTTCCCACCCACTTCCAGTGACGTCCTACGACTTCCCACCCACTTCCAGTGACGTCCCACGAACTTCCACCGACATCTCTGCAACTTTCATTGTCTTTCCGCGACTTCTACCGACTTCCACGCCACTTCCACTGTCTTCCCATGACTTCCGACCGAGGTTCCGGGTACTCTTTGGAAAGGTCTTCTCAAGATCTATCGAAATAAAGAATAAAAAATTTCAGTTGGTCAACTCCCTTTTTTCAAGATACTGATTTTTAAACTCTATCTTGAAAAAAGGGGGGTGACCAACTGAGATTTTTTATTGTTTATATGGATAGATATTTTCCAGACCTTTTCAACGAATCGTCGGAACCTGGGTCGGAAGTCATTTGATGTCTAGGGAAGTCAAGGGAAGTCTGTGAAAATCAATGGAAGTCGATGGAAATACGTGGAAGTTGGTGGAAGTTGGACGAAGTCGGTGGAAGTCGAGCGAAGACAATGAATGTCTGGGACGTCAGCAGAATAAGTCTGAAGTCCGTGGACGTCAGTACTTCAGAGTGGGTCGTAAGGGTATGTCTGTTACGCTGCTAGCAGTGGTGTCCACTCGCCGGACGAGTCAGTCTGGCACGGACCTCCTCTGAGTGAGGACGTAGCCGTAGCCTTGCTTGGGCTCGGTTACATGGTGAGGACGTCATCGGGAACCCTGTGAGGTGCCCGATGACGCCCTCCCGGGGACGGCCACGTATAAACACGACCAGCGGCAGACATACAGCAGCAACATCGAAAAACGTCCCACGACTTCCACTAACGTCCTACTGATTTCCCTCGACATCCAATGACTTCCGACCCAGGTTCCGACGATTCGTTGAAAAGGTCTTTTCAAGATCTATCGAAATAAAGAATAAAAAATTTCAGTTGGTCACCCCCCCCCCTTTTTCAAGATAGAGTTTAAAAATCAGTATCTTGAAAAAAAGGGAGTTGACCAACTGAAATTTTTTATTCTTTATTTCGATAGATCTTGAAAAGACCTTACCAAAGAGTACCCGGAACCCAGGTCGGAAGTCATAGGAAGAGAGTGAAAGTGGCGTGGAAGTCGGTAGAAGTCGCGGGAAGACAATGAAAGTTGCAGAGATGTCAGTGGAAGTTCGTAGGAAAACCATTGAAGTAGCAGGGAAGTAAGTTGAAGTCGTAGGAAGACAATGAAAGTGGCAGGAATGTCGGTGGACATCCCTGGAAGTAGGTGGGAAGTCGTTGGACGTCCCTGGAAGTGGGTGGGACGTCTCGGGAAGTGGCAGGTAAGTCGTTGGACGTCCCTGGAAGTGGGTGGGAAGTCGTAGGACGTCCCTGGAGGTGGGACGTCTCGGGAAGTGGCAGGGAAGTCGTTGGACGTCCCTGGAAGTGGCAGGGAAGTCGTAGGACGTCCCTGGAAGTGGGTGGGACGTCTCGGGAAGTGGCAGGGAAGTTGTTGGACGTCCCTGGAAGTGAGTGGGACGTCTCGGGAAGTGGGAGGGAAGTCATAGGAGGACGTCCCTGGAAGAAGCAGGGAAGTCGAAGGACGTCTCGGGAAGTGGTAGGAAGTCGGTGGATGCGACTGAGAAATCATGGGAAGTCCGTGGACGTCAGTGGAAGAGGGGCCGTGACTTCCAGTGACTTCAAAACATGTTACATTCTGGAAGTCGTCGTTGGGAAGTGGCTTCGTCCGACGAGTTCCAGTCGGTGACTTCCCTGGTCTTCGAGCCTGGAGAGGACCGGGAAGTTCAAGGACACCCTGCCCACGGTGGCGCAAAGGGTGCTGCCGTGCTCCTGGCAGCAGTGGCGAGACCAGTGTCCTGTAGAACTCGGGGTATCCTGGGGAGCTGCGAGGGAGACTGGGCGATGAAACGCAAGTGGGTACTAGCGCGGCAAACATGGCTGTAGCATGAACTTGGCCACCTTCACCCAGTCGTCCTCGAAGATGTCCCAGGTGTACGAATAGAACTCTGCGCCGAGGCTGCGGCTGCGCGGGAACAGCTTGAGGGCCTCAAGGAGCTCTTTGGCGGTGACGGCGCAGAGAAGTGCTGCGTTTCCGGTCTGCGTGATGACGGTGCTCTCGACGACCTCGTCCAGGAGTCGCGGCGGGCGAGCTCCTACAGGTCCTGCTGGTCGTGAAGAACGTGACTGAGCTCTGCAGCGCAGTGACTCGATCCTGGACGGAGATGTCCTGCCGATGGCGTGCAGCACCTCGCCGGCACCTCCCCGGCGGTGTCTATGGCAGCGGGGTATGCGCTGCGGCAAGCTGGCCGATCACCTTGTTGAGAAAGCTAAGTCGAGCAGAGACTTGTCCGCCCGAGCTCGCGAGACCGTGCTGCTCAATGGGACCGAATTCTGTCTTTGCCTTCCTCCTACCAGTCCGCTTCGCGGTATCCTCGAAGTCCGAAGCCAAGCACGTCTTAGCTGATGGCGCAGTGGTGCGTCCTCACCACAGACACCGGCTGGCGTCCTGGGCGACGCCGTGCTTTCGAAAGCACTCAGTCCGACCGTCCTCTGCCTAGACACGTACCACGCCATTCCAGCTGGCAGCTGCCGCCAAACCTAACAGAAGTTCCCTAGGCCGAGCCTACTCGGAGCTCTAGGAAACCGCGCACGCCACCGAGGTGCATCGGCCACGGAGGTACACATCAATGCAGCGGGCTGACTTCGCAGGCGCTTGGGTACGGAAGGCGAACGGCTGGCCCAGTGGTGGTGGTATGCAGGTGATGCAAGGTGATGGCGGGCAACAAGCTCGCGCCTTGAGGGACTACACCACCATCTGTCTCAAGATCGCCTGCATGCCATGGCGGCGTGGATCCGGGAGGTGCAGGGTTCCCTCCGGGACGTCCCTTCTTGCTACAGCAGCGTGGAGTGACGGGAGGACCTCTGCCTCCTCCCGGGAGCAGTGCGAAACGCTTGCATGCCATAGTTTATGGACCACCTCTCGAAACTCACACTGGGGCTTCCTATCTCCGCTCTTCATTTAGTCCTCTCACTATGTTTTTTTCTTTGTGTTAGTGTCGTCTAGCTCATCTATTAAATCTGACCTATCATCCAGCGAAACCAAAATGACAACATGATCTCTATACCTTCCCTGTCGACGGATTCCGAGAGTCGTTTTCGTCGCTCTGTCCCTCTCGTACCCATACGGGACGCCCCATGAGAGCGAGAGAAACAAAGAGACGAAACGACTCTCGGAATCAGTCTGCTGTACAGACCCTCACTGCACGGAAGGACCAAAGGAGAACCATGAACGTGCTGCTGGCGCATCCAGAGGCGGCCTTGGGGGGGGTGGGGGGCAAAGTAGCGCCTTATGCCTACTCACAGGGACAAAGTAGCACTTTATGCCTACCTTTCAGGCGGCTATCTAGGTGCTAGGGGGGGGGGGGGCAAAAACCTCATTGCCGCCGCCCCCCCCCCTTTATCCGCGCCTGGCTGCTGTGCCTCTCAGTACTGCCAGTGCCCAAGTCACTGTCAGTAGCCACGAGGCGCGGCACACGGAGGGGTGGACCTGGCGGTCAGTGCTTCTGTGCAATGCACTGCCTCGAGTAGCGATGAGCGAGGCCAGTGGCACGTCGACACAAACGGGCATGCACCGTGGAGGCGCTGCGAGCTCGTGCCAGCGCCACTCATGGGGTGTCCCTTAGGGGTGCGAGAGAGACAGAACGACAAGACCGCCTAATTCGGAATCAGTCTGCTAGCCGCGGCCATGACCCTGCGAGCCGCACTGCACTCGGACGGAGGCGCCGATGCACTACGAGGGGCTGCTCAGGCACTCGCGCTGCACGGCTGGCACCCACGCGCCTTAGTGACCGAGGCACACCGCTGGACTCTGGACACGGGCCTCTGAGTTTCTCATCCGTCGCTGCCGCATATCCTCACTGCAAAGCCGACGGCCACGAGGTTCAACAGGATGCGTGATTACCTTTCGCTGAGCGCAGGTAACTGCAACGCTTGGAGAGCTGGGACGGAAGAGGGCGCCTGGAAGGCAGATACCCCATCATATTCGCTGTCGATACTCCTTGTACTGAGGGAGATCGGGCGTCGTCCGACGTTGCCGCATTGTGGTGTGGTCGTGGAACTGCACCATGCCCCCTCCTTCCCGAGTTGCATATGCATACCTCACCCATCCCCGCCAATGCATAGTAATTATTATTTTATTTATTTATTTATTTATTTATTTATTTATTTATTTATTTACTATAAATTATTTTAATTTTGCAAAAGGTCAAATAAAAAGAATATATTAATAAATAAATAAATAAATAAATAAATAAATAAATAAATAAGTAGAGAAACCTTTTATTTCATATTTCGGCCACAATGCTTTTAAAACCTATAAAACCTGACCAATAAATGATAGTCCGAATAATTTTTCGGGCTTGCAAATAGAATAGAAACTTTTTTAGTAGGATATTGTTATAGTGTGCAACGTGTAAAGGGACTTGGAGGAGAAGGAGTAGTCGAGGTCTCAGAGAGACGGAAGGCTTCTGTATTATCAAGGGGTTGACCGTGTACAGAATGGTAGCGGCTGCTTGGCTGCGCGCGCTTATATTACAGGAGCAGAAGAACATCAGGAAGAATACTAGTAGAGAGTGGGGGTGCATGGCCAATGGTATTGTATGGCTAGGGTATTAAGGAGAGGAACGAAAGGAAGAATATGGGTTGGAGGTCCTGGCCAGGATCCTTAGGGCAGTGGTTGCGAAAGATAGGGAATGACTGCTAGTAAGCCGTGCTATGGTTATGTTCTCTATGGTTCATTTCACAACACCACTCCCTCCTGAACAAAAGAAACGAAGTTTCTTAAAATTTTCTTGCAATCGTTTCGAAAACTTGACTCGACTCAATTTTAGAAATTAGTACCATTGATCTCTAATGAATTGAATTTTAACTTTGTTCTCTTTCTCTCTTTTGCGGAAGGGAATTTCTTTCCTCCCACTCTCTTACTTGAATTTTGCAATTTACATGATTTTGATTAAATGTCCAATTTTCAATAATTTCTTGTTTTTCTTGAATTTTCTTGCGTTGTCTTGAATTTCTTGTCTGGTAGTTTGCCGAACGTTGTGGTGAATGATGCTACAAAGGTGCGCTTCCCCATTACACCGTACGGTGCCAGGCATCAGGGTGTCCAGTCCTAAGCCCACGGTTCCACTTGTTAAAAAAAGAAAAATAAAGGGTGGTATGACCCGCGGCATGCTGTCATGCCAGGTGGACTTTGTCTGCCCCAGGCGGATGTTACAGTCGTCGTCACGAATTGCAACACCGCATGAAGTTCAGTATTCCTCCTGTAGGCCAACCAAAGTTTAAGTTAGTTTTGATGAGACTCCAACTGAAACAAACAGAAAACACTCTACACAGTTTTGCGCTTTTAAAATATCCAACCCCTATTCTGTTTGGTTGGTTTGCCTGATGCCATCCTAACTATCTAGCTAATTCTATTCTAAAGGCACCTTGAAATCTAAGAAACTTAACTAACTATTTGTTAGTGCAAATACTTAACTCATGGAATTACTCCTCGCGTGTAGACGGGGACTCCTGGAAAGGTGTGACGTCATCCTTCAGGTTATGGATAATGTCCAGGGCGGCTGCCAGTAATTGCTCAGGGGTGAGCGTTCCATCCAAGACATGAACTGGATTGGTCTCCTCTCGCAACAGCCAGGTGTCAGTTAATTCATGCAGTAGGCTGAGGTACTCAACAGTGACACCTGCTTCTTCAGTGCGATTTCTACGGTTTAAACGTTGGTACGCTACAGCCGGAGGTGTGCGTACATAGATGTAGTGGATCGGTCTGTGAGTTGGCGGGGCGACAGCGTCGCGCAAGATCCGTAGTATAGCCATGTGCTGTTGGCTCATGGCATTTATTTCAGCTAAAGCTTGTGCGAACACTCTCAGTGAGCATTGGGGAGAGCGCTCTAGGACAGTTAGCCTTTCCGGGTGATTAGCTAGCATGTGAGTCTGGCGGCGTCCCAACGTAGCTAGTGCTTAGACTTGGAAAGGGTAGCTCCAAGTGTTTCGATCCGCGTAGAGTAACTCTAGCAAGTTGAATCCTTCAACATCTTGCCAGTCTTTGACAGGCTCGTCCAGTACTGGGAATAGTTCTAGCTTCTTCAGGTTGGCTGCCAAGGTTGATTTTCCAGCGGCGATGTTGCCTTCTAGGTAGATGATTGGTGCGAATTGGCGTCGCCGTTTGATAAAGTAGTGCACTAAAAGTGCGGCGATGACGGCCAAGAAGGTGATGGTGAACGTGATGAGCATCATTTTGACTCGTTTGGTTGGAGCCGAGTCGACCGTGGCCTGCGGATTAGACTTGTTAATTTGCTGTTTTGAATTTAGTCTCCCACTTCCCGTGAAACGGGGTAATTTCGGGCACCCGGGGTAATTTCGGGCATCTCTGCCCGAAAGCATTGCGATGATGCTGCCGTCTAGCGGCGACCTCGGAGGCTTGTCCCGTTGCGCGCATCGCATTCGCCACACTTAAAACCGTCGGATCGTTCCTCTGGAGACCAAACACATCCAATCTTTTCGAGATACAGCGATTTTCGTATTTTACACTTTTTACCTAAATTCAGTGTATGCGTGAAAACTTCAACTGGCAAGCCAAACCTGTTCACAAACGGTGCATAAGGTATTTTTTTTCGATTTGGACATGTTTTGAGCATGCTGTGTCAAATTTTCAATCACCTGCGGCAAATAGTATGGTAAATAGGGGCTCAAAACTAAAAAATTGTTACTTTTAGGGGTAATTTCGGGCACTGAAATGGCATGCAAGGGCAAGCAGGGTTGTTCTGAACACTTTAAATTTCGCAGGGCTGGAGTGGTGTTAGCTTCTTCCAGCTCTTCAGAGCTCTTCTGAAAGATGGAGATAATCCATTAACACAGATAATACTCAACTGCCGCAGCAGTCGCTTTGCATTAGTCTTCTGAAGGGTGGAAATATTCCCGGGAAAATTAGGAATCTTGGGGAACGTTACCGGGAACGTTTGAGGCTGGAAATCGGGAACGTTCCGGAAAAATATAAAAAATTCCAATACTGATGCATTGCGTGGTGTTCCGGATATGCGTTTCGGCGAATGAAAAACACTTGTGTCAAAGTGAATTATGAATGAGCTTGAAATGATATTTAAATGTTCCTCTTAAGTTAAGGATATTATCACAGTGAGTCACAGTGCATGACAGTAAACTTAACGATAGTATCGTTGAGGTCAGGGATAGTATCGTTGTGACATGTCACAAACATGTGACTGACATGTCACGAACATGTCATTGACATGTCGTATGTTATGACCAGGAATAAAAAAGAGAAACTTCGGTCATATGTAATAAGGGCTCCTGTCGGAACCCCTAATTAGTGCAGGTGGTAGAGGCTGGGCTTGAGTCGCCGCACGAGCGCGCTGCTTCTGCCGCCACCGAAAGCAGACGACTCCCGCGCCGATTTCAAACAAGTCGGTCATATCGATGAAAATACGAGTCTTTACAGTAAGGAATAGGTAAAATATGCTGAAAAATTGTGTCCTGGGTCGAACAGATGTGTTTTTGCCCTCCGATACGCATATCAAGTTAAAGCAAATAAAAAATGCTGAATATTCCCACTTTTCGGGAATCTTCGGAAATGTTCCCGGGAATTTAATGGGAACGTTCCCCAAAATGATCGTTCCCGGGAAATTTAGAACACTACTTTGTATAACTTTGACTATTATAAAAATGGGCCAAGGCTACATCTGTACTTTTTAAGTGTAGTATGTACACATCCTATCTTAGTGTAAATTATTGGTTCGTGACTAATATTTTATCATGTTTACCGGGACTTTGACTTTGAGAACGGCCGCATGGCTTGCCGGGTTGCTACGGAATGCAGAGTTTTCCAGGAAGCCCCTGTATCTTCCCAATTGTGCATAAGACTTGCCTCCCATGAACGTCAGTTTCAAGAGGAAGATCCACGACTCATCTTCGCGTGATAAAGTGTGGCTCGAGTTGTACCATTATCAAAAACAAAAAAGGATAAAGGTTCAAGGTTAGACGTTCAACAAGAAGCGTCCTAAATAGCTCCACCCCACTCTCCCAAACATCAAACTATTTGTTCCAATCATGACTCCAAATTATGTGTAAATGACCACCCCTACCATCCCTCCACATCTTCATCCTAAAGAATTTCACATTTTATCACATAAGCTCAAAAGAAAGAGACAATTATTGATTTTGAGACCATAATCAGAACGAGAAGTCGTTTTTTCCTGGGGTGCCCGAAATTACCCCAAAACACGGGGTAATTTCGGGCACTGCTTTGGGCCCTCTACTGTACAAACGGTAAAGCGTAAATATCTGGAATTGGCGTCAAATTGAAGCTAAAGGTGGGTAGATGATAAATTTTAACCCTCAGGTCCATGGCAACACCACGACCTTCACAATTTTAAAAATACCTCTCAAAAGTGCCCGAAATTACCCTGTTTCACGGTCCCTCTGAATGAACGAATGCGATGCATCTGACAATTATTTTACTTCTTCACTTGTGTTTATACATTCGGTTTTGTGACATGCATTGTTTGTAACATTTATTATTTGGTTAAAGGTGTCTGTCGACTCCGTGCGTTTGAATACTTCGCGCGCGTTTGTTTGGTGATACCAGGGGGTGGCAACGGCGAAGTAAGCGCGTGAAGCTATGCTCGAGCGAGGTGCAGCGTTTACGCACTTGTTCGAGATCATGAAAACTAGGTCGGTGTTTGCAAAACGCTTTGCACAGATCAAAAGAGCATGAAATTTAGGGTGCATAAGGCCTAGTGGCATGCCTGAGTCCCCTTAATTTAGCCCACACAAGGGAGGCAATTTTTACATTGGGATGGCGCGGCCAAGATTATTCCTAAATTTTCGAGTTTTCGTGTTTTTCGGTGAAAACCCTTCAATTTATTATGGGTAAAACAGGAAGTATCGAGGAAGGCAATAAGCCTAATGCACCCTTCATTTCATGCTCTTTCCATCTGTGCAAAGCGTTTTGAAAACAAAGGCCTGGTTTTCATAATCTCGACGAAGTGCGTAACCCCTGCACCGAAGGCGCGAGCATCGCTTCACGATATCCTTGGCCATTTCCACGCCCTGGTGATACTCCTTGCGTTTGGCGCCTAGTGCGACGTAGTGTCGCGCTCCGCCGTCAATGCGTGGAGCGCTGGAGTCGTGCACTCGCGTTGCACCGCTCGTAGCTGGCCGGTGCTGGTTGCTAGCCGCTGCCAAGTGGTTGGCTTTGTTGCCGGGCAGGTCGGCGTCTTGTCGCTGGCTTGTGATTGGTTGTTCCGGTCGGCTGTTGCGTTCGCGCATTTTGGTTGGTCGGCCGCGTCGCGTTGTTGAGCCTGGCATCCACTGCTTGCCGGCGAGTCGGCGTCAGTCGGTGGAGAGAGTTCAGTGGTAACGGTGTGGGCGCTCTTTCGTGTCGGCGTCTGGTTTCTTCGGCCGTTGCTCTGCGCATTTCACCATGGATGTGGTACTCCTCACCATTCGTTTCGAGGCTTACACTGCGAGGTGCTTTTGTCCCCAGTCTGGAGGGATGGGGCACGATGGATAAGTGAGTATTTCTATGCTGTTCTTGCTTGTTTGTGGTTTGGGTTGACCCGCATGTTACCTGTTCCCTTCCTCAGTTGTGTGGTGGTTGTTACTATGCCCTCGGGGAAGGTGGGCTCCCCGTGTTTATCACTGCCCCTTGGCCGCCCATGGGTATCTTTGAGGATCAGGAATGGGACGCCGTGGCGCTCACTCAAACGTGGCCCACGTTCTGTTGCTTGAATTGTGGGATTCCTGTATTCGTAAGTTTATTCGCGTTGTTTGTTTTTGTTCTTATACTGCTTTATAACTCCGGTGGTTCATTACGTAGTTTGTTGCTTGCCTTTGTTAGGATGAGCTCCCTGGCCCTCCTTTCCCAGCTGCCCTTTTCCAACCGGAGGTGTTGTACTATGCCATGCCCCCTGGGCACCCTCTCCCTGAGCTTCAGCTTGGCCCCGGGGATTTTGTCTATGATTTTGAGATCCCTGAGCCTGATGTGCTCGTCCTTGGGCTGGATGTTGAAGTGGTCATTCCTTCGTTTGAGACAGAGTTCCTCTGGCGTGGCCCTGGTTCTGGGCCCGCTGCTGGACAACCACTCTCACTCATGGATCCACTTCCTTTTGTGGACATTCCCGTAGAGGAGGTATGTTTTGGGGGTATATTGGACAGTTTGGTCCTGTAACATTTTGGCCCTTAATCCGTTTTCTTCTGGGTTGAAGTGGCGCGTGCTGCGCGTGACGCCTATCGTGCCGAACAGGCTGATGCGGCAGCCGCTGCCGCTGTTGCGGCTGAAGACTTTGCTTTGGCTCACAATCTTGACCAATTTTTTTTTGGCGAGGACCCTATCGATTTGGATCGCGTTCCCCCCCGTGGGATTCGCATCTTTAGATTTCCCCGAGATTTGGAGGAGCGTGAAGCAGGGCTTGTCCATTTTAACGGATGCCCTTGTCGCTATTGTGAAAAGAGAGAATGGCCACTCCTTCTTGATGCCTAACCGTTTATTTTCTTTGTTGTCGTAGGCCTTGAGCATGCTTGGAATGTGGTTTTCTTTCTGTTATTTAACTGAAATTGTGGGTTCCGTCATCCCGAGTCTTTTGATTGGACAATGTTCTTCTATGGGCTTCGTTGCCCTTTTTAATTCCGAGTTTCTGATTGTTGTGATTCATTTCTTTGATATTTTGTCCATTAAACATATGTCTATTTGTTATTTTGGGTATAATCTGATCTCGAGTGGTTTTAACTGGTATCAATTATATGTCTCTTGCATGTGTTTTCTTGTTTTCTTTCTCCTTGCACTCTTTTACTTGTTTTAACTTGCATGTTGGGTATGTTTCGACATTAACTCTTGTCTCCTTCATGATGATCCTCTTCCTGGTGAGTGTTGTCCTTCCTTTACTTTTCCTCGGGTCCCTTAATCCTGGTTGATGTGCTTTATTTGTTGACTTACTGTAGTTTGTTTCTTGATCAGGAGGGCCTGCCTGTCGCTCCCTTGCTCAGTTGTTCTAATTTGGTTTAATTGTTTCAGGTTTGTTTATTTTATTTTGCTTGAGATCCACATTGGGCTGCTGTGAAGCTGTTTACCTCTTTGCCCAAGGGATCGGAATTCTTCCTTTGTTACTTACTTCACTTCGTCTCGTCATTCGTTTTGGTGAGTTTACATTCCTTGGTAATGTGGTCTCTTTGTCTGCACTTGTTGCATCTTGCATTCTTGGTCTTGCCTCTTCTTTTTGTCATGTTGGGGTTTGTTTGTTGACTTGCTTCATTTTCTGTTTCTTTTCGTTGTAGTATCTTTATTGGCTGAGCGATTAGCGAAGCCAGTTACTCCAGTGGGGTTGAAAAGTTTTGTCTGTCTGTCTATTTGTCTGTCTGTTTGCGTGTCCGCACTACTCCTCCCAAACGGCTCAGCCGATCGGGACGAGATTTTGCAGGGTTGTTAGGTATATCCTTGGCTCGCCACACGCAAAAATTCAGCTTTCTATCTCATTCCATTCAGTCGTACTAACGAAAAAACACTAAAAAAAAACGGCAGAAAAAGTGCAACTTTTTAGTGACTTTACATTTCAGAGACATTTTTACATGGTTTCGTATGTTTTTGAAGGTGCTAATGACGAAAATGAAATCAATTTCTACCCCTGACATTTGTTTTAACTGCGAATTGGCTACCTCGACCCGAATTTCCAATTAAATTAACTTCGACCCTTCATCTTGAAGAAAGGGGGTCGACCGACTAAAATTTTTTATTGCAGATTTCGATAGGTCTCGGCAAGACCTTTTCAAAGAGGGGTCGGAAGGGGGGTCTAGGAGCCCGACTTCATTAGTTGGCCGAATCAGGATCTTGAAAAACGGGGATCGACCGACTAAAAAATTTTATTGTGGATTTCGACAGGTCTTAGCAAGACCTTTTCAAAGAGGGGTCGGAAGGGGGGTCTAGGAGCCCGACTTCATCAGTTTGCCGAATCAGGATCTTGAAAAAAGGGGATCGACCGACTAAAAGATTTTATTGCAGATTTCACGTGGTGCATTCCTCAATGCCTCAATAATCCTTGAGACAGCTTGCCGAAGGCAAGCAGGGAAGCGCCGCAGGCCAAGGTAGGTGTAACGCCAGGCGTGGATTGTCGTAACTGGCGCAGCATCGCGAAGCCTGTTACGACAAGACACGGTCTGGCGTAAACCTACCTTGTAATTTCTATTTCTGTTGGTTGTGCTGACTGTTCTGAGACCTTTCCGAGGCTTGTTGTGACTTCTGTTGTGGTGTTGACACTGCTGGCTGGTTCGATGGACTGCTTTTCTTGGTGAACTTCTTTGGGTGAGTTTATTTTCTCAATCGCCTGTATTTGTTGTTCCATTTCTTTAATTTCTTGCATGATTTCCATTTCTTTTGCTCTGATATTTTCTAATGCTTGTTCTACATGCTCTATTTCTCCTCGGTTTTCTTTTTCTACTTTTGGGCTTGCAACGTAAATTTCTTCTATATCTGAGTTTGCATTTGCTTCTAAATCTATCGTTTCTATTTCTGGTTCTGAGTCTGTCTCTGAATCTATTGTCCATGGGTTTGTGTAGCCCGGGTCTTCAAACCAACTTAACATTTCTTCTTTTTTTTTAAGTTTTTCTGCATATTCTTTTCTCTCCCTTGCCTCTTTTTCTCTTTGTTCTTGAATTTTCTGCTTTCTGATTTTCTCGTTTTCTTCAAACTGCTTTCTTTTGAGCTCTGCATCGAACTTTTTCTTTCTGAGTGCTTTTTGGTGTTGTTTCTGTCTAATTTTTCTAAGTCTCTCTTCCTCCCTCTTGTACTTTCCTTCCTCAATGGCATCCAGGACAGGGAAGTCCGTCACAACGTGCGCCTGCGTCAGCCCGCGTCCTTCAACGACGCCCTCACCGCGGCCATACAAGTCGAGGCCATTGAGCAGATGGAACCGGCCAACAAGCGTCCCCGTATCTGCGCCGCCTCGTCGGAGCCGCAGCCCTCTACCAGCCGCCAGACGGTCTCCTCTGCGAGCAACGCCGAGCCCGACGACGCCGATTCCGTGCCGCGCGTGGCCGCTGCCCGCCCTGCTGTCGGTGGCAATGATGCTCTGTTGCAGGATCTAGTGTCACAGCTGCAGCGCTTGACCGCGGCGTTGGCACCGCCGCGCCCTGTCCAGGCCGCTACCCAGGGCACCCAAAGGTGCTACAAGTGCGACGAGCGCGGCCACTTCGCGCGGGACTGCCCTGAAGCCGGTGCGTCACGTCACCAAAGCGGAGGACGTCGTCACGACCGTGATGGGGATCGCCGTGACCGCCGGGGCGACCGTGACCAGCGCGGCCGCCGGGACCAGCGGGACCACCGCGACCGCCGTGACAACGGAGGCCGGCGCGGTTCGGGAAACGCCCTGTAGCCACTGCGACGGGCGCGACATCGGCTACCAGTCCTCCCTACGCCCGAGCTGTCGGCGTCCGCACCGCGAGCATTCCGGCGACTCCCCTCCTGCCGCGCGTCTCGTGGCTCATCTCCGGGGCCATCAACGGCGCCTCGTGTCGCTACCTCTTTGACACAGGAGCTGAGTTCACCATCGTCAAGCGCGGTTTGCTTCCCCCTGACCCTCTGCTTTCGCAGGCTTCTGTCCCTCTCCTCCGGGCTGATGGGGCGTTCGTCAAGGACGGTTCCACGCCCCTCTACGGACTCAGGCCTACGTTCCTGGACATCGGCGGCGTGCGCCTCATGATGCACGTGTACGAGGCCGACATCCATGACGACTGCCTCTTGGGCGGGGACTTCACCGCGGCCCACGTCGCCCGCTTCGACCCGCCGTCGGACAAGCTGTTCCTCTCCACGCCGAGCGGGCCGCGTCGCGTGCCCATCACGCGCGTCACGCGCCCCCACCACGCCACGGTCGCCTGCCTCCGTGTCTGCGTGCAGGACGCCGTCACCATTGCGCCCCAGTCAGAAGTTCAGGTCGCTGTGCGTGTGAGTAACTGTGCCACGACGTGGACTCCTCGATGCACTGATGCACGGCCTCCTCCGGCCTCCACGCCTTCCCCTTGCTTCCCGGCCAGTCGCTCGGGGTTGGCCGGTGGTGCGGTTGACGCTACAGCGTGTGCCTCGAAAACTCACATTGACGGAGATGGACTGTGTGTCCCTGGACTGTGTGTCCGCACCGTGGGATCACGCGCCGCGGGACATCGGGAGGCTGTGTGCCAGGCTGTGTGCCCTTCGGCTGTGTGCCATGAGGGACTGTGTGTCCGCAACGCGGGATGCTGCGCGGGCCGTTTCGAAGACCAGCGCCATCAAGAAGACAGCGTTCGCGTGCGCTTCACTCGTTGTGCCCCTGTCCCTGTCGTTTTGCCCAAAGGCCTACGCGTTGTCAGCAGCCTGTCCACCAACGCCGCTGCCGACACGCTGCTCCTGCGCGTGCGAAACGACGGCGCCGTGCCACGAGGTCTGCGCCGCGGTGCCTGCCTCACCCGCCTGCAGCTGTCCGCGGAGCCGTCCGTCCGCGTGGCCGCCGACGCGCCGCCAGTCGCCCCGGAGGCCCTCCCTGCACCGCTGGAGGCCCCCATCGAGGCCAGTAAGACTAATCTCTCCGGGGAGGAGCATGCCCAGGTGAGACAACTCATTACGGATTACCGCGATGTCTTCTCCTGCGCGGGCGAGATTGGCCACTGCACTGTAGTGGAACACACCATTGACACGGGGAATACTCCGCCCATCAAGCAGGCGCCTCGGCGTCTCGACTATCACAAGAAACAGACTGCTGACAAGTGCATTGCAGACATGCTGGCGCAAGATGTGATCGCACCTTCCGAGTCGTTCTGGGCATCCCCCGTCGTCTTGCTCACGAAGAAAGATGGCTCAACGCGCTTTGCGATTGATTTCAGGCGACTCAATGAGGCTACGCGCAAGGATGCTTACCCGCTCCCCCACATAGACGAGACCTTAGACTCGTTGCACGGCTCTTCTTGGTTTTCCTCCCTGGACTTGCGCGCCGGCTATTGGAACATTCCCCTGGCCCCTGATGCCCGCCCCAAGACGGCATTCTGCTTGCCTGGCCATGGGCTCTACGAGTTCAAGAGGATGCCCTTCGGCCTTTGCAATGCCCCTGCCACCTTTCAGCGGCTCATGGACCGGCTCATGCCGCATGACATGTCACGTGTCTACCTTGATGACATCATTGTTCCAGGCAAAACGTTCCAGGAAGCCCTGGCCCGTCTCCGTGAGGTGCTTCAACGTGTGCGGGATGCCAACTTCCTCTTGCATCCGGGCAAATGTCACCTTTTCGCCCGTCGCCTCGAGTATCTGGGACATTTCATCACGGAGCAAGGCATCCTCACCAACCCGAAGAAGTCCAACCTTGTCCGCGATTGGCCCACTCCCACTAACAAAAAGGACCTCAATTCCTTCCTCTGTTTGGCCCAGTACTATTCCAAGTTCATCAAGAACTTTGCCCATGTTGCAGCACCCCTGCACCGTCTTGTGTCCAAGGCGCAGCCCTTTGAGTGGTCCCCCGAGGCACAGGCGGCCTTCGACTACTTCCGGACGGCCCTTACGTCCCCACCAGTGCTAGCCTACCCGCAGCCCGACGGCGGCCCCTTCATCCTCGACTGCGATGCCTCCAACTTCGCCATTGACGCGGTGTTGTCGCAGATTCAGGACGGCCAGGAACGCGTCGTGGCGTACTTCAGCCACACCCTCAGCAAGGAGCAGCGTAACTACTGTGTCACCGTGAACTTTACGCTCTCGTCGCAGCGTCCCGCCACTTCCATCCCTATCTAACTGGACGTCAATTCCTCGTCCGCACTGACCACGCGGCTCTTCAGTGGCTCCGCACTCTCCGCGACACGGCTGAGGGTCAACTTGCAAGATGGCTCGAACACCTGGCCAGTTATGACTTCATTGTGCAACACAGGCCCGGCGCCCGTCACGACAATGCAGACGCCTTGTCTCGCCGCCCCTGCGGAGTGGACTGCTCTCACTGCGCTCGTCGAGACATTCCCCCTGCCGTTCCTGAGGCCGTCTGCGTGCGCCGCACCCAGGCCGTCGACGCTGACGCCCCTTCACGTGGCGACATGCGCCGCGCACAGGCTGTGGACCCGGACTTGGCGCCCATCCTCACCGCTCTCCGCGGGGGGGAAAGGCCGCCCGCCTCAGCGGTCAGCCACTGCAGTTGGCGCACCAAGGCCCTCTGGCTGCAGTGGAAGTCCCTCGTGTTGGACGACGGGCTGCTGTACCGCCGCTTCGACGAGTTCCTTCACCCGCAGCTCGTCGTCAAGCACATCCTGCAGTTGGTGGTGCCGGCGGCGTTTGTCAAACGCATTTGTCTGAGCTTCCACAACTCCCCCGGCTCTGGCGGCCACCTCAGCGCCAACAAGATGCTCGGCAAGATCAGGCGGCATTACTACTGGCCCGGCATGTGCTCTGAGGTAAAGCTTTGGTGCATGTGTTGTGAGGTCTGCCGCAGGAAGTTTGGTGGCGGCAAGCGCATCCGCGCTCCCCTTACGCTGCACACCGTCGGCGGCCCCTGGGAGCGAGTCGGCGTGGACATCGCTGGCCCCTTCCCGACCACGGAGCGAGGCAACCGCTATCTACTGGTTGCCATCGACTATTTCACCCGCTGGCCAGAGGCGATTCCCATTCCGAGCGTGGAAGCCCACGTCGTGGCGCGCGCCCTGGTGGACAACATCTTTACTAGATTCGGTGTGCCTCAAGAACTCCATTCAGACCGTGGTTCGTGCTTCGAGGCCCAGGTCTTCAAGTCTGCGATGAAGCTGCTCGGCGTGCGCAAGACGCGTACCACTCCACAGAGGCCTCAGTCTAACGGCGCCTCGGAAAGGCTTCTCCGGACGGTAACAACACACCTGGCCATGGTGGTACAAGCATCTCAGAACATTTGGGACTTGCAGGTACCGCTCGTGATGCTGAGCCTCCGGGTCGCCCCGCACAGCACCACTGGCGTCTCTCCCGCCCAAATGCTCTTCGGGCGCCAGTTGGGACTGCCCCCAGGCCTCGCGCGAGGCTACCCCCCGGGCACTGAGCGCGTCCCTGACCGGCTGCTGTACCCGGCCTGGCTCCAGGCCGAGCTATTCCGCCTCCACCATGCGACGCGTGACTACGCCGCCGCTGTCGCTTTGCGCCAGAAGCTCCGCTACGACCTGCGCGCCGAGCGCCACTCCTTCAAGATCGGCGACCGTGTCTGGCTCTTTGAACCCCATGGCGTGTCGGTCGGGCCCCTAAGCTGGAGTCCTGGTGGACCGGCCCGTGGCGCATCATGGACATCATCAACGACGTGACTGTTCGTATCCGCCTGGTGGACAAGCCTCAGTCCAAGCCTCGGACATACCATGTGGACCGCCTTGCTCCCTATCTGAACTGAACATTCTCTTTTCAAGAGGGGGGATAGTGTTGGGGAATACTCCTAGACCCCTGGCGCTACCCCGCGCAGAACCGCAGCGCATGCGCGTTCACCGTTAATTGTCGCGTAGCAACGGCTGAGCCGCCCCTGTATCAGAGCGTCCCCAAACCTCGGAATAGACAGACTTGTTTCCTGACTACGCTCTCCTTACTCGCCCTCCGGTCAACATTTACAATATGACCAGCCAAAACACAAAAACTTATATTCGCATTGATTGATGGCAAAAAGCATTATTTAGAACCAAGCATTGTGATATCGCACAGTTTTAGCTCGATATGTGACACTGACTTTTAAAATACATTCAAACCTCAAGACACAAGTGCATCAAACAGAATTAAGTGCCTCAACTAAAAAGACCCATTTTCGCCTAGAAATAAGCTGGAAAGTTTGTTTTTCGGCCTGTGCCTCAACCACAAAGACGCACTTCCGCAAAGAAATGAGCCGAAAAGCGTATTTTTAGGCCTGGCCTTTCGATCCTGCATAGTTTCGGCTTGATTTGTTACACCTACTTTCAAAGAAAAATCATGTGACAAAAAACCAGTGCCTAAAACACAAGTTCGCATTTTCGCGTTGAAATACGCAGATATTTAAGGTTTAAGGACTATCCTTTCGACTCTGTATAGTTTCGGCTCGATTGGTGTCACCGATTTACAAAGATAGTTAAGGTCGTAAGAAACAAGTGCCTCAACCACAAAGACGCCTTTTCGCAAAGAAATGAGCGGAAAGTTTTTTTTTTGGGGCTGGACTGTAAGTCTTGCATAAATTTAGCTCGATAAGTGACAAACTCTTCAAAAGGTAATCTTTTCTTACAAGACTCAATAGCCTTCAAAACAAAATCGCATTAACGCATTAAAAGAAACAGAAATTAGTGTTTCTAGGCCTTCTGTCGTGATTGTCGACAGTTTTAGCTTAATTAGAAACAGTAACTCTAAAAAAATATTTTCGAGTCACGAGATATGACGAGCCAAAACACAAAAATTTATTTTCGCATCGATTGATGCCAAAAAGAATTATTTAAAACCAAGCATTGTGATATCGCACAGTTTTAGCTCGATATGTGACACTGACTTATAAAATACATTCAAACCTCAAGACACAAGTGCATCAAACAGAATTAAGTGCCTCAACTAAAAGGACCCATTTTCGCCTAGAAATAAGATGCAAAGTTTGTTTTTCGGCCTGGCCTGTTAGTCGTGCATAGTTATAGCTCGATTAGTGAAAAAGACTACAAAGGTCATCATAAATCACAAAAGACAACAGCGTTCAACAATAAAAACGCATTTTTGCATTGAACCAACCTGAAAAGCATAATTTAAGACGAAGCAGTGTGTAATCGCACAATTAAAGGTCGATTTGTAGCTCTGACTGTAAAAAACAATTTAAAACCACAAGAAACAAGTGCCTCAATCGCAAAGCTGCATATTTCTCTAGAAATGACCTGAAAAGCGTGTTTTTTGGCCTGGCCTTTTGATCCCACATAGTTTCGGCTTCACTTTTAACACCTACTTACAAAGATAAATCTAGTCACAGGAAACCAGTACCCTAAAGACAAATTCACATTTGCGCGTTAAAGTAAGCAGAAGTATAAGGTTTAAGGCCTCGCCTATTGAGCCCGCACAATTTGAGCTCGATTGGTGACAAGAATACAAAGGTAATCATTAATCACAATTCACAACAGCCTTTAACACAAAATCGCATTTCCGCACTGACATATGCCAAAAAGCATAATTTAACACTAAGCATCGTGTAGACGCCTTAGGTTAGCTCGATTTGTGACATTGACCTTTAAAAACGATTCAAACCACGAGACACAAGTGCCGCAAACAGAGAGTCGAATTTTCGTTTAGAAATGAGCTAAAAAGCGTATTATTAGGCCTGGCCTGTTGATTCCGCATAGTTTCAGTTTGATTTGTAGCAACAACTTACAATGATATATCTACTGACAAGAAACAAGTGTCTTGAACACAAAGTCGCATTTCCGCATCGAAAAAAGCAGAAGTTCACGGTTAAAGGTCTCGCCTATTGATCCCGCATAGTTGCAGCTTTACACCGACATGCAAAGCTGATTCATATCAAAAGAAGAAAGTGCCTCAACCACAAAGACGCACTTTCGCAAAGAAATGAGCCGAAAAGCGTATTTTTAGGCCTGGCCTTTCGATCCTGCATAGTTTCGGCTTGATTTGTTACACCTACTTTCGAAGAAAAATCTTGTGACAAAAAACCAGTGCCCAAAAACACAAATTCGCATTTTCGCATTGAAATACGCAGAAATTCAAAAATTAAGGCCTCGGCTATTGATCCCGTACAGTTTCACCTCGATTGGAGACACCGATTCCCAAAGAAAGTTAGGGTCGTAAGAAGCAAGTGCCTCAACCACAAAGACGCATTTTCGCAAAGAAATAAGCGGAACGTTTGTTTTTTGGGCTGTACTGTTAGTCTTGCATAGTTTTAGCTCGATAAGTGACAAAGGCTTCAAAAGGTAATCTTTTATCACAAGACTCAATAGCCTTCAAAACAAAATCGCATTAACGCATTAGAAAAAGCAGAAATTAGTGTTTCTGAGCCTTCTGTCGTGATTTTCGACAGTTTTAGCTTGATTGAAAACAGTAACTCTAAAAGAGTATTCTCGAGTCACGAGATCTTCTGACAAGAAACAAGTGTCTTGAACACAAAGTCGCATTTCCGCATCAAAAGAAGCAGAAGTTTACGGTTAAAGGTCTCGCCTATTGATCCCGCATAATTGCAGCTTGACACCGACTTGCAAAGCTGATTCATGTCAAAAGAAGCAAGTGCCTCAACCACAAAGACGCTCTTTCGCAAAAAATATGAGCCGGAAAGCGTATTTTTAGGCCTGGCCTTTCGATCCTGCATAGTTCTGGCTTGATTTGTTACACCTACTTTCAAAGAAAAATCTTGTGACAAAAAACCAGTGCCTTAAACACAAATTCGCATTTTCGCATTGAGATACGCATCCTTTCGACCCTGTATAGTTTTGGCACGATTGGTAACACCGATTTACAAAGATAGGTAAGGTCGTAAGAAACAAGTGCCTCAACCACAAAGACGCATTTTCGCAAAGAAATAAGCGGAACGTTTGTTTTTTGGGCTGGACTGTTAGTCATGCATAGTTTTAGCACGATGAGTAACAAAGGCTTCAAAAGGTAATCTTTTATCACAAGACTCAATAGCCTTCAAAACAAAATCGTGTTTTCGCATTAGAAAAAGCAGAAATTAGTGTTTTTTGAGCCTTCTGTCGTGATTTTCGACAGTTTTAGCTTGATTGAAAACAGTAACTCTAAAAGAGTATTCTCGAGTCACGAGATCTTCTGACAAGAAACAAGTGTCTTGAACACAAAGTCGCATTTCCGCATCAAAAGAAGCAGAAGTTTACGGTTAAAGGTCTCGCCTATTGATCCCGCATAATTGCAGCTTGACACCGACTTGCAAAGCTGATTCATGTCAAAAGAAGCAAGTGCCTCAACCACAAAGACGCACTTTCGCAAAGAAATGAGCCGAAAAGCGTATTTTTAGGCCTGGCCTTTCGATCCTGCATAGTTTCGGCTTGATTTGTTACACCTACTTTCAAAGAAAAATCTTGTGACAAAAAACCAGTGCCCAAAAACACAAATTCGCATTTTCGCATTGAAGTACGCAGAAATTCAAAAATTAAGGCCTCGGCTATTGATCCCGTACAGTTTCACCTCGATTGGTGACACCGATTCAAAAGATAGTTCAGGTCGTAAGAAACAAGTTCCTCAACCACAAAGACGCATTTTCGCAAAGAAATAAGCGGAACGTTTGTTTTTTGGGCTGTACTGTTAGTCTTGCATAGTTTTAGCTCGATAAGTGACAAAGGCTTCAAAAGGTAATCTTTTATCACAAGACCCATTAGCCTTCAAAACAAAATCGCATTTTCGCATAAGAAAAAGCAGAAATTAGTGTTTCTGAGCCTTCTGTCGTGATTTTCGACAGTTTTAGCTTGATTGAAAACAGTAACTCTAAAAGAGTATTCTCGAGTCACGAGATCTTCTGACAAGAAACAAGTGTCTTGAACACAAAGTCGCATTTCCGCATCAAAAGAAGCAGAAGTTTACGGTGAAAGGTCTCGCCTATTGATCCCGCATAATTGCAGCTTGACACCGACTTGCAAAGCTGATTCATGTCAAAAGAAGCAAGTGCCTCAACCACAAAGACGCTCTTTCGCAAAAAATATGAGCCGAAAAGCGTATTTTTAGGCCTGGCCTTTCGATCCTGCATAGTTCCGGCTTGATTTGTTACACCTACTTTCAAAGAAAAATCTTGTGACAAAAAACCAGTGCCTTAAACACAAATTCGCATTTTCGCATTGAAATACGCAGAAATTCAAGGGTTAACGCCTATCCTTTCGACCCTGTATAGTTTCAGCTCGATTGGTGACACCGATTCAAAAGATAGTTCAGGTCGTAAGAAACAAGTTCCTCAACCACAAAGACGCATTTTCGCAAAGAAATAAGCGAAAAGTTTGTTTTTTGGGCTGGACTGTTAGTCATGCATAGTTTTAGCACGATGAGTGACAAAGGCTTCAAAAGGTAATCTTTTATCACAAGACTCAATAGCCTTCAAAACAAAATCGCATTTTCGCATTAGAAAAAGCTGAAATTAGTGTTTCTAGGCCTTCTGTCGTGATTGTCGACAGTTTTAGCTTGATTGGAAACAGTAACTCTAAAAGAGTATTCTCGAGTCACGAGATATGACGAGCCATAACACAATAACTCATTTTCGCTTTGATTGATGCCAAAAAGCATTATTTAAGACCAAGCATTGTGATATCGCACAGTTTAAGCTCGATATGTGACAATGACTTTTAAAATACATTCAAACCTTAAGACACAAGTGCCTCAAAAAGAAAGTCGCATTTTCGCGAAGAAACGAGCCGAATAGCGTGTTTTTAGGCCTGGCCTGCCGATCCCGCATAGTTTGGATTGGAAACAGTAAGTCTAAAAGAGTATTCTCGAGTCACGAGATATGACGAGCCAAAACACAAAAACTTATTTTCGTATCGATTGATGCCAAAAAGCCTTATTTAAGACCAAGCATTGTGATATCGCACAGTTTTAGCTTGATATGTGACACTGACTTATAAAATACATTCAAACCTCAACACACAAGTGCATCAAACAGAATTAAGTGCCTCAACTAAAAAGACCCATTTTCGCCTAGAAATAAGCTGCAAAGTTTGTTTTTCGGCCTGGCCTGTTAGTCGTGCATAGTTATAGCTCGATTAGTGACAAAGACTACAAAGGTCATCATAAATCACAAAAGACAACAGCGTTCAACAATAAAAACGCATTTTTGCATTGAACTAACCTGAGAAGCATAATTTAAGACGAAGCAGTGTGTAATCGCACAATTAAAGGTCGATTTGTAGCTCTGACTGTAAAAAACAATTTAAACCACAAGAAACAAGTGCCTCAATCGCAAAGCTGCATATTTTCCTAGAAATGACCTGAAAAGCGTGTTTTTTGGCCTGGCCTTTTAATCCTACAATGTTTCGGCTTCACTTTTAACACCTACTTACAAAGATAAATCTAGTCACAGGAAACCAGTACCCTAAAGACAAATTCACATTTGCGCGTTAAAGTAAGCAGAAGTATAAGGTTTAAGGCCTCGCCTATTGAGCCCGCACAATTTGAGCTCGATTGGTGACAAGAATACAAAGGTAATCATTAATCACAATTCACAACAGCCTTTAACACAAAATCGCATTTCCGCACTGACATATGCCAAAAAGCATAATTTAACACTAAGCATCGTGTAGACGCCTTAGGTTAGCTCGATTTGTGACATTGACCTTTAAAAACGATTCAAACCACGAGACACAAGTGCCGCAAACAGAGAGTCGAATTTTCGTTTAGAAATGAGCTAAAAAGCGTATTATTAGGCCTGGCCTGTTGATTTCGCATAGTTTCAGCTTGATTTGTAGCAACAACTTTCAAAAAAATATCGTCTGACAAGAAACAAGTGTCTTGAACACAAAGTCGCATTTCCGCATCGAAAAAAGCAGAAGTTCACGGTTAAAGGTCTCGCCTATTGATCCCGCATCATTGCAGCTTTACACCGACATGCAAAGCTGATTCATGTCAAAAGAAGCAAGTGCCTCAACCACAAAGACGCACTTTCGCAAAGAAATGAGCCGAAAAGCGTATTTTTAGGCCTGGCCTTTCGATCCTGCATAGTTTCGGCTTGATTTGTTACACCTACTTTCGAAGAAAAATCTTGTGACAAAAAACCAGTGCCCAAAAACACAAATTCGCATTTTCGCATTGAAATACGCAGAAATTCAAAAATTAAGGCCTCGGCTATTGATCCCGTACAGTTTCACCTCGATTGGAGACACCGATTCCCAAAGAAAGTTAGGGTCGTAAGAAACTAGTGCCTCAACCACAAAGACGCATTTTCGCAAAGAAATAAGCGGAACGTTTGTTCTTTGGGCTGGACTGTTAGTCTTGCATAGTTTTAGCTCGATAAGTGACAAAGGCTTCAAAAGGTAATCTTTTATCACAAGACTCAATAGCCTTCAAAACAAAATCGCATAAACGCATTAGAAAAAGCAGAAATTAGTGTTTCTGAGCCTTCTGTCGTGATTTTCGACAGTTTTAGCTTGATTGAAAACAGTAACTCTAAAAGAGTATTCTCGAGTCACGAGATCTTCTGACAAGAAACAAGTGTCTTGAACACAAAGTCGCATTTCCGCATCAAAAGAAGCAGAAGTTTGCGGTGAAAGGTCTCGCCTATTGATCCCGCATAATTGCAGCTTGACACCGACTTGCAAAGCTGATTCATGTCAAAAGAAGCAAGTGCCTCAACCACAAAGACGCTCTTTCGCAAAAAATATGAGCCGAAAAGCGTATTTTTAGGCCTGGCCTTTCGATCCTGCATAGTTTCGGCTTGATTTGTTACACCTACTTTCAAAGAAAAATCTTGTGACAAAAAACCAGTGCCTTAAACACAAATTCGCATTTTCGCATTGAAATACGCAGAAATTCAAGGGTTAACGCCTATCCTTTCGACCCTGTATAGTTTCAGCTCGATTGGTGACACCGATTCAAAAGATAGTTCAGGTCGTAAGAAACAAGTTCCTCAACCACAAAGACGCATTTTCGCAAAGAAATAAGCGAAAAGTTTGTTTTTTTGGCTGGACTGTTAGTCATGCATAGTTTTAGCACGATGAGTGACAAAGGCTTCAAAAGGTAATCTTTTATCACAAGACTCAATAGCCTTCAAAACAAAATCGCATTTTCGCATTAGAAAAAGCTGAAATTAGTGTTTCTAGGCCTTCTGTCGTGATTGTCGACAGTTTTAGCTTGATTGGAAACAGTAACTCTAAAAGAGTATTCTCGAGTCACGAGATATGACGAGCCATAACACAATAACTCATTTTCGCTTTGATTGATGCCAAAAAGCATTATTTAAGACCAAGCATTGTGATATCGCACAGTTTAAGCTCGATATGTGACAATGACTTTTAAAATACATTCAAACCTTAAGACACAAGTGCCTCAAAAAGAAAGTCGCATTTTCGCGAAGAAACGAGCCGAATAGCGTGTTTTTAGGCCTGGCCTGCCGATCCCGCATAGTTTGGATTGGAAACAGTAAGTCTAAAAGAGTATTCTCGAGTCACGAGATATGACGAGCCAAAACACAAAAACTTATTTTCGTATCGATTGATGCCAAAAAGCCTTATTTAAGACCAAGCATTGTGATATCGCACAGTTTTAGCTTGATATGTGACACTGACTTATAAAATACATTCAAACCTCAACACACAAGTGCATCAAACAGAATTAAGTGCCTCAACTAAAAAGACCCATTTTCGCCTAGAAATAAGCTGCAAAGTTTGTTTTTCGGCCTGGCCTGTTAGTCGTGCATAGTTATAGCTCGATTAGTGACAAAGACTACAAAGGTCATCATAAATCACAAAAGACAACAGCGTTCAACAATAAAAACGCATTTTTGCATTGAACTAACCTGAGAAGCATAATTTAAGACGAAGCAGTGTGTAATCGCACAATTATAGGTCGATTTGTAGCTCTGACTGTAAAAAACAATTTAAACCACAAGAAACAACTGCCTCAATCGCAAAGCTGCATTTTTTCCTAGAAATGACCTGAAAAGCGTGTTTTTTGGCCTGGCCTTTTGATCCCACATAGTTTCGGCTTCACTTTTAACACCTACTTACAAAGATAAATCTAGTCACAGGAAACCAGTACCCTAAAGACAAATTCACATTTGCGCGTTAAAGTAAGCAGAAGTATAAGGTTTAAGGCCTCGCCTATTGAGCCCGCACAATTTGAGCTCGATTGGTGACAAGAATACAAAGGTAATCATTAATCACAATTCACAACAGCCTTTAACACAAAATCGCATTTCCGCACTGACATATGCCAAAAAGCATAATTTAACACTAAGCATCGTGTAGACGCCTTAGGTTAGCTCGATTTGTGACATTGACCTTTAAAAACGATTCAAACCACGAGACACAAGTGCCGCAAACAGAGAGTCGAATTTTCGTTTAGAAATGAGCTAAAAAGCGTATAATTAGGCCTGGCCTGTTGATTTCGCATAGTTTCAGCTTGATTTGTAGCAACAACTTACAAAAAAATATCGTCTGACAAGAAACAAGTGTCTTGAACACAAAGTCGCATTTCCGCATCGAAAAAAGCAGAAGTTCACGGATAAAGGTCTCGCCTATTGATCCCGCATCATTGCAGCTTTACACCGACATGCAAAGCTGATTCATGTCAAAAGAAGCAAGTGCCTCAACCACAAAGACGCACTTTCGCAAAGAAATGAGCCGAAAAGCGTATTTTTAGGCCTGGCCTTTCGATCCTGCATAGTTTCGGCTTGATTTGTTACACCTACTTTCAAAGAAAAATCTTGTGACAAAAAACCAGTGCCCAAAAACACAAATTCGCATTTTCGCATTGAAATACGCAGAAATTCAAAAATTAAGGCCTCGGCTATTGATCCCGTACAGTTTCACCTCGATTGGAGACACCGATTCCCAAAGAAAGTTAGGGTCGTAAGAAGCAAGTGCCTCAACCACAAAGACGCATTTTCGCAAAGAAATAAGCGGAACGTTTGTTCTTTGGGCTGGACTGATAGTCTTGCATAGTTTTAGCTCGATAAGTGACAAAGGCTTCAAAAGGTAATCTTTTATCACAAGACTCAATAGCCTTCAAAACAAAATCGCATTTTCGCATTAGAAAAAGCAGAAATTAGTGTTTCTGAGCCTTCTGTCGTGATTTTCGACAGTTTTAGCTTGATTGAAAACAGTAACTCTAAAAGAGTATTCTCGAGTCACGAGATCTTCTGACAAGAAACAAGTGTCTTGAACACAAAGTCGCATTTCCGCATCAAAAGAAGCAGAAGTTTACGGTTAAAGGTCTCGCCTATTGATCCCGCATAATTGCAGCTTGACACCGACTTGCAAAGCTGATTCATGTCAAAAGAAGCAAGTGCCTCAACCACAAAGACGCTCTTTCGCAAAGAAATGAGCCGAAAAGCGTATTTTTAGGCCTGGCCTTTCGATCCTGCATAGTTTCGGCTTGATTTGTTACACCTACTTTCAAAGAAAAATCTTGTGACAAAAAACCAGTGCCTTAAACACAAATTCGCATTTTCGCATTGAAATACGCAGAAATTCAAGGGTTAACGCCTATCCTTTCGACCCTGTATAGTTTCAGCTCGATTGGTGACACCGATTCAAAAGATAGTTCAGGTCGTAAGAAACAAGTTCCTCAACCACAAAGACGCATTTTCGCAAAGAAATAAGCGAAAAGTTTGTTTTTTTGGCTGGACTGTTAGTCATGCATAGTTTTAGCACGATGAGTGACAAAGGCTTCAAAAGGTAATCTTTTATCACAAGACTCAATAGCCTTCAAAACAAAATCGCATTTTCGCATTAGAAAAAGCTGAAATTAGTGTTTCTAGGCCTTCTGTCGTGATTGTCGACAGTTTTAGCTTGATTGGAAACAGTAACTCTAAAAGAGTATTCTCGAGTCACGAGATATGACGAGCCATAACACAATAACTCATTTTCGCTTTGATTGATGCCAAAAAGCATTATTTAAGACCAAGCATTGTGATATCGCACAGTTTAAGCTCGATATGTGACAATGACTTTTAAAATACATTCAAACCTTAAGACAAGACACAAGTGCCTCAAAAAGAAAGTCGCATTTTCGCGAAGAAACGAGCCGAATAGCGTGTTTTTAGGCCTGGCCTGCCGATCCCGCATAGTTTGGATTGGAAACAGTAAGTCTAAAAGAGTATTCTCGAGTCACGAGATATGACGAGCCAAAACACAAAAACTTATTTTCGTATCGATTGATGCCAAAAAGCCTTATTTAAGACCAAGCATTGTGATATCGCACAGTTTTAGCTTGATATGTGACACTGACTTATAAAATACATTCAAACCTCAACACACAAGTGCATCAAACAGAATTAAGTGCCTCAACTAAAAAGACCCATTTTCGCCTAGAAATAAGCTGCAAAGTTTGTTTTTCGGCCTGGCCTGTTAGTCGTGCATAGTTATAGCTCGATTAGTGACAAAGACTACAAAGGTCATCATAAATCACAAAAGACAACAGCGTTCAACAATAAAAACGCATTTTTGCATTGAACTAACCTGAGAAGCATAATTTAAGACGAAGCAGTGTGTAATCGCACAATTATAGGTCGATTTGTAGCTCTGACTGTAAAAAACAATTTAAACCACAAGAAACAAGTGCCTCAATCGCAAAGCTGCATTTTTTCCTAGAAATGACCCGAAAAGGGTGTTTTTTGGCCTGGCCTTTTGATCCCACATAGTTTCGGCTTCACTTTTAACACCTACTTACAAAGATAAATCTAGTCACAGGAAACCAGTACCCTAAAGACAAATTCACATTTGCGCGTTAAAGTAAGCAGAAGTATAAGGTTTAAGGCCTCGCCTATTGAGCCCGCACAATTTGAGCTCGATTGGTGACAAGAATACAAAGGTAATCATTAATCACAATTCACAACAGCCTTTAACACAAAATCGCATTTCCGCACTGACATATGCCAAAAAGCATAATTTAACACTAAGCATCGTGTAGACGCCTTAGGTTAGCTCGATTTGTGACATTGACCTTTAAAAACGATTCAAACCACGAGACACAAGTGCCGCAAACAGAGAGTCGAATTTTCGTTTAGAAATGAGCTAAAAAGCGTATAATTAGGCCTGGCCTGTTGATTTCGCATAGTTTCAGCTTGATTTGTAGCAACAACTTTAAAAAAAATATCGTCTGACAAGAAACAAGTGTCTTGAACACAAAGTCGCATTTCCGCATCGAAAAAAGCAGAAGTTCACGGTTAAAGGTCTCGCCTATTGATCCCGCATCATTGCAGCTTTACACCGACATGCAAAGCTGATTCATGTCAAAAGAAGCAAGTGCCTCAACCACAAAGACGCACTTTCGCAAAGAAATGAGCCGAAAAGCGTATTTTTAGGCCTGGCCTTTCGATCCTGCATAGTTTCGGCTTGATGTGTTACACCTACTTTCAAAGAAAAATCTTGTGACAAAAAACCAGTGCCTAAAACACAAATTCGCATTTTCGCATTGAAATACGCAGAAATTCAAGGGTTAACGCCTATCCTTTCGACCCTGTATAGTTTCAGCTCGATTGGTGACACCGATTCAAAAGATAGTTCAGGTCGTAAGAAACAAGTTCCTCAACCACAAAGACGCATTTTCGCAAAGAAATAAGCGAAAAGTTTGTTTTTTTTGGCTGGACTGTTAGTCATGCATAGTTTTAGCTCGATAAGTGACAAAGGCTTGAAAAGGTAATCTTTTATCACAAGACTCAATAGCCTTCAAAACAAAATCGCATTTTCGCATTAGAAAAAGCTGAAATTAGTGTTTCTAGGCCTTCTGTCGTGATTGTCGACAGTTTTAGCTTGATTGGAAACAGTAACTCTAAAAGAGTATTCTCGAGTCACGAGATATGACGAGCCATAACACAATAACTCATTTTCGCTTTGATTGATGCCAAAAAGCATTATTTAAGACCAAGCATTGTGATATCGCACAGTTTAAGCTCGATATGTGACAATGACTTTTAAAATACATTCAAACCTTAAGACACAAGTGCCTCAAAAAGAAAGTCGCATTTTCGCGAAGAAACGAGCCGAATAGCGTGTTTTTAGGCCTGGCCTGCCGATCCCGCATAGTTTGGATTGGAAACAGTAAGTCTAAAAGAGTATTCTCGAGTCACGAGATATGACGAGCCAAAACACAAAAACTTATTTTCGTATCGATTGATGCCAAAAAGCCTTATTTAAGACCAAGCATTGTGATATCGCACAGTTTTAGCTTGATATGTGACACTGACTTATAAAATACATTCAAACCTCAACACACAAGTGCATCAAACAGAATTAAGTGCCTCAACTAAAAAGACCCATTTTCGCCTAGAAATAAGCTGCAAAGTTTGTTTTTCGGCCTGGCCTGTTGGTCGTGCACTCGATTAGTGACAAAGACTACAAAGGTCATCATAAATCACAAAAGACAACAGCGTTCAACAATAAAAACGCATTTTTGCATTGAACTAACCTGAGAAGCATAATTTAAGACGAAGCAGTGTGTAATCGCACAATTATAGGTCGATTTGTAGCTCTGACTGTAAAAAACAATTTAAACCACAAGAAACAAGTGCCTCAATCGCAAAGCTGCATATTTTCCTAGAAATGACCTGAAAAGCGTGTTTTTTGGCCTGGCCTTTTAATCCTACAATGTTTCGGCTTCACTTTTAACACCTACTTACAAAGATAAATCTAGTCACAGGAAACCAGTACCCTAAAGACAAATTCACATTTGCGCGTTAAAGTAAGCAGAAGTATAAGGTTTAAGGCCTCGCCTATTGAGCCCGCACAATTTGAGCTCGATTGGTGACAAGAATACAAAGGTAATCATTAATCACAATTCACAACAGCCTTTAACACAAAATCGCATTTCCGCACTGACATATGCCAAAAAGCATAATTTAACACTAAGCATCGTGTAGACGCCTTAGGTTAGCTCGATTTGTGACATTGACCTTTAAAAACGATTCAAACCACGAGACACAAGTGCCGCAAACAGAGAGTCGAATTTTCGTTTAGAAATGAGCTAAAAAGCGTATTATTAGGCCTGGCCTGTTGATTCCGCATAGTTTCAGTTTGATTTGTAGCAACAACTTACAATGATATATCTACTGACAAGAAACAAGTGTCTTGAACACAAAGTCGCATTTCCGCATCGAAAAAAGCAGAAGTTCACGGTTAAAGGTCTCGCCTCTTGATCCCGCATAGTTGCAGCTTTACACCAACATGCAAAGCTGATTCATGTCAAAAGAAGCAAGTGCCTCAACCACAAAGACGCTCTTTCGCAAAGAAATGAGCCGAAAAGCGTATTTTTAGGCCTGGCCTTTCGATCCTGCATAGTTTCGGCTTGATGTGTTACACCTACTTTCAAAGAAAAATCTTGTGACAAAAAACCAGTGCCTAAAACACAAATTCGCATTTTCGCATTGAAGTACGCAGAAATTCAAAAATTAAGGCCTCGGCTATTGATCCCGTACAGTTTCACCTCGATTGGAGACACCGATTCCCAAAGAAATTTAGGGTCGTAAGAAGCAAGTGCCTCAACCACAAAGACGCATTTTCGCAAAGAAATAAGCGGAACGTTTGTTTTTTGGGCTGTACTGTTAGTCTTGCATAGTTTTAGCTCGATAAGTGACAAAGGCTTCAAAAGGTAATCTTTTATCACAAGACTCAATAGCCTTCAAAACAAAATCGCATTAACGCATTAGAAAAAGCAGAAATTAGTGTTTCTGAGCCTTCTGTCGTGATTTTTGACAGTTTTAGCTTGATTGAAAACAGTAACTCTAAAAGAGTATTCTCGAGTCACGAGATCTTCTGACAAGAAACAAGTGTCTTAAACACAAAGTCGCATTTCCGCATCAAAAGAAGCAGAAGTTTACGGTTAAAGGTCTCGCCTATTGATCCCGCATAATTGCAGCTTGACACCGACTTGCAAAGCTGATTCATGTCAAAAGAAGCAAGTGCCTCAACCACAAAGACGCTCTTTCGCAAAGAAATGAGCCGAAAAGCGTATTTTTAGGCCTGGCCTTTCGATCCTGCATAGTTTCGGCTTGATTTGTTACACCTACTTTCAAAGAAAAATCTTATGACAAAAAACCAGTGCCTAAAACACAAGTTCGCATTTTCGCATTGAAATACGCAGATATTTAAGGTTTAAGGACTATCCTTTCGACCCTGTATAGTTTTGGCTCGATTGGTGACACCGATTCAAAAGATAGTTCAGGTCGTAAGAAACAAGTTCCTCAACCACAAAGACGCATTTTCGCAAAGAAATAAGCGGAAAGTTTGTTTTTTTGGCTGGACTGTTAGTCTTGCATAGTTTTAGCTCGATAAGTGACAAAGGCTTGAAAAGGTAATCTTTTATCACAAGACCCAATAGCCTTCAAAACAAAATCGCATTTTCGCATTAGAAAAAGCAGAAATTAGTGTTTCTAGGCCTTCTGTCGTGATTGTCGACAGTTTTAGCTTGATTGGAAACAGTAACTCTAAAAGAGTATTCTCGAGTCACGAGATATGACGAGCCATAACACAATAACTCATTTTCGCTTTGATTGATGCCAAAAAGCATTATTTAAGACCAAGCATTGTGATATCGCACAGTTTAAGCTCGATATGTGACAATGACTTTTAAAATACATTCAAACCTTAAGACACAAGTGCCTCAAAAAGAAAGTCGCATTTTCGCGAAGAAACGAGCCGAATAGCGTGTTTTTAGGCCTGGCCTGCCGATCCCGCATAGTTTGGATTGGAAACAGTAAGTCTAAAAGAGTATTCTCGAGTCACGAGATATGACGAGCCAAAACACAAAAACTTATTTTCGTATCGATTGATGCCAAAAAGCCTTATTTAAGACCAAGCATTGTGATATCGCACAGTTTTAGCTTGATATGTGACACTGACTTATAAAATACATTCAAACCTCAACACACAAGTGCATCAAACAGAATTAAGTGCCTCAACTAAAAAGACCCATTTTCGCCTAGAAATAAGCTGCAAAGTTTGTTTTTCGGCCTGGCCTGTTGGTCGTGCATAGTTTTATAGCTCGATTAGTGACAAAGACTACAAAGGTCATCATAAATCACAAAAGACAACAGCGTTCAACAATAAAAACGCATTTTTGCATTGAACTAACCTGAGAAGCATAATTTAAGACGAAGCAGTGTGTAATCGCACAATTATAGGTCGATTTGTAGCTCTGACTGTAAAAAACAATTTAAACCACAAGAAACAACTGCCTCAATCGCAAAGCTGCATTTTTTCCTAGAAATGACCTGAAAAGCGTGTTTTTTGGCCTGGCCTTTTGATCCCACATAGTTTCGGCTTCACTTTTAACACCTACTTACAAAGATAAATCTAGTCACAGGAAACCAGTACCCTAAAGACAAATTCACATTTGCGCGTTAAAGTAAGCAGAAGTATAAGGTTTAAGGCCTCGCCTATTGAGCCCGCACAATTTGAGCTCGATTGGTGACAAGAATACAAAGGTAATCATTAATCACAATTCACAACAGCCTTTAAC
Source organism: Stenchaetothrips biformis (assembly GCA_030522485.1). NCBI lineage: Eukaryota > Metazoa > Arthropoda > Insecta > Thysanoptera > Thripidae > Stenchaetothrips > Stenchaetothrips biformis. Next base: position 1,006,967 of record CM060088.1, on the reverse strand, counting down.
ACAAAATCGCATTTCCGCACTGACATATGCCAAAAAGCATAATTTAACACTAAGCATCGTGTAGACGCCTTAGGTTAGCTCGATTTGTGACATTGACCTTTAAAAACGATTCAAACCACGAGACACAAGTGCCGCAAACAGAGAGTCGAATTTTCGTTTAGAAATGAGCTAAAAAGCGTATAATTAGGCCTGGCCTGTTGATTTCGCATAGTTTCAGCTTGATTTGTAGCAACAACTTACAAAAAAATATCGTCTGACAAGAAACAAGTGTCTTGAACACAAAGTCGCATTTCCGCATCGAAAAAAGCAGAAGTTCACGGATAAAGGTCTCGCCTATTGATCCCGCATCATTGCAGCTTTACACCGACATGCAAAGCTGATTCATGTCAAAAGAAGCAAGTGCCTCAACCACAAAGACGCACTTTCGCAAAGAAATGAGCCGAAAAGCGTATTTTTAGGCCTGGCCTTTCGATCCTGCATAGTTTCGGCTTGATGTGTTACACCTACTTTCAAAGAAAAATCTTGTGACAAAAAACCAGTGCCTAAAACACAAATTCGCATTTTCGCATTGAAGTACGCAGAAATTCAAAAATTAAGGCCTCGGCTATTGATCCCGTACAGTTTCACCTCGATTGGAGACACCGATTCCCAAAGAAATTTAGGGTCGTAAGAAGCAAGTGCCTCAACCACAAAGACGCATTTTCGCAAAGAAATAAGCGGAACGTTTGTTTTTTGGGCTGTACTGTTAGTCTTGCATAGTTTTAGCTCGATAAGTGACAAAGGCTTCAAAAGGTAATCTTTTATCACAAGACTCAATAGCCTTCAAAACAAAATCGCATTAACGCATTAGAAAAAGCAGAAATTAGTGTTTCTGAGCCTTCTGTCGTGATTTTTGACAGTTTTAGCTTGATTGAAAACAGTAACTCAAAAGAGTATTCTCGAGTCACGAGATCTTCTGACAAGAAACAAGTGTCTTAAACACAAAGTCGCATTTCCGCATCAAAAGAAGCAGAAGTTTACGGTTAAAGGTCTCGCCTATTGATCCCGCATAATTGCAGCTTGACACCGACTTGCAAAGCTGATTCATGTCAAAAGAAGCAAGTGCCTCAACCACAAAGACGCTCTTTCGCAAAGAAATGAGCCGAAAAGCGTATTTTTAGGCCTGGCCTTTCGATCCTGCATAGTTTCGGCTTGATGTGTTACACCTACTTTCAAAGAAAAATCTTGTGACAAAAAACCAGTGCCTAAAACACAAATTCGCATTTTCGCATTGAAATACGCAGAAATTCAAGGGTTAACGCCTATCCTTTCGACCCTGTATAGTTTCAGCTCGATTGGTGACACCGATTCAAAAGATAGTTCAGGTCGTAAGAAACAAGTTCCTCAACCACAAAGACGCATTTTCGCAAAGAAATAAGCGAAAAGTTTGTTTTTTTGGCTGGACTGTTAGTCATGCATAGTTTTAGATCGATAAGTGACAAAGGCTTGAAAAGGTAATCTTTTATCACAAGACTCAATAGCCTTCAAAACAAAATCGCATTTTCGCATTAGAAAAAGCTGAAATTAGTGTTTCTAGGCCTTCTGTCGTGATTGTCGACAGTTTTAGCTTGATTGGAAACAGTAACTCTAAAAGAGTATTCTCGAGTCACGAGATATGACGAGCCATAACACAATAACTCATTTTCGCTTTGATTGATGCCAAAAAGCATTATTTAAGACCAAGCATTGTGATATCGCACAGTTTAAGCTCGATATGTGACAATGACTTTTAAAATACATTCAAACCTTAAGACACAAGTGCCTCAAAAAGAAAGTCGCATTTTCGCGAAGAAACGAGCCGAATAGCGTGTTTTTAGGCCTGGCCTGCCGATCCCGCATAGTTTGGATTGGAAACAGTAAGTCTAAAAGAGTATTCTCGAGTCACGAGATATGACGAGCCAAAACACAAAAACTTATTTTCGTATCGATTGATGCCAAAAAGCCTTATTTAAGACCAAGCATTGTGATATCGCACAGTTTTAGCTTGATATGTGACACTGACTTATAAAATACATTCAAACCTCAACACACAAGTGCATCAAACAGAATTAAGTGCCTCAACTAAAAAGACCCATTTTCGCCTAGAAATAAGCTGCAAAGTTTGTTTTTCGGCCTGGCCTGTTGGTCGTGCACTCGATTAGTGACAAAGACTACAAAGGTCATCATAAATCACAAAAGACAACAGCGTTCAACAATAAAAACGCATTTTTGCATTGAACTAACCTGAGAAGCATAATTTAAGACGAAGCAGTGTGTAATCGCACAATTAAGGTCGATTTGTAGCTCTGACTGTAAAAAACAATTTAAACCACAAGAAACAACTGCCTCAATCGCAAAGCTGCATTTTTTCCTAGAAATGACCTGAAAAGCGTGTTTTTTGGCCTGGCCTTTTGATCCCACATAGTTTCGGCTTCACTTTTAACACCTGCTTACAAAGATAAATCTAGTCACAGGAAACCAGTACCCTAAAGACAAATTCACATTTGCGCGTTAAAGTAAGCAGAAGTATAAGGTTTAAGGCCTCGCCTATTGAGCCCGCACAATTTGAGCTCGATTGGTGACAAGAATACAAAGGTAATCATTAATCACAATTCACAACAGCCTTTAACACAAAATCGCATTTCCGCACTGACATATGCCAAAAAGCATAATTTAACACTAAGCATCGTGTAGACGCCTTAGGTTAGCTCGATTTGTGACATTGACCTTTAAAAACGATTCAAACCACGAGACACAAGTGCCGCAAACAGAGAGTCGAATTTTCGTTTAGAAATGAGCTAAAAAGCGTATAATTAGGCCTGGCCTGTTGATTTCGCATAGTTTCAGCTTGATTTGTAGCAACAACTTTCAAAAAAATATCGTCTGACAAGAAACAAGTGTCTTGAACACAAAGTCGCATTTCCGCATCGAAAAAAGCAGAAGTTCACGGATAAAGGTCTCGCCTATTGATCCCGCATCATTGCAGCTTTACACCGACATGCAAAGCTGATTAATGTCAAAAGAAGCAAGTGCCTCAACCACAAAGACGCACTTTCGCAAAGAAATGAGCCGAAAAGCGTATTTTTAGGCCTGGCCTTTCGATCCTGCATAGTTTCGGCTTGATTTGTTACACCTACTTTCAAAGAAAAATCTTGTGACAAAAAACCAGTGCCCAAAAACACAAATTCGCATTTTCGCATTGAAATACGCAGAAATTCAAAAATTAAGGCCTCAGTAGTAAAGATGCCCCCAGGTGACCCCCCGCCATCTTGATTCCCCCAAGTGACCTGTCCTGACCTAACCTTGGGAAAGGTCAAAAAAGTGGTCACTTTTATTTTTTTTTAAAAAAATTTTTTTGTCAATTTTTTTCTGGGCGAGGTAACGATGCGAGCTCTAACCTAACCTAACCCAAGGGGTGGGTCTCACCTACCCTTCGAACCGCCAAGGTCACCTGAGAGCTCGGAGCGAAGGGCGTTCCACTGTGCGCTTTTGTGTGCGGAGCGCCTGGTGGATAGGCAACCCGCTGCGCCCTGTCCCCCAGTCACCCGCGCGACTGCTGGCGGGGCGGGCCTGCTTGCTGTCTCCCGTGCGCCTTATCTTACGATGGGTGTACTCAACAGCACTCGAGTAAATCGTCTAAGGGGGTAAAAACTTCGAACACAGTCATGCCTAAATTCAGGATGGACGTCCAAGCCGTTAACCCCAAGTAGACCTGAGAGAATTGGGGGACACCATCCACCTCCTTGAAGTTAGCATCTCTCTCAACGAGAATGAAAGGCTTGTCGCGCAGCATTATGTAATGAATGAGATGGGACTGCAAGCGGTCATAAAGGCCGAGGTAGTCCTGAGTTTTGCCTGTGAGGTGGGCGGTTATTTTGGGGACCAGCCACTCCTTTTCCAGGTAGAACTCCTCGATCTCATCAAGACTGTACTCGTCTTGGAGAAGACCTTTTTTCCAGATCTGGACTGAATCTGTGGCCTGCGAGGCTACCAGTTCTTTCTGGTTCCAGTAGTTGAGCATGAAGCGGAGCGATTCCATCGTGACGACTGACGAACACATACTGATGCGTGTGACTGGAGCGCTTGCCCTTTTATGCCGCTGCGCCGCGACTGTGGCGCACCCTTTACGGACACTATTTGTACTAAGCATGCGCTGTGGAGGTACCACCTTAACCAACACAAATTTCTCTTTTGTGTCAGTTCCTTTATGTTTTATTATTATTTTTTTGTGTTTGTAAAAAACTTTTATAATTTTTTAAATTTTTTTAAATTTTTTTAAATTTTTTTAAAATTTTTTTCTTAATTTTTTAAATTTTTTTAAAAATTTTTTAAAAAGAAATTTATTTTTTAATTTTTTTTTATTTTTTCCGTTCACAACTCTTTTGCGAATGTGAATCACTGGGTAAAATGCATTTGCATTTGTGTGCGAACATGCGTTTGAACATGCTTCGTACCCGTTGATCGTTTATTTTTGGATTATCAGTAAAACATGTTTTGACAAATGAACGTAGCGAATAACCGTGTGCTCGATGTACCAAGTACATGACACAGTACTGTCCACATACATTCGAGTCGATGTCTTGCAAACTCGTTGGATTGTACGTCCATTTTCGGCAGAGTCGGTCTAAAAATTTTCTGTGGAGTTTCACCACTGGTGGGAGGCCGTACGAATCCCAGTACTCACCCTCGCCGTTTTTATCAATGTAAAATGCAATCCAATGTTGGCCTGGCTTACACAGGGGGTCTGTGTTACAAATGAGTAGGGCGGGGCGCTTATGGAGTCTGCGTGGGAGTGTGTCTGCAGCGAAAACGCCTTCAAAGAAGGGCGCCACGTGTTTGTCTTTCTTCATTAAGTTTTCTAGGGTGTGTCCATCCATTTTTTAGACGTTGTAATCCACAACAACGTTTCGATTTTTATCGATTTCAATTAAGTTCTGAAATTCGGCGTAAATTATGCAGTTTATGGGCTGGGCTAGGGCCTCGCCGAACTTAACCTCAAGTCGCAGTGTGCCCTGTTTCTGTAAATTCCAGTGTGGCTCACTAGCGGACAGGTCGGGTGACAAATCGAATGCGAAAAGCGTCAAGCCCTTGGGGTAATCTTCGTATTTGATTTGATTCCCTTCGTCTTTCCAATGAACGCCTGTTCCACAGAACAATGTGTTGTATGATTCCATGTATAGTCCGTTCGGGAAATCGGGGGTCAAAGGCTGTGTGGGAACAGGGTGCCCGTCCACCATGAGACTAAGATAATTTAAATTAAAGTGTTGAAAATTGAATCCATTCCTTAAAAAATCGCCGTTATAGCTACGATTGTCAACGAAGCCAATAACAATTCTTTGGGGTAACTGATTCAAAAACAGATTATCAATATTTTTATCACGGAGTCCCTGTCCAATAGTGACTGTTCGAATGTCGACACGGTTGACTGCGTATTTGGCAGGGGCCTTTTCTAGGGCCTGTGCGTGTGCGAGAAGCACAGACGGGGAAATAGTGACTTTCCTAACGAAAAGTGTAGCGTCCAGAAGCTTGATTTTTTCTGTCCCTGCAGTGGACATGAGTGTAAAGGCATCTCGATTCCTTATGAGTTTAATTCTCAATTCAACGTTATTGAGAAGGAAGTGATCTTGGTTAAAGAAATCAATGTGCAATGGACCCATCATTTCAAAGGGACGACTACGTGCTGTGCGGGCCCTGCGCCAGGCTAGTCCCAAATTTTCTGCTCCGTCTAGGGAATCAAAGTGGCCTGGTGTATCTTGATACCAGAGCCGTTGCGTCATGTGTGACTGTTTGGCTGAACTGTCATAATTAAGCAGCGATTCGATGTAGGCGCGGTAAGGATAGGTCATACTGGAATGTGAAATCACTTTTTGGTTTAGGCTCACGTCCACTTGGCTCCAAAGCGCATGCAACGCGTAATTCACGGGAGTGGCGTCACTATTGTTTGCGGCAACAATGTCAGTCCCATCAGCGTTCACGATCTTGGCCTTAACCAGAAGAATCGTGTGTGCTGGGTCGATGTACTCGCTCCCAGCCCCGGGGATACAGAACTCGACGGTGTTGGCTGAGTCCAGTGTGGTGAGGGGCTTGTAGGGCACCCAGTGTGTGGCCTCCAGCGCTGTCTGTGTGGGTGGAACCATCCACAAGTCAAGTTCTGAACGGAGGCATTGATTTGATGCTGAATGCATGAATGCCATGTTTTTTTTTGTTTTTTTAGCTGAAATAATTGTCAGGAGCTAAGGTCTTTCTCCTTCGAGTCACTTTAGCAGAATGAGGCTTCCTTGTCGTTTTACGCCTTTTTATACGTCCAGAGCCGTTCATGCTCTCTGCTTTGCGTTTGAGTGAGCTAGCCAAGTTATCGCCGGCCTGTTGTATGTGACGCTTGGCACTGGTCCTTAGACCTTCACCTCCAGCGATATCGGCAAGGACGTGACTGCCTGCGCGCACCGCTTCTTTCCCAACGGCTGCGGCGCCACTTCGAAGGACGGGCAGAATGGACCGAAAGAGGCCTCCTAGCCACGAGCCTACACCGTAGCCTTTCTGAAAGGCAGCGCCAGCATAATACGGGCCTGCTCCTCCCCCGGCTTGGTTTAGATAGTATTGAGTAATTAAAGTCATTTTTTATCGTGTTCGTTTTCGTAGGTGAACCAGTAGAGTCAAGGTTCCGAAATCAAATGCTACCAAGTGCCCTTTTTGGTCTCTTATATAGCACTCGACGCTCTCAAACGATTTTGTGCTCAAATCGAAGTAGAGGGGGTGTTCAAAATGGACGACGGACATAGTACCGTACTGGGCTTGTGTGTTGACGGGGACTGTACGTAAAAGCGGAGCCCTCGTGTGTCCGATTATTTGGTCTGTGAGAATGTCCATGTAAATAAACAGCTGTTGGGTTATGCCCAGAGTTATATCAACGGGTTTCACTCCACATAGTTTCTCGTGGGCTGGGAAAGGTCCATGACCTTCGAGGCCAAGCTGTAGAGCGAGGCGCGGGGAGAAATGAATTTTCATATCGGGTCTATCAGGTAGTAAAGGGCGCAATTCAACGCGGTGGTCAGGTGTCTCTGTCAGTGGCGGGTCGCCCTCTATGTCATTGGTCAAGACTGTCAATGCAATACTAACAGCCCCCAAAAAATCGGCTTTACTGGCATAGCAACCTGGTTTGACGAAAACCGTGTCAACACTGTCTGGCGCCAGTAATGTGATCTCGTTTTCGCCCTCAGTCAACTGTGCGATAGTGTTTGGATAATGGAGCTCAATGAGGGCGGCCTGCCAATCACCATGCAACTCTATGCGATTAGCCAATTGGGTCTTAAAATTGGATGTTTTGTTTTCTGGGTATAGGTCGGGGCTCGCGTTACTCGGCAGAAAAGCGTAAAAATCCATGTTATGTTTCAATAATGTCGGAATCAAGAATCCAAGAGCGACTTTTCTCAGGGTAACCTCTCCAATGCACGAGGTGTTTTCGTTTGCTTCCTTTCCCCTTTGACTGCACTATATATGCGATTTTGAAGGCCTCGGGCTTCGTGACCTTCTGAAGTTCCATTTCATAAAACGTCCCCTCAATTGGATCCTGATCGAGATCCTCCAAGCGGTACACCGGCAGTGCATGAGGAATGACCTGAATGACCTTAAAAATTTCTTCTGACCAGTTCCAGGTATATCCCTTTTCAAACCTTTTTTTCTCTCGAGTGATGCGGACATAGTCTCCTATTTTAAACTTGGTTTTTTTATTTGTGAGTTTTAGTCCATGGTACAGGGTATTATATACCTCTAGAACCTTGTCTGCGGTCACATCCACAGGCTTCATTTTAATAGATCTGTGATAAGTATGATTGTAAGCATGGACAACCTTGTCTAGTACCCCGTCAACATAACAATAATCTCCAGTTGCGGTAAAGTACCTAAACAGTTTTGATTTTATTGTTTTTTGCCAACGCTCTACGACTGAGCATTTAATATCTGGGTTATTTGTAGAAATATATTTGATATTGTGTTTTTTTAGAAACTCCTGAACAAGTTTGCATTTAAATTCTAAACCTTTATCCGAAAAAAGACGAACAGGACGTCTTGGGGTCATTTTGAACAATGTTTCAAGCCCTTTTACAATGGAAGGGGCCGATTTATTTTTTAAAGAAATAGCCCATCCATATTTTGAAAACACATCAATAACACATAAAACAAATGTGTGTCCCGAATTATCGTGTTTCAGTGACGTCAAGTCCGTCAAATCGGTTTGCCAGGACTCGTCTATATTATCTGCATAGGTCACATTACGTGGAAAGTTCCTTCTTGCCGGTTTGTGCAAGGTATAGGCATCTTCAGCCTGCAAATAATTTTCAATGTCTTTTTTGGGTCTCTTTGTCGCTTGCCAAAGTTTCCAAGGACCAGTGTACCCGGCAGGATGTGAAGGATCGTGAAAAATTTCACCAAGTTTTCCAGACATATTTTTTGGCCGTGTTTTTCACGCTTTTTTTCTTTTTGACATGTACCTTAACTTTTTTCTGTATTTTGCGGTGTATTTTTGGTAGAGAAATGATGCCCCCACCACTCTGACCTTTTAGTTTTTGAATCAGTTCACGTCGTGTCGAATTCCCCAATAATTCGAGAGGAATGTTCATGCGCGCCAAAACAGCGCATAGGGCCTCTGTTCCGGTAGGGTGAAAATTTTTTCTTGCCCTTGTGAGATCGGAAATCGAATCAATTAAATTGGAATGGGGTATGACGGTATCATCAATACAGAGGGTGCCATTCGCGTCCCATGTGACCGGTGAATGACTTTGACTCAAATAATCGTAAATTCGCAATGCCTGGCCTTTATACGTTTTCGGCACTGCAGCAGCGAGCTGGTCGCGTATGGCCGCAGCGCGCTTGTTGTCCGTTTCGTCTGGCTTGTTTTGTATTTCCAAGGTGAGAGGTTTACGCGACTCTCCTGCGAAATGCAAGTATCGAGAGAGCGCCTCACTGTAATGTTTCCACTTTTCAGCATCATCAGCATACTTTTTATTTAATATGCCGTGCATTTCTGTGTCCAGACTACTCATCTGAGACTGTGGGGTCATGGTGGGCGTGTCGTGGAGTCGCGCCACCGTCTCCTGAGGGACCAGAATCATTTTCTTAACGTGATTCATGACCGAAAAAGCATTGGCAGGACTGAGGCTACAGCTGACAAAAGAAGGGGAAGAAATGAACCCCCTTTTTGAGTGAGGTACTTTCTCTTAGCGTGCCAACCCTCTCCGCGTTGCGCTAGGCGTCTGAAATGGTTTCTGTACTTTTTAAGCTGAGATTTTTGGGTTGCTGAGAGAGCGATGTTCCCCGATAATAAATTATCAGCTATTTCACAAAGTGAAAAAATAAGTGCTTTATCCGCGTGTTGCAGAATAGCCTTGCTTAACTTTGGCTTCGCTGACTTGAGCACTTCAAGGAGGGCCTTATGCGTGTGTGCACGAGGAGCCATCATTGAAAAATGGTTTAATAAGGGCCTTCCATGTCTCTTTTATACTTATTTTTTGGAATGTAAATGACACAGGACTCGTCCGGGAAAATCTTGGTTCGAATCCTGAGGTGATCCCTTTGTTTTGGTTTGAAATCGAACAGAATGTAGCTGTGTCCCACCTTTGTGGCGTCCTCATACGCCTCGAGCAAGGCTCGCCAGTTGGTCGGGTCCACTTGTAGGCAAAATGTCCGAATTTGGGCTAAATCTCGCGATGTCTTGAACAAGACAATGTAGTGTGAGTTCAGACTGATTTGCCGCATGCCGTCCGGAAACAAGCATTGACTCAGAAAGAAAATGGACAAATTTCGATGGCTTGAGCCCTTGATGTAAAATTTAAGGAGTTCTTTGTTATGATTTTTAATTTCATCCATAAAATCATCGATAATCAATAACTTAGGCCCTTGGCCGGAAGGGTGGTCGTCTAACTGGGGCAGTTCCTGCCGAAAATCAACGACCGTTTTGAGATCCTCGTACAGAGGTTGCCATTCAGAGTAATAAAAAATGATTTGGTCGAAAGCGGTGCTAAACATAACCTCTCTATGTTCAATCATTCGTTTCATGAAAAAGGTTTTTCCTGCTCCAGTCCCGCCCACGACGAGCGCCGTACAGGGGTGCTGAAAGGACAAGTCCATTGTTGTAGTAAATGAGCGAGAAGGCACTACGCATCGCCTTTTATATCGGGGGGCGTGTCTGGCTGCGCTGATGCAAGGTGAAACTCGAGCCATAGGCCGAGCCGGCGAGCGTTTTTGGCAGCGCACGCGTAGTACGGCGTAGTGGAGTGAATCACATTGGGGCAGTGCGCCGAGAGGACGGGCAGCTTGTCCAGGGGAGGCACATCTAACACGCACAAATTTATGACCGTTTTCTCAGGGAGGAGGGACTGCAAGAGTTTGGTTTTCACGTCCCCTTTGACATAGAGCACTTTGAACCGTGCCGTCATGCACTCTAAAGTGCTCGCTAAAGTGGAGTAAGGCCGCTCTCCCTCCGCCCATTCCAACCCGTGATCACTGACCGTGGTCCACTCATTAGCATGTCTGGCCCATTTTTTAAGTTTTTTAGCACTGTAGGGTGGGCCAAACGTGGTCGTGGCGAGGAACTCTCCCGTGTTCTGAGCTTTGAAAATGGAGAACTCTTTCACCACATAAGTTTCTTTTTTCCCCTTCCCGTGCAAAAGCTGCAGGTCACACGTCGCGTACTTCATGGCTGAGAGCTGAACGAAAACTGAGCTCTCGAACTTTGACTGCGTGAATTTATACCGACCGGGCCGGGCGGCGCGGGGGCGGCGTGGGGCGGCGGCGCGGGGCGGCGGCGCGGGGGCGGCGGTGCGGGGCAGCGTGGGGGCGGCGCGGGGCAGCGGCGCGGGGGCGGCGGTGCGGGGGCAGCGTGGGGGCGGCGCGGGGCGGCGCGGGGGCAGCGCGGGCCGGGCCGGGCGCGTTTTCCATCTCGGCGCGACGAGAGCGCCGCGCGGGTGGACGCGTTTCGTCACGGCGCGACGAGAGCGCCGCCGGGCTACGTCACAAAAGTACTGGATGGTAATGCACTGGGGCCTGACCAGCTCCCCTGCTCCGGTTGGGCCTGCCTGCTTCTCCCTTGCGCTAATCTCTCTCTCTCTCTCTCTCTCTCTCTCTCTCTCTCCCCGGCGGGGCGAGAGTGCGTGGAGCACGCCGGGCTTGACGACAGTCCAGGACTGCCGCCGCCACCAGGGGCACTCACACACACTCTCTGACTGAACCGGGGCGGGACGCCCAGTGGGACGCCCAGTGGGACGCCCAGTGGGACGCCCAGTGGGTAGGCAACCCTCTGCTCAGCTGTGTTGAACGGGCCTGCCTGCTTCTCCCGTGCGCAAGTTCTGGCACTTCTCAGTGCTCCATCAAGAGGCCTAAGGCCTCGAGAACCTCCTGGTCCTCCTCGTCCTCGTCACCGTGTGCATTGAAGCCGTGCGGGACGGTGCGTTCCTGATCGACTCGGCGCCGTTTCGTATTAATGGCTCGCCACTTTTTCACGGCGGGGCGTGTCACGACTTTCCACATAGGAAGCCTAGCTATTTGACGAGGTATGTGAATTTCCACTGTTTGTTGCGTCCCCTCGACCATGGCTTTTAGGTTCTCATATGTGACCAGATCATCACATGAACTATTAATAGAAATGCCTCGTACTTTAATGCAGGTCTTTATGTTCTGCAAGTCGCCACGGACCGCCACTTTGTATGCATAATTCTTAGGGCCGCCAGTACAGAATTCGGTAATGAACGAACCCGGACCGTAGTCTTCCTCTATCTGATTGGTCAGGCCACCAAGATGGCTTCCATAGGTGAGGTCAGAGTCCTCTGGCCGCTTCACCCAAGCCACCGAGTCTGTGTCAAAATATAACGTATTTTGATCAGTTTGTTCCAAATATTGATAGAGATTTAACCGCCCGAAACAGGTGGTGAAACTAGCGATCAGAAGGGAGGAAGTAGGGAGGGATTCTTCTCCGTCGTCGACGGGTTTCCACGCCACTTGAAGACAGTCTTCTCCGAGAGGGACCAAATTTTGCACTGTTTTCCCCGGATCCGAGATTAACTGCATCAATTCGGCATAATCATAAATCAATTGAGTTTTTGTTCTCAATGTTTTTTCCCCAAATTTACCCCAAAAACTGTTTAAAATTAGTTTTGACAAGGTGCGTAAAGCTGGATTTTTTTCTACTTTTTCTGGATCAATGGTGATACCGTCATGCTGACGAACATCGTTCATAAACTTTTGTTTTGCCTCTTCCGTCGTACAATCTTGTGGCCAGCCACTGGCCTGCAATTTCAAAGCCATAAAGCATCTTACATAGGCTGACAACAATCCGTCCTCTCCCGTGTCAGGATTGTATTGCATCGTTCCAGGATATTGATAAATTTCATGAACAGCAATCAGAGTGTAATTTCGCTCAATAGCAAGAATTAATTCCGGCGCACACCAAGTGTCAGTCAGATGACGCTCCGAGGGATCGTGGCGACATATTTCTGTGCTCTCCGTCTCAGTGCAAGTTCTGCAAAGGGGAAACATCAACTTTCCCCTGGCCCTGTAAGGCAACACAGGTAAAAATAAATCTCTCGGAGGAAGAATGGTACACTTAATGATACCATTCCATTCCTTGTAAGGAGGCATTTCTGGGTCCCCCTCCAAGTAAATGGTTGGATGACCAAAAGGGTAAGCCATTTTCAAGTTACAGTGGGGGTAACTTGATACGATATCAGCCATCTTTATTGTTTCCCCCTTGTCCAAATCAGCTTTCGCGTACCAGCGCAAAGCGCTTGTACGCCCTCCTTTAAGAGCATCCCTCAGCACCAGTGGTGTGGCGCGTTTTGTGGGGTGTGACTCAAAGAAGGCCCGTACATCCGGATCATTTTTCATGTCTTCCTGGAACTCACACTCCCATTTCTCAAACAGGGTAAAACCTGCGTTACGGATGACGGAAGCCACTTTCTGAGTCCGTTCGTACCGGTTTATGCCATCTTCAGGTCTCGCAGGCCGATGCTTTGGGCAGCTGTGCCAATATTCCCCATAAAATTGATAGACCCTTTTCTCCACACTACCATCCGGTTTTTGGAGCTCTACATACCCATCCACAGGTCTACCACACACTGACACCTCTCTACTCGTGTAAATTGTTTGTATCTTTTTTCCCAGTTTGTGCGATTCATAGTCCAGCCATTGGAGTGCTTGGAAACTCTGTCGGCCGCGCCCATGATAACCTCCTGCGGGGACAATGCCAATTTTACCTTCCTGAAGGTAATTTCTGCGAAAAGCTGCCATAACCGCTGAGCTCAGCGAAACGCAGTTCTCCATTGGGTCAAAACCAGCATATTGTTGGAAAAGTTGGCGGAATGCACGGCATGCCTGACGCAGAATGGTTACATCACTTTCACAATACTGAAGTAGTTCGCGTCTGAAATTAAAGACGGCTCCCATGGCCTCTTGCTCGTCATACCAAACATGGAATTCTTCAGCTGCTTTTACTCGCATGCTTGACACACAGTACAGTTCCTTGTCTAAAAGAGGGCCTTCATATTTGTAAAATTGGGGAGAACAGGCCAAATAAGGAAAGTAACCTTTTTTCAGTTCCTGAAGCCCAAATGATTTTGGCATGGCAGCCAAAGCCATAGGCATGAACATGATTGAATCAATGAATTTAAAATTGCCAACAGTCATACTAATAATTTTGGCACCTTGCAGAATAAGATCGGGTTTCAGTTTCCGCGCAATCAGTTCTTGCAGTACAAAAATGGCATCATATGATTTCGCATTATGAGCAATCAATAGCAATTCAGTCTTGGCGGGGAACGACTGCAGATAAGTTAGGAACTGAGACATGACATTTATGTTTTGGTCATCTAAGTTGTGAAAAACATGTTGTCTGGCTTGACATGTCGTGCAAAAATAGTCATTTTGTATGACCTGGCTACACAGAACACACTCTGCCTGAGAAATAAGTAAGATGGGTTTGTGTTCAAATGTGTCAGTTTTACCAGGAAGGGGGTCACATTGTGAACTCTCAATGTCATATACTATAGTGATCTGTTTCCAACCGGGTCGTTTCTCTTTTTCTGTCCATTTGTTCATATAGCATAAATGGTTTTCACGCACGTTATGCTTGCAGTATTTACAGTAGACAAATCCGCATACGTGGACTTGCCCCCGTAAAGTGCTGTAGCTTCGTTGACACCCTTGACAAAATCGAAATGTTTCACATTTTGTTTTGTCAGTGTGGGGCAACTTTTGTGTGACGTGCAGTTGGAAACACACGTTACCGGCAAAGGAGTGTCCACAGTCTGGACAGCGTCGAAGTGGTTCAGTGTGTTCCACTGGCCCGGAACAGCGCCAGCAAGAGCCTTCACACTTATGATCACCCACATTGTTGTAAAAAACAACGCACTTCTCACATTCATATCGGCGCTCAAATGCCTGTAGAGGGAACAAAATTCCGTGAAAGTGACCACGGTGCATGAGCAAATAGAGGTTCTTGCGCCCCACGATGTAATCGCCTTTAAAGACACACTCAGTTTTGCCAGTAAAGACACAGAGCCTGAATTCATTCAATACATCTTGGAGGCGACGTACGTCATCAAGACCGCAGGGCTGGGTAGGGTCAATTTGAGCGAGTTCACAGAGTTTGAGAGCTTCCTTGCGTTGAGGCACGGAACCATGTTTTTTCATTTTGTAAAATGCTTCCTTTGACATGCCCCCTCTGGCCTTGCAGACGGCAACGCTTCGTGTGAGACACATAGCGTCGTCCTGGTTGTCAGGAGAAAAAATTTGTTTCTCCGAAATTTTACGCTGCACCCATTGGTCTAGTGATTCATTGACCACACGGTTTGTACGCCGACCGGCCAATTCAGGAGTCGGAACATGGCAATAGCTGATCCGGAGCCGCCCCTCGGCCATAAATGCTTGATTCGAGTTTAAAACTCTTGTCAGCTTGTCCAGAATCACCTTTCCATTGATTTGGTCCACTCGTCTTAAACTGAGCCAAAGTGGATTCTCCGCGTTGGCTGAGTTCTCAATTTGGACGATGACGCGATCGTCATCTTTGGCTTGCACTGCTTCGCGTTGTCTAGCCAACATGGTGTCAAAAAGAGACTCCATGAGCGCTTCGCAAGGCAATGCGTTGCCCAACCCCGAGATCTGCATCACCTCCTCTCGGAAGGTGGTGTTGAAACGCCTCAGGTGCCTCTCCCTGGTCTCGAGCACCTCCAACGTGGGTTGCTGGGGCTCCTCTGGGGCGGGTTCCGGCGAGCGGCTGCGCGAACGGTCGCGTTTTCCACCCCGGCGGGGCGCCTGTTGGGTAGGCAGCCCTTCCTGCGCGGGTGATGTGCGGGCCGGCGGCGTGGTGTCGCGGCGCGGGGGAGTGGCGGGCCGCGGCGGAGAGGGCGTCCAGGGCCTCCAGGGGCGGGCCGTGACGGCGCGCGGCGGGGGAGTGGCGGGGCGCGAGGCCGCGGCGTCGACGCCGTGCTTGCCGGCGCCGACCATGGCCAAAGCCATGTCGCGGGTCGCTTCCGCTTGGCTATCGAAGCCGTCTTGCTCCTGGGAGTAGGCCTGGAAGCCGGCCTCCAAGAACGGGATGACCCTGGGGTCGCCCCTGTCCTCATCGCTGGACTCCAGCAACACCAGCAGGAAGGTGGTGTAGGCTTCGGAGAGCAGGGCGGGCTCATAATAGCAGCCCTCCTCCCACTCCTCCAGGATGTCCAGGAGGACTGAAGCCATGGCGCTGGCTTTGTCTTGAAAAAGACAGTTTTCTTCTTGGGCTGGAGCTCGGACTTCTTCTGGGACTCTTGACTCGGCGACTCTTGATGATTGACTGTGGAGACCCGGGGGCCGGGCGGCCGTATTTATTTGAGCGCACTAGTTCCCAATTTGCCCGTATAGGCGGCGCGCGCGGCGCGCTCCAGCGCTCCAGGCGCTGCACTGCGCATGCGCGGGCACAGTTCAATAGTTCCGAATTTGGCCGTGAGGCGGCGTCACTGTCGCCGCGCGGCAGGATAAAAACCGCCCCCGATCCCCGGAGCGTCACAGTCTTACATCGTGCGTCGAGCAGTCAAGAAGTCCCAGAAGCAGCAGCAAGAAGAGTCGCAGCATAGAAGAAATAAAATTGTCTTTTTCAAGACTAAACATGATGCCTGCAAAGCAAGCAGTGAAGCGGGTGGCCAAGAAGAGCTTGAGCCTCAAACCCCGCGCCAAGCGCCAGATCCTGGGCGACTTGGTGGCCGAGCTTGGCCTTGATGAGGAGGGTCCTGGTGACGCCGGCAGTGATGCGATAACGCAGGCTGTCGGCCAATCCAGCGACCTCCCCGCCGTGGCCATGGAGGGAGTCAGTGTGCTCCCGGCCTCAGAGGAGAATGCACGCCAAGCACCTAGCATGCCCCTCCTCTCCCCCACCCCGCCGGCCCCAGAGGTCCCCGTCGACGCCCCAGTTGACATCATCGAGTTCCCACTGGTGCGCGGCGGCGAGGTGCAGGCCGCCGTCGAGGAGGCCACCAAGGCCTACATCCCCGACGACCTGCTCATGGACTTCGACATCCCCCCCGCCCCCGCCCCCTCCCCCAAAAGCTCCTCATCAAGTTCTGACATGTCAGACACTACCAGTTCCAGCTCCATCACTAGTGCAGGATCGGACTTACTGGACCAGATGTGCAATGAGGCTTATGATCAAATGATGGCCACAGAGACCATTGAGGAGTTGGGTCTCAATAGCACGCCCACTGTCATGAGCATTCAAGTTCAAATAAAAAATAATTCCAGTCCCTCAGAATTCCCTTTACAGTGCATCCCCAGGGACTTTGCACTCACTAAGAATGGTTCAAAAACTATTCGAGTTGGCCTGGATGCAGCCAATGACTTTGCCCCCTTCGTCCTGATTCTAAGTGAATCAAATAAAAATGGGAATCGACTTTACCAGAGAATGAGCCCAGCTGAGCTCAACATTATGATGTCACGAGAAGTCCAGATGCACGTTTTGAATGCACTGGAAAATAGATCCGAGCTGAAGCCCCTCTCTTTTGGTGAAATCACCTTATCTATCAATAAAGAAAATGCCAAGTTTATCACAGTGTGCATTGAGAAAAAGGATTCCCCAATTAAAATTTTCCTTGCCCTCTCAAGCTGGAAAATGATTTTCAACTTAAAAGAAAATATGGAGTACCACCTCATGAATCTGACAGAGATGTCTATTCTAGGCAAATCTAATTTTAATCATTTAATTTCACACTGCAAAGATTATTGTGTGAAAAGTGGATACAAAAATCCCCAGTCTATTGTTCAATTGTCTCGTGATCATGCAGACAATCTGATTTCGAGTGCTGTGAGGTGCTACTTAGCTTCTTTCCCTGTCTCGATCAAACTGGATCTGGTCAGTTTCCATAAAGATTTCATTAAAGAAGCCATCTATGATTCTATGAGACAGGCTTGAGTTCTCAATACTGATATTCATAAAAAGAAAAAAATCTAAAAAAATAAAAAAAATAGTTGAAAATCCAAAAAAAGTATAAAAAAGAAAACCCTAAAAACAATCATGAAATGAGTCTGATTTATAAGCGCAGGGAGAAGCAGGCAGGCCCATTCAAATAAAAGTGTACTTAGTTAGAGAGCTATGATGATTTATGGAAAACCAAGTTTTTCACTGAGCTCTATTTTTTTAAAAAAGATAAGATTAGGACAGTGATAAGAGAATCATAGGGATGCTCAGATTAGAATAGAAATGATAAGATAAAAAATATCCTTGAGAAAAAATATCTTACAACATTCAGACTCCTTGTCCCCAAAAACTCAACTTTTTTCCAAAAAGTCACCACTATCTATATCAAAAAGATAGTCTGGCCTCTGAATACTAAATGGGCTTCATCTCCAACACCCAAAATAGAAGGAGACATAGTCAAATCAAAGAGTGCAAACAATTCTGTCACCTCTGCCGTTGGATTTTGAGCCGAGAAAGTGTATGTCTCTATCACCCAAAATAAAACCCAATATTTTTAAAAATCCATCAAAATGACCATCAGACAAGCTTCATCAATACCTAAACTCTATTGAAAATTAATGCCAGCTTCATCAAACCCATATTCCAGCGCGGCGCTCCTGGACAAACATACACACCACACCAAGCTGATCAGACCGATATAGTCATTTGAAGGTTAAACTGCCCTTGTACAACTTTTGTCAGAAAATAAGTTTTTCAAGAGTGTCACTCCACTAAAACTTAACGAGAGGCTCGTTCCCTTCATATTCTTGATGAGAGTCTATCACTCTTACTCAAAATAAGTTCCAAAAATATAAAAAGTGAACTGCATTAGCTTGACCCGAGGAAGCTTATAGTTTCTAGCACCCCTAAATAACATGTAAAATTGTTAAACAACATTAAGAAGGCCTCTCAGGCAAGCTTCTCCACTGACTAACTTAACTCTCTCCAAAATTATTGCCTGCTTGAACTAACCAGAATAGAGAGAAGAGTTTCAAGTGACACTACAATGACCATCAAGTTCTCAGATATAGTCTGACTAAACTCAAAAGAATGCTAGTCTCAGGATAATGATGAGGCGAGAAATTGGAATGATTCAATACAAACAGGATTCAAAAATCATTTTAAGTTTTATTGGACAAAAACGTGTACTAACACACTCTTGATTCAACAAAGAAGTTTTAATACAGAAAACTTAAAGAAAAATGTGTATTTACACATTAATTATCTAATGGAAACACAGTACCTCAGTCAAGATGCAATTTAAAAAAACTTGTCAATAACTGCGGATTAACACAAATTAAACATGATATAATTAAAATTCACTACACCTCAGTCAAGATACAATTTTAAAAACCTTGTCAATCACTGTGTATTAACACAAATAAAAAATAGAGAAACAGTTCACTTTTGGCGGAGGTTTCCTGCAATGCGCTTCAGTCTTTCTTGATTGGTCTGGTAACAAAAAAAGATACAGATTAGATTTGAACAGCATGACATGAGGACAAAAAGAAAATAGGTTTCTACTCACAAGAGGGCGCATGCCTCCTCTGCCACGGTTTGGGGCAGCTTGCCTAGCCTGTGAAGGACCATGTCCTAGATGAGCGGAAGGGGCTGGTACACCCACAGCTGCTGCAGGGGCAACACACCCTGAGAGAGCGGCAGGGGCTGTTGCAACCCCAGCAGTTGCTTGGCCAACACGTCCATGGGCTACACCCCCTGAGAGAGCAGCGGAAGGGGCTGGTACACCCACAGCTGCTGCAGGGGCAACACGTCCAGAGATAGCTCGACCACGAAGAGCAGAAGGGGCTGTTGCAACCCCAGCAGTTGCTTGGCCAACACGTCCATGGGCTACACCCCCTGAGAGAGCAGCGGAAGGGGCTGGTACACCCACAGCTGCTGCAGGGGCAACACGTCCAGAGATAGCTCGACCACGAAGAGCAGAAGGGGCTGTTGCAACCCCAGCAGTTGCTTGGCCAACACGTCCATGGGCTACACCCCCTGAGAGAGCAGCGGAAGGGGCTGGTACACCCACAGCTGCTGCAGGGGCAACACGTCCAGAGATAGCTCGACCACGAAGAGCAGAAGGGGCTGTTGCAACCCCAGCAGTTGCTTGGCCAACACGTCCATGGGCTACACCCCCTGAGAGAGCAGCGGAAGGGGCTGGTACACCCACAGCTGCTGCATGGGCAACACGTCCAGAGATAGCTCGACCATGAAGAGCAGAAGGGGCTGTTGCAACCCCAGCAGTTGCAGGGACTTCAGCAACAACGGGAGCTCCTGCATTAGCAGGAACACGGCGCCCTGTGCCTGAAGTGACTCTTCCTCGCTGTGATTTTCTCACACAGGGATCACCTGCACCTTCATCGAGCACGGGATCACCAGCACCTTCATCGAGCACCTCCCCCTCTTCCGGCTCCTCCTCGGGGATCTCATAGATTACGGGCTCCGGGCGCTCACGTTCGAACCGATTGAATCGTTCAGTCGCCTCCTCCTCCTCCTCTTCGACACTCAGTTCAACAGCCGCCCCCCTGGCAGGCCCTAGTCTATCCCAAACCGTCTGCAACAGAAAGGCAAAGAACACATGAAATGCTGCAAACGATTTGAACGACTCTACTCATCTTGTAGAAAAACTAATTACTCACTACTGGGCGATGGCGCTCCCGTCGGGCGTTCCGTTCCCGCAACACTCCTAGTGGAACATCCAACTGGAACAGAAAATTACAACTTAGTAGACACTCAGAAAACCTAACCTCTCAATCATAGAAACAGGCACGCGAATCGGGCGGTTTCTTGCAACGACACATTTTCCCTTTCATTCTCTCAGACAGACGGTCGATTTCGGCACAACACTTGTACGTTTCATTCAGTCAATGATAAATCTTTGAAAGAAAACAACGAAAATCGCTGCAGCATGTAAACAAGCCGAGGTCGGCCATGGCAGCTCACGTCGGGACAGACTCGGGCCTGCCTATGACGTCACTGGCCTCCCCACCTCCCCCCCCCCCCCCCCGCGCGTAGATTTGAAGTTAACCGCCGCACTACCAGGTTCAAAAATCAAACCTTTTACGTTACATTATAAATCTGAGCCGTCGCGCGTTCGCCCAGTGCGTGCAAACAAATACAACACGCGCAAATGACTGAGATTTCGCGACCCACGCCTCCTGAGGGAAGGACAACATTACTCAGTTTTGAGTATTTCTAACACAATTTTTTCAGAATTTCATGCACAAGTACCCTCGCGACGCACCCCGAACAGGATTCGAACCGAGAGAACACTGAATTTACTCACACTAACAAGCCGAACAGGCCGAGACTTGCCCGCGCCCCGACCGCATGGCGCGCGGGGACGCCAAGTTGAAATCTCACGATTTTATCACTTCCGACTCAAAATATTACTTCCACGAAAAGGATTTACTGACGCGAGCACAGAAAGGACGACACACATACATAATAAACGAAACGCCGAGAGAGAGCTCAATGACGCAATCTCACCACGAGGCGCCGACGGTGCAAAACAAACACTTGACCGCACACACACATTCACACTCGCTTACCTCAGTGTAAAGAGCATCTGATACTCTAAGCTCCAAAACCTCTTCCTCGACATTTGATGAAGTGGCACTCATCTCAGGCTCAGGCTCAATGTATGTTGCCTCTTCCATCTCGAAATCCGGCACAAACGAACTTTCGTAGTCCATTCTTACGGAAGCTGGGGCAACAACTGACTGGACGGCCGGCCGAGAAGAAGTGTCACGATTGAACGTGCCGGAAGGGCTGGTTGCTAGATTCAGCCGGCGAGGGCGCCACCTGTCTTCTAACGGCCGGTCAAAATTCAAATTGTTTTCGATTTCGCGACGATTGTAAGTGAATGAAGGATGTGAAAATCCCTCATTTATAATTTCTTGTCACTTGACATCAACTTGAAGTGATGACAACAGGTGTTTTCCGTAATCCGATACGGCACGGCTTGAAGTGAGAGGGGCGGGAGGGGAGGTTTTGGGGGGTGGGGGATCTGGACCAATACATTTCCACTCTGACAGTTCAGTCAGCGAAAACAGAAGGTCGAGGGAGTATTCTCAGTATTTCTAGAAAAATATTTCAGTCGGAGAAATGATATCGGACACTCGTCAGCATGCGGAAAATAAAAGGGACAACGTGTGTTGAGGCCGGTCAGGGCGTCCGGCACACTGGGCGCGTGGGAGGAGGGGAGGGGCTGCGGCGCTCGGCTCGGCTCCGCTCGGCTCGGCTCCGCTCGGCTCGGCTCCGCTCGGCTCGGCTCGGCTCCGACGGCGTGGCCTGGCGTTGCGGGGAAGGGTTCCTGTGCAGCCGGAACTCACGCGCAGTGGCGGGCAAATTCAAACCGGCCGTTATGCGTACGGCATAGCGTTTGGCTCAGCGCTCGGCGCGCGGCGCTCACAGATGAAAACTCGGACCATACTCTCGCACCGGAAGCTCGGCTCAGTAGCTCAGTGGGTTAGTGTGTGTGTTCTGTTGCGCTTCTCAGCGCGGAGACACGGGTTCAATACCCACTGGGTGAAGTCGCCTTTTTCACCACTAACTTCGTGTTCCTGCCGTGAGGTGGCGCACGCGGCGCTGGCGGCAGGGTATAAATCTAGGGAGCGCGCCTTCCAGGGCATCATTCTTCATTCAGACGCTGACCAGTCCACATCAGCTCAGCACGATGACTTACGCTATCTGCGACATTCAGATGCTCCGAGGCAAGTACGGGGAGTATGTGCTCAAAGAGGTTTCGTTCTATGAACAAAACGAGGCGGCCCAGGTCCACAAGTCGACCACATTCCTCCCTCCTTACCCTGGGGATGCAATCCCAGAGAAGCAGAAGAGGCAAAACAACTATATAGTCAAACGCCTCCATTCCCTGCCCTGGGACACAGGGTTCTCCCCCTATGACAGACTCCCTCAAACACTGAGCGAGATGGCCACAGAGTACGATTTTCTCTATGTCAAAGGCGATGAGAAAAAGAGAATTCTCGAATTTTTCTTACCCTCAAAAAGGGTGTTTGATGTCGAGAGATTCGGTTGCCCCAGCCTCCGAAAATTGCCCAAGGTGTGGGCGCCTTGTCACAATGACTCCGTAGGGTCACACAGCACCAAAAACTGCGCAGCGCGCAATGCCAAGCGTGTGGGTTTGTGGATGCAAAGGTACCTCAACTCACCAAAATGAGTGTCGCTGTAAAAAATACTGAAAAATGCACAAAAAAATCATAAAATCACAAAACTCCCTAAAAATAATGCCAATGATTTACGTCTGATTAGGCGCACGGGAGACAGCAAGCAGGCCCGCCCCGCCAGCAGTCGCGCGGGTGACTGGGGGACAGGGCGCAGCGGGTTGCCTATCCACCAGGCGCTCCGCACACAAAAGCGCACAGTGGAACGCCCTTCGCTCCGAGCTCTCAGGTGACCTTGGCGGTTCGAAGGGTAGGTGAGACCCACCCCTTGGGTTAGGTTAGGTTAGAGCTCGCATCGTTACCTCGCCCAAAAAAAAATTGACAAAAAATTTTTTTTAAAAAAAAATAAAAGTGACCACTTTTTTTGACCTTTCCCAAGGTTAGGTCAGGACAGGTCACTTGGGGGAATCAAGATGGCGGGGGGTCACCTGGGGGCATCTTTACTACTGGCCTCGGCTATTGATCCCGTACAGTTTCACCTCGATTGGAGACACCGATTGCCAAAGAAAGTTAGGGTCGTAAGAAACTAGTGCCTCAACCACAAAGACGCATTTTCGCAAAGAAATAAGCGGAACGTTTGTTCTTTGGGCTGGACTGATAGTCTTGCATAGTTTTAGCTCGATAAGTGACAAAGGCTTCAAAAGGTAATCTTTTATCACAAGACTCAATAGCCTTCAAAACAAAATCGCATTTTTGCATAAGAAAAAGCAGAAATTGGTGTTGCTGAGCCTTCTGTCGTGATTTTCGACAGTGTTAGCTTGATTGGAAACAGTAACTCTAAAAGAGTATTCTCGAGCCACGAGATCTTCTGACAAGAAACAAGTGTCTTGAACACAAAGTCGCATTTCCGCATCAAAAGCAGCAGAAATTTACGGTTTAAAGTCTCGCCTATTGATCCCGCATAATTGCAGCTTTACACCGACATGCAAAGCTGATTCATGTCAAAAGAAGCAAGTGCCTCAACCACAAAGACGCACTTTCGCAAAGAAATAAGCCGAAAAGCGTATTTTTAGGCCTGGCCTTTCGATCCTGCATAGTTTCGGCTTGATGTGTTACACCTACTTTCAAAGAAAAATCTTGTGACAAAAAACCAGTGCCTTAAACTCAAATTCGCATTTTCGCATTGAAATACGCAGAAATTCAAGGGTTAACGCCTATCCTTTCGACCCTGTATAGTTTCAGCTCGATTGGTGACACCGATTCAAAAGATAGTTCAGGTCGTAAGAAACAAGTTCCTCAACCACAAAGACGCATTTTCGCAAAGAAATAGGCGAAAAGTTTGTTTTTTGGGCTGGACTGTTAGTCATGCATAGTTTTAGCACGATGAGTGACAAAGGCTTCAAAAGGTAATCTTTTATCACAAGACTCAATAGCCTTCAAATCAAAATCGCATTTTCGCATTAGAAAAAGCTGAAATTAGTGTTTCTAGGCCTTCTGTCGTGATTGTCGACAGTTTTAGCTTGATTGGAAGCAGTAACTCTAAAAGAGTATTCTCGAGTCACGAGATATGACGAGCCATAACACAATAACTCAT
Source organism: Stenchaetothrips biformis (assembly GCA_030522485.1). Taxonomy (NCBI): domain Eukaryota; kingdom Metazoa; phylum Arthropoda; class Insecta; order Thysanoptera; family Thripidae; genus Stenchaetothrips; species Stenchaetothrips biformis. The sequence goes on along the minus strand of CM060088.1, from coordinate 982,756 downwards.
TTTCGCTTTGATTGATGCCAAAAAGCATTATTTAAGACCAAGCATTGTGATATCGCACAGTTTAAGCTCGATATGTGACAATGACTTTTAAAATACATTCAAACCTTAAGACACAAGTGCCTCAAAAAGAAAGTCGCATTTTCGCGAAGAAACGAGCCGAATAGCGTGTTTTTAGGCCTGGCCTGCCGATCCCGCATAGTTTGGATTAGAAACAGTAAGTCTAAAAGAGTATTCTCGAGTCACGAGATATGACGAGCCAAAAGACAAAAAATTATTTTCGTATCGATTGATGCCAAAAAGCCTTATTTAAGACCAAGCATTGTGATATCGCACAGTTTTAGCTTGATATGTGACACTGACTTATAAAATACATTCAAACCTCAACACACAAGTGCATCAAACAGAATTAAGTGCCTCAACTAAAAAGACCCATTTTCGCCTAGAAATAAGCTGCAAAGTTTGTTTTTCGGCCTGGCCTGTTGGTCGTGCACTCGATTAGTGACAAAGACTACAAAGGTCATCATAAATCACAAAAGACAACAGCGTTCAACAATAAAAACGCATTTTTGCATTGAACTAACCTGAGAAGCATAATTTAAGACGAAGCAGTGTGTAATCGCACAATTATAGGTCGATTTGTAGCTCTGACTGTAAAAAACAATTTAAACCACAAGAAACAACTGCCTCAATCGCAAAGCTGCATTTTTTCCTAGAAATGACCTGAAAAGCGTGTTTTTTGGCCTGGCCTTTTGATCCCACATAGTTTCGGCTTCACTTTTAACACCTGCTTACAAAGATAAATCTAGTCACAGGAAACCAGTACCCTAAAGACAAATTCACATTTGCGCGTTAAAGTAAGCAGAAGTATAAGGTTTAAGGCCTCGCCTATTGAGCCCGCACAATTTGAGCTCGATTGGTGACAAGAATACAAAGGTAATCATTAATCACAATTCACAACAGCCTTTAACACAAAATCGCATTTCCGCACTGACATATGCCAAAAAGCATAATTTAACACTAAGCATCGTGTAGACGCCTTAGGTTAGCTCGATTTGTGACATTGACCTTTAAAAACGATTCAAACCACGAGACACAAGTGCCGCAAACAGAGAGTCGAATTTTCGTTTAGAAATGAGCTAAAAAGCGTATAATTAGGCCTGGCCTGTTGATTTCGCATAGTTTCAGCTTGATTTGTAGCAACAACTTACAAAAAAATATCGTCTGACAAGAAACAAGTGTCTTGAACACAAAGTCGCATTTCCGCATCGAAAAAAGCAGAAGTTCACGGATAAAGGTCTCGCCTATTAATCCCGCATCATTGCAGCTTTACACCGACATGCAAAGCTGATAAATGTCAAAAGAAGCAAGTGCCTCAACCACAAAGACGCACTTTCGCAAAGAAATGAGCCGAAAAGCGTATTTTTAGGCGTGGCCTTTCGATCCTGCATAGTTTCGGCTTGATGTGTTACACCTACTTTCAAAGAAAAATCTTGTGACAAAAAACCAGTGCCTAAAACACAAATTCGCATTTTCGCATTGAAGTACGCAGAAATTCAAAAATTAAGGCCTCGGCTATTGATCCCGTACAGTTTTACCTCGATTGGAGACACCGATTCCCAAAGAAAGTTAGGGTCGTAAGAAGCAAGTGCCTCAACCACAAAGACGCATTTTCGCAAAGAAATAAGCGGAACGTTTGTTTTTTGGGCTGGACTGATAGTCTTGCATAGTTTTAGCTCGATAAGTGACAAAGGCTTTAAAAGGTAATCTTTTATCACAAGACTCAATAGCCTTCAAAACAAAATCGCATTAACGCATTAGAAAAAGCAGAAATTAGTGTTTCTGAGCATTCTGTTGTGATTTTCGACAGTTTTAGCTTGATTGAAAACATTAACTCTAAAAGAGTATTCTCGAGTCACGAGATCTTCTGACAAGAAACAAGTGTCTTGAACACAAAGTCGCATTTCCGCATCAAAAGAAGCAGAAGTTTACGGTGAAAGGTCTCGCCTATTGATCCCGCATAATTGCAGCTTGACACCGACTTGCAAAGCTGATTCATGTCAAAAGAAGCAAGTGCCTCAACCACAAAGACGCTCTTTCGCAAAAAATATGAGCCGAAAAGCGTATTTTTAGGCCTGGCCTTTCGATCCTGGATAGTTCTGGCTTGATTTGTTACACCTACTTTCAAAGAAAAATCTTGTGACAAAAAACCAGTGCCTTAAACACAAATTCGCATTTTCGCATTGAAATACGCGTCCTTTCGACCCTGTATAGTTTTGGCACGATTGGTGACACCGATTTACAAAGATAGTTAAGGTCGTAAGAAACAAGTGCCTCAACCACAAAGACGCATTTTCGCAAAGAAATAAGCGGAAAGTTTGTTTTTTGGGCATGCATAGTTTTAGCACGACGAGTGACAGAGGCTTCAAAAGGTAATCTTTTATCACAAGACTCAATAGCCTTCAAAACAAAATCGCGTTTTCGCATTAGAAAAAGCTGAAATTAGTGTTTCTGAGCCTTCTGTCGTGATTTTCGACAGTTTTAGCTTGATTGAAAACAGTAACTCTAAAAGAGTATTCTCGAGTCACGAGATATGACGAGCCATAACACAATAACTCATTTTCGCTTTGATTGATGCCAAAAAGCATTATTTTAGACCAAGCATTGTGATATCGCACAGTTTAAGCTCGATATGTGACAATGACTTTTAAAATACATTCAAACCTGAAGACACAAGTGCCTCAAAAAGAAAGTCGCATTTTCGCGAAGAAACGAGCCGGATAGCGTGTTTTTAGGCCTGGCCTGCCGATCCCGCATAGTTTGGATTGGAAACAGTAAGTCTAAAAGAGTATTCTCGAGTCACGAGATATGACGAGCCAAAACACAAAAACTTATTTTCGTATCGATTGATGCCAAAAAGCCTTATTTAATACCAAGCATTGTGATATCGCACAGTTTTAGCTTGATATGTGACACTGCCTTATAAAATACATTCAAACCTCAACACACAAGTGCATCAAACAGAATTAAGTGCCTCAACTAAAAAGACCAATTTTCGCATAGAAATGAATTTGAGCTCGATTGGTGACAAGAATACAAAGGTAATCATTAATCACAATTCACAACAGCCTTCAACACAAAATCGCATTTATTAGCTCGATTTGTGTGCTCTGACAAGAAACAAGTGTCTTGAACACAAAGTAGCATTTCCGCATCGAAAAGAGCAGAAGTTTACGGTTAAAGGTCTCGCCTATTGATCCCGCATAATTGCAGCTTGACACCGACTTGCAAAGCTGATTCATGTCAAAAGAAGCAAGTGCCTCAACCACAAAGACGCTCTTTCGCAAAGAAATGAGCCGAAAAGCGTATTTTTAGGCCTGGCCTTTCGATCCTGCATAGTTTCGGCTTGATGTGTTACACCTACTTTCAAAGAAAAATCTTGTGACAAAAAACCAGTGCCTAAAACACAAATTCGCATTTTCGCATTGAAGTACGCAGAAATTCAAAAATTAAGGCCTCGGCTATTGATCCCGTACAGTTTCACCTCGATTGGAGACACCGATTCCCAAAGAAATTTAGGGTCGTAAGAAGCAAGTGCCTCAACCACAAAGACGCATTTTCGCAAAGAAATAAGCGGAACGTTTGTTTTTTGGGCTGTACTGTTAGTCTTGCATAGTTTTAGCTCGATAAGTGACAAAGGCTTCAAAAGGTAATCTTTTATCACAAGACTCAATAGCCTTCAAAACAAAATCGCATTAACGCATTAGAAAAAGCAGAAATTAGTGTTTCTGAGCCTTCTGTCGTGATTTTCGACAGTTTTAGCTTGATTGAAAACAGTAACTCAAAAGAGTATTCTCGAGTCACGAGATCTTCTGACAAGAAACAAGTGTCTTAAACACAAAGTCGCATTTCCGCATCAAAAGAAGCAGAAGTTTACGGTTAAAGGTCTCGCCTATTGATCCCGCATAATTGCAGCTTGACACCGACTTGCAAAGCTGATTCATGTCAAAAGAAGCAAGTGCCTCAACCACAAAGACGCTCTTTCGCAAAGAAATGAGCCGAAAAGCGTATTTTTAGGCCTGGCCTTTCGATCCTGCATAGTTTCGGCTTGATGTGTTACACCTACTTTCAAAGAAAAATCTTGTGACAAAAAACCAGTGCCTAAAACACAAATTCGCATTTTCGCATTGAAATACGCAGAAATTCAAGGGTTAACGCCTATCCTTTCGGCCCTGTATAGTTTCAGCTCGATTGGTGACACCGATTCAAAAGATAGTTCAGGTCGTAAGAAACAAGTTCCTCAACCACAAAGACGCATTTTCGTAAAGAAATAAGCGAAAAGTTTGTTTTTTTGGCTGGACTGTTAGTCATGCATAGTTTTAGCTCGATAAGTGACAAAGGCTTGAAAAGGTAATCTTTTATCACAAGACTCAATAGCCTTCAAAACAAAATCGCATTTTCGCATTAGAAAAAGCTGAAATTAGTGTTTCTAGGCCTTCTGTCGTGATTGTCGACAGTTTTAGCTTGATTGGAAACAGTAACTCTAAAAGAGTATTCTCGAGTCACGAGATATGACGAGCCATAACACAATAACTCATTTTCGCTTTGATTGATGCCAAAAAGCATTATTTAAGACCAAGCATTGTGATATCGCACAGTTTAAGCTCGATATGTGACAATGACTTGTAAAATACATTCAAACCTTAAGACACAAGTGCCTAAAAAAGAAAGTCGCATTTTCGCGAAGAAACGAGCCGAAAAGCGTGTTTTTAGGCCTTGCCTGCCGATCCCGCATAGTTTGGATTGGAAACAGTAAGTCTAAAAGAGTATTCTCGAGTCACGAGATATGACGAGCCAAAACACAAAAACTTATTTTCGTATCGATTGATGCCAAAAAGCCTTATTTAAGACCAAGCATTGTGATATCGCACAGTTTTAGCTTGATATGTGACACTGACTTATAAGATACATTCAAACCTCAACACACAAGTACATCAAACAGAATTAAGTGCCTCAACTAAAAAGACCCATTTCCGCCTAGAAATAAGCTGCAAAGTTTGTTTTTCGGCCTGGCCTGTTAGTCGTGCCAGGGGGCGGCAACGGCCTGGGGAGCGCGTGAAACCATGCGGTCGCTCCGATTCAGGGGTTTGGGCCTTCTTCGAGATCTTTAAAACTAGGGTGTGGTTTGAAAAACGCTTTACATAGATCGAAAGAGCATGAAATTTAGGGTAATATAGATGTATTGCCACTCCCAATACAGCAATATTTTTCCTTGAAAAATCATAGCGAAAACACCAAAAAGTACAATAAATCAAGAAATGAAGGAAAAACATGAAGGCATTCACCTTGATGTAAACGCTTCCTCTGTTGATCCAAGTTGCATTCAGAGTTTCGACTCGGGCAATACGCCTATGTTACCCTAAATTTTATGCTCTTTTGATATGTGGCAAACGTTTGACAAACGACGGCCTAGTTTCGAAGATCTCGGAGAAGGCCCAAACCCCTGCACCGAGCGACTGCATAGCTTCACGCGCTCCCCAGACCGTTGCCGCCCCCTGGTCGTGCATAGTTATAGCTCGATTAGTGACAAAGACTACAAAGGTCATCATAAATCACAAAAGACAACAGCGTTCAACAATAAAAACGCATTTTTGCATTGAACTAACCTGAGAAGCATAATTTAAGACGAAGCAGTGTTTAATCGCACAATTAAAGGTCGATTTGTAGCTCTGCCTGTAAAAAACAATTTAAACCACAAGAAACAACTGCCTCAATCGCAAAGCTGCATTTTTTCCTAGAAATGACCTGAAAAGCGTGTTTTTTGGCCTGGCCTTTTGATCCCACATAGTTTCGGCTTCACTTTTAACACCTGCTTACAAAGATAAATCTAGTCACAGGAAACCAGTACCCTAAAGACAAATTCACATTTGCGCGTTAAACCAAGCAGAAGTATAAGGTTTAAGGCCTCGCCTATTAAGCCCGCACAATTTGAGCTCGATTGGTGACAAGAATACAAAGGTAATCATTAATCACAATTCACAACAGCCTTTAACACAAAATCGCATTTCCGCACTGACATATGCCAAAAAGCATAATTTAACACTAAGCATCGTGTAGACGCCTTAGGTTAGCTCGATTTGTGACATTGACCTTTAAAAACGATTCAAACCACGAGACACAAGTGCCGCAAACAGAGAGTCAAATTATCGTTTAGAAATGAGCTAAAAAGCGTATTATTAGGCCTGGCCTGTTCATTTCGCATAGTTTCAGCTTGATTTGTAGCAACAACTTACAATGATATATCTACTGACAAGAAACAAGTGTCTTGAACACAAAGTCGCATTTCCGCATCGAAAAAAGCAAAAGTTCACGGATAAAGGTCTCGCCTATTGATCCCGCATCATTGCAGCTTTACACCGACATGCAAAGCTGATTAATGTCAAAAGAAGCAAGTGCCTCAACCACAAAGACGCACTTTCGCAAAGAAATGAGCCGAAAAGCGTATTTTTAGGCCTGGCCTTTCGATCCTGCATAGTTTCGGCTTGATGTGTTACACCTACTTTCAAAGAAAAATCTTGTGACAAAAAACCAGTGCCTAAAACACAAATTCGCATTTTCGCATTGAAGTACGCAGAAATTCAAAAATTAAGGCCTCAGTAGTAAAGATGCCCCCAGGTGACCCCCCGCCATCTTGATTCCCCCAAGTGACCTGTCCTGACCTAACCTTGGGAAAGGTCAAAAAAGGGGTCATTTTTTTTATTTTTTTTATTTTTTTTTATGGTCAATTTTTTTGTCATTTTTTTCTGGGCGAGGTTACGATGCGAGCTCTAACCTAACTTAACCCAAGGGGTGGGTCTCACCTACCCTTCGAGGCCCCAAGTCACCTGAGAGCCTGGAACCAAGGGCGCCACTGTGCGCTTGTTGTGTGCGGAGCGCCTGGTGGATAGGCAACCCGCTGCGCTCTGTCCCCAGGTCACCCGCGCGACTGCTGGCGGGGCGGGCCTGCTTGCTGTCTCCCGTGCGCCTTATCTTACGATGGGTGAACTCAACAGCACTCGAGTAAATCGTCTAAGGGGGTGAAAACTTCGAACACAGTCATGCCTAATTTCAGGATGGACGTCCATGCCGTTAACCCCAAATAGACTGAGAGAATTGGGGGACACCATCCACCTCCTTGAAGTTAGCATCTCTCTCAACGAGAATGAAAGGCTTGTCGCGCAGCATAATGTAATGAATGAGATGGGACTGCAAGCGGTCATAATGGCCGAGGTAGTCCTGAGTTTTGCCTGTGAGGTGGGCGGTTATTTTGGGGACCAGCCACTCCTTTTCCAGGTAGAACTCCTCGATCTCATCAAGACTGTACTCGTCTTGGAGAAGACCTTTTTTCCAGATCTGGACTGAATCTGTGGCCTGCGAGGCAACCAGTTCTTTCTGGTTCCAGTAGTTGAGCATGAAGCGGAGCGATTCCATCGTGACGACTGACGAACACATACTGATGCGTGTGACTGGAGCGCTTGCCCTTTTATGCCGCTGCGCCGCGACTGTGGCGCACCCTTTACGGACACTATTTGTACTAAGCATGCGCTGTGGAGGTACCACCTTAACCAACACAAATTTCTCTTTTGTGTCAGTTCCTTTATGTTATTATTATTTTTTGTGTTTGTAAAAAACTTTTATAATTTTTTTAAATTTTTTTAAATTTTTTTAATTTTTTAAATTTTTTTTTTTTTTAAATTTTTTTAAATTTTTTTAAAAAAATTTTTTTAAAATTTTTTTATTTTTTCCGTTCACAACTCTTTTGCGAATGTGAATCACTAGGTAAAATGCATTTGCATTTGTGTGCGAACATGCGTTTGAACATGGTTCGTACCCGTTGATCATTTATTTTCGGATTATCAGTAAAACATGTTTTGACAAATGAACGTAGCGAAAAACCGTGAGCTCGATGTACCAAGTACATGACACAGTACTGTCCACATACATTCGAGTCGATGTCTTGCAAACTCGTTGGATTGTACGTCCATTTTCGGCAGAGTCGGTCTAAAAATTTTCTGTGGAGTTTCACCACTGGTGGGAGGCCGTACGAA